>JBBBDQ010001726.1:2370000-2707500 GCA_037127315.1 Ascarosepion bandense
CAACGAGTGCAATTGGTATAGAAGAAAAAAGTGCGAGAAGCCGTAAACGCTTTGTTTAAAGTATAGATTTATTGTTATGAATATTACTTACTTTTTGCATAATATACTACACGTGTTTCGAGTCTAAAGTTGACTCTCTTCAGGCGAATAAAGATATGACTTTACATATCGAGATCCGTTTGTTTTTCTGATGGCCAAAGCATCGTGGATATATAGATAAGTGGTGAGCAGTTCAGAAAGTTTATATGCGTGCGTGTTTGTTGGTTTTATTTCATCCTCGCGCGTTAAATCTCTTCCGTCACCTTTTGTTGGCCATAAAAAAATTTTACACTGACTTGCGAAATTTGATTTCGTCTTCATACTTTCAAATTGTTTTCAACAATTTTGATTCAATTCTACTCTACGGGTCATCTAGTTCTTTTTGTTGTTTTTGGAATACAAGTTTTTGCAACTTTTCGCGAATTTTTTTTCTCTTTTGATCGCGTTTGGATTTAGTGTGTGTCTTAATTTTTTCATGTTGTTCTGTTGTGGGAAAGCTTGTATATTTTTTATAAATATTTCTTTCTGCATCCTGAGCTTGTCATAATCTGCATTTTGGTAGATAGTCATTACTCTGAATTTACCTTTACTACATTAGTGTAAATGGGAAACGTACAATTACCTGTTATTGGCCAGTTTTATGTTACTTCTGTGCAGGACTACTCTTTTATTTAGGCCTTGTGTCGTCCCCACCTATATTTTTGTGCATTCATCACATTTTAGAGCATAAATTACGTTATTAGAATTGCAGCTCAGATTTGTTTTTATTTCGAATGTAGTTGCGTTTTCGAACTTGAAGTGTTTTCCTTCTATTATTATGTTGCATATCACACATCTTTTTTTGTTGCATTTTGTGATTCCCTGTGTTGTGTGTTGCTCGAACTTTTATGAAGCTAGTATGTTAATTAAATTTAAATTTTGTGGTTGGGGTTTGCGTTTAATTATTTTAGTTGTCTTTAAGATTTCCTTATTTTATAATTTTTGCTGAGTAATTCTGTGTGTCTTTTTATCTTTGTAAATAATTCTGGATTGAATTTGTTGTGTGTGGAGACGTATGCGAAAATGTTTTCTTCTTTTTCGATTACAAAGAGATTCTAATGGTATTTTTCTGCCAGTTAGAAACCCTTGTTTATTAGTGGAGTCGGGTATCCTCTTATTTGTAGTGTTTTTCGTAGTTCCTCTAGGCGTATTTTACTAAGCGTTTTGTTAGCTACTTAATTTGTCGTGCCAGGGGAGTAGCGAATGGATATTAGATAATTTTTAGCGTGATGATTCTTGAAATGAAGGAATTGTTATGTGTCTGTGGGTTTATGGTAAATATCTGTGATGATGCAGTTGTTTTTGTTTTTATGACTATGTCTAAGAATGACAATTCATTATAACGATATTCTAGTGTGAACTTAATTTTGGGGTGCAAGTTTTGAAGTATGTGGTGTATGCAACATATATAAAAGAATGAAACCATTCGAAATAAAAACAAACCTGACTTGCAATTCTAAAAACGTAGTTTATCCACTAAAATGCGATGAATGCGCAAAAATGTAGATGGGGACGACACAAGGCCTTAATAAAACATTAGCCCTGTACAGAAATAACATTAAACTAGCCAATAACAGAAAACTGTACGTTTCCCAACATTCACCCGAATGTAGTAAAGGTAAATTCAGAGTAATGCCTATCTACTAAAATGGAGATTATGACACGCTTATGAGGCAGGAAGTAATATTTATAAAAAAAAATACAAGCTTTCCTTCAACAAAACAACATAAAAAATCTAAGACACACACAGACAAACTAAATTCAAACACGATGAAAAAAGAAAAACTTCACAAACCGTTACAAAGAATAGTATCTCCAAAACAAAACAAAGCAAAAAAAACAAAACAAACTCGATGACCCGTAGTGTAGAATTGAATCAAAATCGCTAAAACAATTTTGAAGTATACAGACGAAATCAAATTTCTCAAGTCACTGAAAGATTTTTTATGGCCAACAAAAGGTGACGGAAGAGATTTAACTCGCGAGTGTGAAATAAAACCAACAAACACGCGCGCATATGAACTTTATAACCTGCTCATCACCTATGCTTTGGGCATCAGAAAAACAAACGGATCTCGATATGTAGAGTCACAAGTTTATTCGTCTGAAGAGAACCAGCTTTAGACTCGAAACACGTGTAGCGACACAAATAACACTTAATATATCATACCAAACGCAAATAATATTAATAATAACAAAAGTAAATCGACACTTTAAATAAAAGTTTTCATGTTTCTCGCACTTTTTTATTATATACTAAAACTGTTATAGGTCAGATGTCAGATTAATCTGTTATAGGTCAGATGTCAGATTAAACTGTTATAGGTCAGATGTCAGATTAAACTGTTATAGGTCAGATGTCAATTAGATTTAGATTGGACCAGTAAACAGCTATATTAGAAAATGGTCAACAGGTGTATTTTTATAACCCCTCTTACATGTCACCTAAACACGCTTAGCGGTCCGGCCCTCAGAAACTAAAGATGACATCTTAAGGCCAAGGCTAACCCTGCACTGGCTGTCAATCCACATCAACTCTGCCCACCTTGTGGTCTCAATACCTGAGCAGTAAAAGATCGAATGACGCTGGAAATCGAAGAACAAGATCGAAATGTGGTAAAAACTACATTAAGGGAAGAAATATCTTCACAATAAAAATAAAATAAACGAAAAAATCGTTGTGTTAGTCTTCATTTGGTTTGTATAGTTCTTAGTCCAACAAAAACGAAATCTTACTGTACCAATCTCTATAGTGACACTGGACTTTGTCAAAAATTCTTGAGCTGAGTTCGAAGTTCTTCAAAATGAGATTTGGTAGCAGCTGACGTAGAGACCAGTGGCACCGATTCGGTAATTCGCTGCGCAAGTCTCTGAATTTTCAAACTGTCTGCTTATATGCATTCGGGAGCAAAAGCGGCGTGTGACTGATTGTTCTAAAGATGCTGTTATTACCTAACTTTCGCATTAATCTCGGCAGGGTTCTTTGTTCCTTTAATTCTGCATTCCTTAATTAACTTTCTAAGTTTTGAGAAATGTCCACCCTTCAAGGAGGAGCCATAGGTATTGCTCTTTCCTCAACCCCAACCTGCTTCAATTGCATCTTGCACCATTACGTATAGATTGTGCTAAATTCTCCCTCTTCTTCCTTCGTCTTCAGTATTTAACTTCAGCTTACTTCATAGGGCAATTACAGTTGCCTTTGTGATGAATCTAATTTTTAAAGCGCGTGGACGAAGGTGTAGTCATTAATTTTAATTTTCTTTATTCCTTTCTATTTCTCTGAACCTATCTTTGTTCAGCGAGAATATAAACCAGATCACTTCTCTTGCCCGCCAACGACAGGATTTGTTTTCATAACTTCTCAAAGAATAAGCAAAAATATTTATCGCTGCCTGCCATAGTTCTTAATAGATAACAAAAATAAACTCTTAGTGCATCGTCCCAATTCGTGAAGAATTTCACTCCCTATCACCAGGGGAGTTGTCTTCAATTCTTTCTCTCTCTTTCTCTCGTTTTCAGATTATGCCTCATATTAGGATTAACCCATTTTGGCATTTCCCGCTAATATTTTGACATTAACCACTTCATGCACCAGTATCAAATTTTACACCATTTAAAAAGAAAAATATTACACCATTAAAAAAAACACGAACGTACCAAATTTGAACAAACGCACTCTCTAACGTCAAATATTTATAAAAGTCAATATTATATAAAAGTCAATATCATATAAAAGTCAATATTATATAAAAGTCAATATCATATAAAAGTCAATATTATATAAAAGTCAATATCATATAAAAGTCAATGTCATATAAAAGTCAATATTATATAAAAGTCAATATTAGGATATTTAGTGCCTTGGGATTAGCTGTCAATTCTGATTCTCAGTTTGATTGATTTGATTTGAGTTCATGGACCTGGGCTTTTAATTTTCTGGAAGTTTCGCCAATTTAGCTCTGACGGCTTTTGGGCATTTAAAACAAAAGATAAAATCATGATTAATCCTTTATACCTCACAGCCATCGGAATATGCAGCCCGTAACACCTAGACGAAGAAGAAGAAAAAAAAAACACCATCTCATTCTCAACGCTAGGAAACGATGTTATAAAATCCTTCTCAAGATCAAATATATAGGCACAACCGACAACAAAAACATGATATTTATAATCTTACTCTCCAACTCTCTACCAACAAAAATCGAAAACCATCGAACCATCGAACCATCGCCAACACTAGGATTATAACCACCATCTTCAAGACTATCAGCAAGCCATAACGTTGATTTAAAAATATCACTCTAATAATAAAAAAATATTTTTTATTACGAAGAAAATATTCATTAATATCCTTCCATCGACAAACACATGGCAGAAGTATTTTTCACTAACTAGCAGTATAGCCCGGCGTTGCTCGGGTGTAATGAAAGCTTTAAAAATAATCCATGGTCCTGGAGCTCAGACCCTTTGGACGTTGGCACGAAAGACTAAAAAGCAATAGTTGTTTCCAGTTAAAGCGAAACCGTAGACTGAAAGAAAAATGAATGGATGTAAGTCAAATTTTGATTTCCTCGTATCGATATTAAATTTTCTGCACTATTGTAAGAACTGCAACCTTGAAACTTCTGAATATCGTTTCTTATGACTTTGTCTATGAGTTTATCAAATTTGATTAAAATCGGACCACTCCTTCTATAACCCTATTTTTTCGATTATCGATTTTCGATATTTATCGGGGGTACCTCGGCACAAAACCTAGCTAAGAACACTCGCATACGCTTATAGTACATCTGTGTAAATTTCCAAGAAAATCGGTTCAGCCGTTTCGGAGTCTATAGGTAACGGACACACACACACACACACACACACACACACAGAGAAAGAAAGAGAGAGAGAGAGACAAAGTTCCATTTATAAATAAGTTTGGATTTAGATAGATATCACTAACATTCATAAAACCCTTGAAGAATGTATGCTCCAGATATCTGCAGATAATATAGCCCAAATCTTTCACTTTAGCACACCAAATATCTCCTGATACACTCAAAAGTAATATTTAATAACAATAATATTAATAATATTTATAGTAGAATTAAACGAAAATACTTGTCCAAATTAACAGATACACAATAGTACATTTAACCAAGAGTCAACATACGAACTGACACCACCAACTCCTGCACGACAAACGAGAATTTTGATATACATATACACTACCGGCCATAATTATTAGGCCACCCCAGTGTTCTAAAAATGATGTATTTCATACTATTTTTTAGTATTTATTGCCAAGTGAATAATTGTAAATGAAAATAGAATGGTTCTTTTGTTAATACTGCACAATAACATGTGCATCAAATAAATTTATAAATATTTAATAATTACCTTTATCGCAGTTTCATCAATGAAAAAATAAAGAAAATTTAGGGTGATTCGGACGAGTTCATCTTTGCTTCCTTGCCTTGTAAAATTTTGCAAAGTAATAATAACAAAAGAACCATTCTATTGTCATTAAGAATTATCCACTTGACAATGAATACTAAACATAGTATGAAATACATAATTTCTTTTAAAAACTAGGCTGGCCTAATACTTTTGGCCGGTAGTGTACATGCTCCCCTTTCCCATTTTACTTGTCTACTAAAATCCAAGCACACACACACACACACACACACGAGAGAGAGAGAGAGAGAGAGAGAGAGAGAGAGAGAGAGAGAGAGAGCACCATAAGACAAAAACACTTGAGATGTACCTGACCAACGAAAAACAAATAACATTTAAAGAACCAGATCCCACTCTTCCATAACACATTTCTAAACTTTCTGATGAAGCTTAAATAAAATTGAAGCATGTTAAATTTACAAACGTTTCCTATTTATTCCTTATATATATATATATATATATATATATATATATTAATGAGATTTTAATAGCATATTTTTGTCCTGTCCTCTCAGCGCACAGGTGATCATGACACTCCAAAAGTATTTTTCTTTATTCTCTGTGAATCATCATGAATTCTTGGTATAGTTAAGTCGTTTCTCGTTGCCTTGTCCAGGGTTTTAAATTCTGAGTTGTTATTCTCCTAGACCTGCTGTCATTCAAGGCTAAAGAGTATAGTCTACCTTGCTATTTAATTTATATCTGGTGAGAGAAAATATAAATTCAGGCCTTTTTCAAGGACACTAGCGCAAAAGTGAATGCTTTTGACTCGGCTGGAATTTGAACTCGACACTCTGACTTCTCTTTCTACACACACAAACACACACACACACACACACACACACAGAGATAGATAGATAAATAGATAGATAGATAGATATGAATAGGCTGAATTAGATTATAAAGTGAATGAGATAGATAGATAGATAGATAGATAGATAGATAGATATGAATAGGCTGAGTTAGATAATAAAGTGAATGAGATAGATAGATAGATAGATAGATAGATAGATAGATATAGAAAGAGAGAGAGAGAGAGAGAGAGAGAGAGAGAGAGAGTGAGTTCAATTGTATTTTAAATACGAAAAATATTCCAACATTTGTCATATTTATCATACAATTTTACATAAACTGATAGAATTCGTAGAGCCAGATCAGGCCAAGATTAGAATATCGCTGCCATATATGGTCAAAGCTACCCAAGCTTTTGATCCCAATCTCGACAGAGCCAAAAAGCTTCTTCACGTTCTTGTGAGTGTTGAATTATTTTCCATCTTACAATCCTTTTCTCACAGGCAAACTGTTGCAACCCTAACCCGCTGCTCTCTCACTATTTCCATGGAAAGATGAACTAAATAATCTAGCTCCACCAGCCTTCATGGCTAAGACCCTCGATGCCACGCACATTGTAGCGAACCACCCTCGTTCCTTTTTTCTTCTCTTGGTGAGATGTAAATTCCAATCGAACAGCTTCTTCCCATGAACCGCTGCTCAGTGGAACCAACTCCCAAAAGATCCCCCCCACCTGTTCAAATCAACTGTTATCTTCCCCACATATTCGCATAATCTATGCCTCTTACTTGACTGGTCCTTGGGACTTGTACAAGGTGAATATCATTGTAAAATACGTTAATTCTAACTGCATCTGTCCGAGGCTAAATTTTCAGTAGAAGATGAGAAGCGGTTATTTGTAATATCAACCAAAACATTGATATTTACAGGGTAAGCTTTAATCAACCTTAACTATAGAATTGTTGAACGACTTCTTTTCTTGTTGCATTGCCTGAAGAATTGTCCTACTAATTTTCTCGCTTGTTTCCTTGGAAAGTCTTATTACATGTCTTAACAAAGCCACTCTTCTTCTTCAGATGGTTTGGCTCCAAGGATCGAATTTCGCCCTAGCTCTATAGTTCTCCATTTAAAATCGTCCAAGGTCAACGGATATTGATAGTTTCTTCTGTAAAGCGTCAACATTTTTTAATCTGTGCTCAAAGCACAGCCTTGGTAGAGAAATGCACTTGATATATAGATAAAGAAACTTCTGATTCTGAGACGATATTTTCGTATTTCTAAATAATTCGAAATGTAGTCTCTTCTTGATTTTAATATCTCTGTCGATGTTTAGATACCTGGCATCGTAATTTGTAACTTTCCCAATTAGGAGTTTCATCCTAAGGCGATCTTACTTTTCAACGGTACTTTTTATCATTTTCGATATTTCCAGGACTGCTTACCTTTAAGATAGTAAACAGTCACTTTGGCCGTGAAATAAGCCTTACAAAACATTTAAAAGCTTCAATCTTGTAACATATCTATTAATTTAAAATATCGAAATTCAAGACATTTCATAGAAATGGCCACAGTTAGCTTATATCTGCGCAGAATGAACCGGTTTTTATCCCAACTGCACAGGTAGATGATGCTATCACCGAGAAAATAAACTTTTACATTTTAATAAGTACAACATGAAATGAAACGGTCATATTGAGTAAATTGCTAGAGGTCCCTGGAAATGTCAATATTAAAGAAAAATTGTAACTAAAAAACAAAACAAAAAACAAAAAACAAAGCCATTAAATATTTATTCAACTAAATATGAACCATTTTGTTGCACAACCATTCCATTTTTTCTTCAACTTAAAGATTCCATCTTCCCAGAACTTTGGCTTTTTCTCGGAAAAAACTCAAGGTAGATTTTTAGGTTATCCAATGAATTACAATTTTACCATTGAAATTATTTTGCAAGAACCTGAATAAATGAAAATCCGAAGTCTGAGGAAAATGATGGGGGGGGGGGGGGGTAACGGGTAACACATGACAGCAAAGAGGCAACAGTTTTTGCCGGGCCTTTAAAGAAATTGAGGTCTCACATTATACTGACAGAAACAACACTTTTTCCAGTTCACGAATTCTTGGTGTTTTTCTTGAATTGCTACTTTTAATTCATTTAATTGCGAGCAGTACTTTTCAGAATCAACTGACTAATTACTTGGCAGAAGTTCATAGTACAGGATTCCTTTCCAATCCCACCAAATACTCAGCATAACTTTCTTAGGATGAAGACCTGCTTTTGGAGGGGATAAAGTTGGCTCATGTCACTTGCCCCAGAATCTTTTTAACTGAACATTGTTGTAAAAGATCTATTTCTCATAACCGGTTACAATTTGCTTATAAAAGGGGTGCAATTTCATTGCGTTTAATCAGCAAATCACAGATAGAAATGCGATCCAAAAGATTCTTTTCCTTCAGATCATGGGGTACCTAAATATCGTAGAGATTTGAGTACCCAAACTTCACTAAGTACTGATGGATGGTGGATTTTGATAAATTTAGTATTTCTGTCAATTCTCACATTGTGTAATGAGAGTTATTCTTAATCGTTTGTTAATCATCACGAGTGGTGGGGGTCTGCCTGAGCGTTCTTCATCGACAAGCAATTAAAATATTAAAATGAATGAAAATTACTATTCAGAACGAAAATAATAATTGTTGAAAATGTTTCATTTAAAAGAAATATTTAAAAAATATGCTAGAAGGTCATAGATTGAGGAGGAAATTTTCGAGTGTATGCCTGCCGCTCTTGAAAATCAGCATTCGAAATCTTAGCTTTTATCTAACGTGGAACTTACACTTCATACATCAAAGAAAAACTAACAACATCTACGGACTTCAAATAGATGACATGAAAGTAGTTATGGCATTATATTAATAGTTTTACTATCAGTTCATTGGAAAAAAATTGTGTTCCATTTTCATTGTTAATATAGACTGACCGCAACCTGACAGTGGTGTTTTATGTTTTTGTTTTTTTTTTGTATCAATTTCTGGTGTGTTTTACATTTGAAAACTTGTATCGTTCGGTTGCGAGTCAGGCTTGATTGTATTTTGACGTGTTGTTCAAAAATGTATGCCTTAAAGATGAAAAGTTGTACTTTCGCTATGCTCTATGAATTTCAGACAGAAAAGTTAAGTGTCATACGCGATACACGCTTGGGCGATCATGTCTCGAAAGCGACATGACTGATTGGGCAGACGATTTTCTCGCGGTATGTTGCCTTTACTATCTGCGGTAGGCTGGTTGCCAACCTAGGCTAAAGAACCCAATCTGTTCTGCTATTTAACCCATAGCTGGAGGGAGAAGAGATGGATTAATACCTTTCTATTCAAAGGGTATTTGCGCGGAAGTGAATGCAACGAATTCAACAGGAATTTGAACTTTGCTCTCCGATTTCTCGTTCCGAGCCGATATCCACTGCGCCACAATGCACATCCAGCTGGCCAACTAGAATGTTCAAAAATATAAATGTAATGACACTCACCATCTTATGTCTTCTTGAATCCTATTCTTTAATTTTCTATTATTTTTCTTCTACTATAAGTAATTACTTACGTCTTAGTGGCTTTATTGCCTTGCTTAGCGTGAAATGATTAATTTTTTATGGATATGCATATGGGTGAGGTAATAGTTATAACAGAACAACACTAAAAGTGAAATTATCATACCATGTTCAAATTCTGCCCGACTCGTGCTAATACTTTCGCTAAAGTCAAGCATCCATCTTTCTCAATCTGCGGGTTAAAATAGCAGGATAGACTAGGATTTATTTTATTAGTAAGACATCAACTTTAAGACACTCATAATTTGAAGCCAACCTGAAGAAGGGTGAGTTTCATACTAACCTGTAATCCGTCCTGCTTATATACGAGTCAACCATCCGTCCGTGCATGGAGTACTGCTGCCATTTATGGTCAGGTGCCCCTGCCGTTCTCCTCAGTGTTCTTGACAGGCTCCAAAGGAGAGTCTGTAATGTGATAGGTGCTGACCTGGCGGCTCGACTGCAGCCAATTCCCCATCGTCGAAATGTGGCCTCCCTTTGTCTGTTCTATAAATACTTTTATGGCTTCTGCTCAGACGAACTTAAGTCACTGATGCCTCCTCAACAGGTGTTTACTCGTGCAACCAGACTGGCAGCTGGGTCCCACCCATTCACACTCAGGTTAGCCAAATGCAGACAACAATTCTACTCCTACAGCTTCTTCTCTCGCACTTCCCGCCTGTGGAACTCGCTCCCGTATTCTTCCTTTCCTGATGACTACAACCTCCAGAAATTGAAATGCAAAGTCAATACTCATCTACTAACCACTGGACTCTAGCTCTCTCCCCACCCCTGTATAATCTTCTCTTTCTCTCCACCTATGTATCTGTCATCGCACCTGCTTTCTCAGCTTTCTGTTGTTCCTTTCTAACTAGTTTGTACTCCTCACTCTTTTCTAATTAATCTTTTTACATTTATGTAGCCCCCTGCACATCAGTGGCGTTTCCGCCTTGCTCGGGGTGAAATGATTAAAAAAAATAACAAAAAAACAAAACAAGATCAAGATTTAACATTGAAATGCTAAGCACTGACTCATTGATTTTGTTAGGAAAAAAAAAAGACTGGAATTACAAACCTTGCTAAGCACACACGCAAAAACGAATCCAAAAACAAAACTCGGGAAATTTCACACCTAGATGCGAAATGTTTTTCGACTAATAGGAAACATCTAAAATAACATTCAAATAATTTTCAATTGTCAGAAACAAATCCTTCTACGGACCCTTTTCGCGAGCCGACGCGAAGTTTGTTCGCCGTTCAATGGAAAGGCTCGAATCATATTCAGGAGTGAATTCCCAAATGACCTTTTCGAGCCCCAAAACGAAATAAAAGACGAGCCGAGTTCGACTGTCGCGAGAGAGAAGAGGACGAGCGTAATTAACAGCCCATTTTACAAACGTCAAGATATCATTATTATTACCTCTCTGTTTCTCTCTCACCTCCTTCCTCTTCATTGTTCACCAGTCTGCTTTTTCTTATACTTGATAAACGAACAGAAACTTTTAAGACCAAACGAAAACTTCAAAGACATTCTTACCTAACGATAAAGCTCATACATACACCAAGTTACTACTACGAGTTCTTAACACCCTTAACTTCTTAATACTGTTTCTCATTGAACGTTTAACACCTACCAATTCATGTTATTCTTTTCTATTAATAAATTTCTATGTTAAACATACAAAAGGTTTTATTCTTCCACACATTCCAATCTCCAACCTTCTGATGATATCGAATAATCATAAGTTGTAGGGAGTTCGGTTATGTATGACACAAAGCTAATTTAATAAACATTAACCATCTCCCTAATGCCACAAACCCAGACACCCACACCTATTATAATGCATAGTGTATTTATTAGTGTTAGTTAAATACTTTCGCTCCATATACTCTTTCCGTCATATTACCAGAATGTCAGTCTTTCTTCTAAGAGAGTCTGACACGAAATGTACATTGTAGGATTCAATATGGCAACGGTTTAGATTTGCCAATTTCCCCTGACGTCATAAAATTCCTCTCGTGGGGGAAGGCAATTCTAACAGCGGGCAATTGAAAGCGTTATTATTAGGTGAAACTATGTCTAACATGAGAAAACCAGTTACAAAATAGGTGTCTACGTACGTGCGTGCCCTAACCATATATAAGATACATGTTTATATATATATATATATATATATATATATATATATATAAATGTGTGTGTGTGTGTCTGTCTGTCTTTGTGTGTGTAGTTAAACAGTACATTGTATTTTCCACTCAACAGATTTTCTACTCAAATACGAGTATCCATTAAAAAATAATAATGTTAATAATTAAACAGTACATTTTCACTGGCCTTAATCGTTTGAGATTGAGAAGTCGTTTGAAAAATATCCATCTTCTGACAGGGATTGAACCTGCATACCTCCAACAACGAGGAGATGCCGTTTTTAGACTAGACCATGAAAATATTTGATGGTAGATACGATTCAATCATTTATATAGATATTTTCTTGATTTCTTTTATCAAACGATTAATATCTGCTGAGATTGTATCGAATGTAAACTAACTCAATCGTATCAATATTACGGAATTATACGGACATTTCCGAAACTGGCATTAGCCGACGTATATGAATGTTTGTTTTTTTTAACATTAAGGCCAGTAGAAATTATAATGTACTGTTCAACTAACTAACTAACTAATTATCTATCTATCTATCTATCTATCTATCTATCTATCTATCTATCTATCTATCTATCTATCTATCTATCTATCTTTTTCGGTTTGTACATCTATCTATCTATCTATCTATCTATCTATCTATCTATCTGTGTGTGTGTGTGTGTGTGTGTGTGTGTGTGTGTGTGTAAACACACTTTCCACTCAAATACGAGTATCCATTGAAAAATAATAAACAAATATATATATAGTTTTTAAAATGTGATATTACTATCGGGAAGATTGTTTAAGGTTAGTAAAAGACCGTTTGTAGATAAACATGATTGAAAATTTTTCACTTTATGGATTGATCAAACCATATATATATATATATATATATATATATATATATATATCCGAGTGAGTATAAAATGAGGAAGAGAGAAAAAAGAAGAATTTTTTTTCGTCCAAAACATTAATTTAAAACAGTGCTCGATATATGATGTATAGAGCTGTGAATATTTATTATAAATTATGTTTTAGAACATGTACATAGTTTCTTCTATATATGTCCTCTTCTCTACAATCATATGGCTGTTTCAGTGTTTGGACCCAAACACATCATCGAGTGTGTTTGTGTTCCAAACACTGAAACAGCCATATGATTGTAGAGAAGAGGACATATATAGAAGAAACTATGTACATGTTCTAAAACATAATTTATAATACATATATATATATATATATATATATATATATATATATAAGCAAAGCAAACAGCTCGTAAGATTTTAGATGAAAATGAATATTTTTAATAATCTAACATAAATACGAAGTACGAACATCAAATATGAACTTGGCATTTTAAATAATCTCTCAGTTGAATTCTTCTTGTCTTGCAAGAAACCGATGTGTATATTTGCTTTAAAAATCTAACTTTCATCAAATCATTCTAATTGGAATTGACAAAATCCATAATAGCAACAACAACAAAAATAAGAGCAACAAAAGAGCAAAATAATATAAGAGAAAAACAAAACAACAGAAACGTAAAGCGATTATAGGAGTGTCAAATAGAAACGGTGTTCATAGGCAAACGGGATACAGTCAAGTAAACTTCTTATTTCAGGGAAAGTAAGATAAAATAGATAGAGGATGTGCATTGTGTTGCAGTGGATATCGAACCGGAACATCAAAACGGGGAGCCGAGTTCTAATCTCAGTTGAATTCCTTGCATTCACTTACGCACAAATAAACTTCCCTCGAGTTATGAGTTGAATAATAGGACAGATTGGGTTCTATAGCCTTGGCTGGCAACCAGTCCACCACAGAATGCAATGGCAGCCTACTGCGGGATAATTTTCTGCCCAATCAGTCATGTCTCTTTTGAGACATGATCACCCAAAGCGTGTATCACATATGGCACTTAACTGACTGAAGATAAAATATGCCGCTGTGACCAAGAATTGTCCATTTTTATTGATGCATCTGTACAATTTGTCTATAAATTTAGAGAGGGTGAATGAACAATAGCAAAGGAATATAAACTTTTGTGTCAAATAATTGAAATAACGGTTTTAGTTTTTTTTAGACCCACTGGAGTGGCAGGGTGTAATCGACTTCTATTTTTTCCTCAGATTAGGTCATTTGCAGTGTTGTGCAGTGTTGTGCAGTGATATGAATCTATTTTCGAGGTGTATGATCAAATTTATTTGGTTTTAAGATTATAGCGTTATCCGTGATTGCATCAGAATTTTATCACGCCAAGACACTATTGTCGCGATTGTTGATTAGTTGTCTAACGGCCATTGTCTGCGATGGACGTTACTCTAAGGAAGCGTACGAAAGTTGTAACGCTGCACGAACACACTGGCAAGCCTTACATAGAGATCACAGATATTGTTTGTGTCAGCCTTTAACTGTCAGTCGTGTCATCAAGGCGAAGAAACAAACTGGATCCATCAGTCTAAACCGTAAAGGAAAATGCAGTCGGAAGAGAAAAACAACTTCAAGAGACGACGTATACGTGATCAAGGAAAGTGTGAAAGATCCTAGGAAGACATTATTTGTTTTGTTTCAATTAATTTGCACAAGGATGTACATACATAATACCTAATTTTAATCTTTTCCAAAATCTATCCTATATATCACTTGAAAGTGTGATTTCATTTTATTGTGGAAATAGAAGTTTAATGTCTGCTTGCAAGTTTCAAGTATTCATTATTATATCTATATATACAATGAATCTCCCCAAAGTGCTGTATGAATCAATTTAAATAATACGTTAAATAAAGAGATTTTCAAGTTTTTTTTATGAAATCATATTTACAAGGTGACCAGTGCGAAATTTGCTTCTAAGGAAAAACACGTCTTAATAAAAACAAACGAAAGATTTTTGTTGATGTCTTTTATTTACTTTTCCAATATATCTAATAATTTCTTTGATTTCCGGTTTGTATTCGTAAACAAATTTTCACCTTGCTAAGTCGTTAGAACGTTCGTTTTCTCACCATGAGAACCGCGTCAATTTGTCAATGATGACGCTATCAGCTTGGTGTTCCCAGTGTGCACTGGAATGTGTCTGAAAAACCACACCCTGGATTGAACCAAGCTTTGTGAGGGAAATTGTCTGAAGTCACAAGTTACTGTGACCGAGGGTTTGGGCGTAATGACTTTGTTCAAACTAGTAATTACGCCTGTTTATGCTGTCTCTCTCTTAGAAACCGTAAAGAAGGTTCGCTCATCATAGTTGCAATACAAACTACAGGTTAGCTCCCTGGGTTTTATACAAACACAAATTTGTCTGGACGGGCATCTGAAACAAAGATTGGCTAACCGACTTAGCCGAAAACTTTACTCGGAAATGTCTCATTACCATACATGACAGGTTTCTTTAAATTCAACCAACAAAGTCACTATGTTGAAATTTGTATCATATTTTTTATAATTTGCAAACACACAGGTATAACAATAACAAATACACAGGTATAACAATAGAAATAATCTTCGACAGTTTATTCGCAGATTTGATCCGGAAATACAATAACTTATTCCAAAATTGGAAAAATATTACGGAAAATTCGATATACATATGGGAATACACAGATGTATAAAAATACTAATAAAACAGTGCTCAATCTTGTATAAACAGAGCTATTAACTATATGTTAATAAATATACATATCCTACGTCGGTGGTACGGCTCGGTCTTTCATGGATTACGCAATCATTAGGTGCATATTACAAACTGACCGCTTAAGAGATTTGAATTTAATTTCACACGATGTTCCTGAAAGTTAAATCTTATGATGTTAGGGTAATATTTTTTTAAATTTATCAAGAGTATAATATAAATAAACAAAATTACATGAAGATGAAAAAGTTATAATTTAAATTGAAAAAATATTTAAATTCGGGAAGATGAATTGAAAGTGATGGGTTGTTCATAATTATTATTCATAACAAATAATATTTTGCGGAGAAAAGAAAGAAAGAAAGAAAGAAAGGGGGTTGAGAAAGAAAGAAAGAAAGAAAGAAAGAAAGAAAGAAAGGGGAGAAAGAAAGAAAGCAAAGGAGTGAGAAAGAAACAAACAAACGCACGGGATAATCTGTATTAATCTGGGTTTATTTTTTTATCTGGCAGTATTTTTATCTGGTCATTAATTCACTTTTTGTTAAATAGATTAGGATTCTTTGAGTTGTGGTGTAGTGGATATCGGCTCGGAACGAGAAATCGAGGTGCCGAGTTCGAATTCCAGTTGAATTCGTTGCATTCACTTACGCACAAATACCCTTGGGAAAGGTATTAATCTGTCTCTTCCCTCCAGTTATGAGTTCAATAATAGGACAGATTGGGTTCTATAGCAATGGCTGGCAACCAGACTACCGCAGAAAGTAATGGTAATCTACTGCTGGATAATCTTCGGCTCAGTCAGTTATGTCTCTTTCCAGACATGATCGCCTAAGTGTGTATCACGTATGACACTTGATTGATATGATTTAGGATGGCAAGATTTTCTAAAATCTAAAATCTAAAATATATCTCTATCTTCTTTTCTATTATAAGATTTGTTTTTAGTGACGATATTCCAGGTAATAATAGGGTTGTTGCTTTTTAATTGCTTTTGCTGAATTTAAAAACAACATATGATTAGCTATATATATATATATATATATATATATATATATATATATTTCTTATAAATTATAGTTTAGAACATGTACAAATTATAATTTACTACAAAAGTGTACATTTTCTTTCGACATCGAAAAAACAATTGTTCTTTCGATATTGAAACAAAATGTACACTTTTGTAGTAAATTAAAATTTGTACATGTTCTAAACTATAATTTATAATAAATATCACATAGGTCTGTTTCTATACTGAGCCCTGTTTTAAATTAATGTTTTGAACGTTGTTAATACTTTCTTCCTTCTTTATTCACTTGGATATATGGTAGACTTTGAAAAAAAAACAGTAGCTATTCTAGCATCTACGCATCGCTCATTCAGTAATTAATTAGAGCACTCTAACTACTGGTGTATGATACATCATGCGCTAAATGTCTGCCTCCTTCAACTGAGCGCCCATAGCTCAGAGGTAGAATCGCCGATTGACGCTAATTCGGTCGGGTTTCAATCCTGGGTAAAAATCAAGCGGATGTCTAACCGTACTGATGAGCTGCGATACGGCGAAAGAGATCTGTCTGCGGATGACTATATATATATATATATATATATATATGCATATTATCCAACATCTATAGCATGTCTATGCAATCATCAGCTGCATATTATGGAGTTCATAATATTCACTTGATTGCATTCCGTATGAAACTCCGAGTTGTTTAATAGATGTAAAATAAGTATATTTATTTATTCATTAATTTATATTTGTTATATACTTAATAGCTCTGCTATATTGAACATAATTTTATTAAAAAATATTTATATATGCGCGTTTACTTGCGTGTATATGCATATTTATTGATATCTATCTATCTATCTATCTATCTATCTATCTATCTATCTATCTCAGTATTTTCTATCTATCTATCTATCTATCTATCTATCTATCTATCTATCTATCTATCTCAGTCTTTTCATATCTATCTATCTATCTATCTATCTATCTATCTATCTATCTATCTATCTCAGTCTGTTCATATCTATCTATCTATCTATCTATCTATCTATCTATCTATCTTTTATCTATCTATCTATTTTCTATCTATCTATCTATCTATCTATCTATCTATCTATCTATCTATCTCAGTCTTTTCATATCTATCTATCTATCTATCTATCTATCTATCTATCTATCTCAGTCTGTTCATATCTATCTATCTATCTATCTATCTATCTATCTATCTATCTCTATCTATATCTATCATATCTATCTATCTATCTATCTATCTATCTATCTATCGCACTCTGTTCATATCTATCTATCTATCTCAGTCTGTTCATATCTATCTATCTATCTATCTATCTATCTATCTATCTATCATCTATCTCAGTCTGTTCATATCTATCTATCTATCTATCTATCTATCTATCTATCGCACTCTGTTCATATCTATCTATCTATCTCTGTCTGTTCATATCTATCTATCTATCTATCTATCTATCTATCTATCTATCTATCTATCTGTCTATCTAGCGCACTCTGTTCATATCTATCTATCTATCTATCTATCTATCTATCTATCTATCTATCTATCTAGTTTAAAATTTGCTTTAAAATGTTTATAGCGGAAGAATTCACAGTATTAAAGATACGCAACATCTAAAAAAACTAATCTTTATCTTGAGTAGAAAATAGCAATAATCATTCGTTTAGAACAAGATAAAATCCTAAAAAATAAATCAGAGATCATTTCAAAATCATTGTACTTATTTATTTGATTAGATTATTTTATTTTACTTGCTTTGTTTATTTATTTCATTTTATTTATTTATTTTCACTTTTTTTGGTTCATTTTCAGATTTCGATTTTTAATTAGCGTAGTAAAAACTTGTTTACGTTTCGGCATTTTGAGACGAGATCTGATCCTTTATTTAATAGTTTATTTTGGTCTGAGAAGGTAATTGTAACTATTTTTTTCCTCCAGGTGGAGTTTACAGTTTTTGAATTTTATAGTTTTTAGGTTCATGTTTCTTTTCTACATTTTCCACGATGTTTTTGGTGTGATTTGTTTATTATTTTTAATCTTCCAGATATGTTTAGAAAGCGTTGTGCTGTTTGCATATTTACTATTTGTAAAGAATGTTTAGTGTGCATAGTTTCTTTGTTTCCAGGGTCATTCACTTTTCCTATGTATATTTTTTGTTCGTTATCTGCTGATTTTATAGTAGCTTGATATATTACATTATTCTGCAAGCAATTGCCGTTTAAAGGGCATTCGTTCTTTAATCAGCATTTATAAGTGGGTTTAATTTGTTCAGGTGGTTTGTTTATTGTTTTCCTGTTGTGCTTTTTCCTTTTTTGTGCCATGTCCTTAGCCCAACTGTAACTGATTTTTAATGTGTTTTGTTGGGTGCTGACTTCAGTGTCCATTTTCATATTTACATACGATCTATCGCTGATATTGAACACTTTAACCCATGTCTTAAAACTATATTTTTATCACACACACGCGCGCGCGCGCGCGAGAGAGAGAGAGAGAGAGCGTGCGCGCGTGCGCGTGCGAGCGTGTGCGAGCGTGCGCGCACGCGCGTGTTTAAAATGGATTAAATCTGACATATTCTTAATTTATTTGTTTTAACGTTATTTTTAATGGCGACTCATATTTTGAGTAGATGATCTGTTTTTATTATTAGACAGAATATTTATTTATTTACATCTACCGGCCTTAATATTCTGGGAATCTTATTAGAAAATATGCGCCCTCGTCAGGATTAAAATCTGCGTTCCCCTTGAAACAGTCAATACATTTTAACTACCTTAGACTACTCGGCCACGTAGGAACTCCCAATCTACTCATTTATACGCATTTTTTCTTTAATAAGGTTTATTCAATATGGAAATAAGATGAGATTTTGTAAATTTCTGTAAACGGAAAATAAACACTGTTTAAAAATTAAAACGCAGCATCTCCCCAAATATGGCTATCGACTAAAAATAATGTTTAAAATGATAACAATCTGTTGGGTTTTAAAAAAATCTATTACTCCTTGTATGTTTACTGATTACTACGATCTGAACCTTTCTAAGTCTCGGTTTAACGGTTATCTTCCGCATGTTCAAAAAGTTGCCTACATATAGAAGCTACAAAACGAGTCGTTACACTTGGTCTAAAGATCACTTGAGGCGAGAAAGTAACAGTTACTATAGTGAGTTTATTCTTATGTCTTCTCTCTATGTATATATAACATATGATGGACTCTGCCATCGATTTCGACGTATGATGGACTCTGCCATCGATTTCGACGTATGATGGACTCTACCATCGATTTCGACGTATGATGGACTCTGCCATCGATTTCGACATATGAGGATCCGACATCCGCATTCAGTTTTTATGTTTGTGTCGTATGTGACACTTTAGTCACTTTTAGGATATAGCCACAGAAATATTTGCATATATATATTTCTATTGAACATATCTGGTGGTCAATGAAGGGGTCAATCAGCTAAAAGTTTGTAGACCTGTAGGTTTGACAAGAAAATAGTGGATATTTGAGAAAGTTTAGCTTGTTTTGCTCAGGGTTATGACATTGCGGTAACTTACAAAAATAGATCTGTAACAGAAGCCTAGGATTCAGTAAGGACCGGCCAAGCATTCAGTAAAGACCGAATTAGGATTCAGTAAGGACCGAACTAGGATTCGATAAGGACGACCTAGAATTCAGTAGGGACCGAACTAGAATTCAGTAAGGACTGACCTAGGATTCAGTAGGGACCGAACTAGAATTCAGTAAGGACCCGGTTAGGATTCAGTAGGGACCGGTCTAGGATTCAGTAAAGACCGAACTAAGATTCAGTAGGAACTGGAATTACTGATAATAGCCTACAAAACTAAATGATGAAATAAAAAAAGGAATTAACAAGGTTTCGTTGGTTTAGTTGATTTCGTTTAGTGGCATATCAACACCTCAATGGGTTATTTAATGCCGAGATTTAAAAATTTTGGACAGAATTTTATGGCTTCAATTACAGATAAAGTGTATTATTGGTTATTTTACTATAAAAAAGTATTGTTTTTGTTTGGGTTGGTTCATTATACGCCCATACCTGGATTCGAAACAGGTGTTACTTCCGATCAGAGGCCTTGCTACCGGATGTAGTTTATCGTAATACCCGGGACTAGAAGTGAGAAAGAGGAACGTTAAACTGTGAAGGGATCGGAAGAAAAACAGAATTAAAGAAAAGTTTTCCAAATCAAAAAAAAAAAAAAAAAGGAAGAAAAACGAAAGGTGTAAAGGAAGAAAGTAAAAAAAGACAAGCGACAAAAGAATGAAAAACAATAAGAAAGAAGCATAAACAGACAGATTCAAAAAGAAAGAAAGAAAGAAAGAAAGAAAGAAAGAAATATGACAACAAAAATAAAGGAATAAGGAATAAAAATAGAAAGAAAGAAAGAAAGAAAGAAAGAAAGGATAAGGAATAATATATCGAAGCTAATAGAAAAGAAAAAATAACAAAAAAAAAAGTTAGATCCCCCCCCCGCCTCAAAAAAAGAAAAGAACAAGGGTGGACAGGCGATTTGATGAATGCAGCAGTTGTGTATTTTCCATTAGCGTATTCGGTGATCGAGCAAGCATATTTAAAAATTAATATTTCGAATGCTGATTTTCGAAGCACATCTTGGGAGATTAACCCTAACCCTACTAATATATGTCGCTGTCCTGTAACGACAGAAAAGAAAGAAAGAAAGAAAGAAAGAAAGATGTTGTAATTGGTTGGTTGTTCTTTTTACGGCTTATCACCCCTTGATTTTTTATTGTAAAAATAATTATTTTTTGTAAGATGTAGCAAGACAAGCAAAATAAAACCATTTCTAGTAAAACGAAGCTGTTGTAAAAAACAAAAATAATAAAATATACAGACATATTCAAAATAATAATAATAATAATAATAATAATAATAATAATAATAAAATACAAAACTGCACTTATGAACCTGCATAGATGAGTCTTACACCAGTTGCAGTGCAAATGCATACATACCTAAACAAGTGACAAGAATTTAATAGTAGCCATTGCACCATTTTTTGTTTTTTGTTTTTTAAATACTAGATACCATGAAGAAGACAAGAAGAAACGACATTCCATTAGTGTAAAACATGTTTAAAAAAATGCAGAGAGGGTTGGCAGGGCGAAGTTAATTCAGCTCAAAATATAAGTAAATTTGTCAAATAACCACTGGGCAGGATATAACCAACTATGCCGAATGACTTGTCGCATTTAAATGAAAGATTCATGGGCTAAAAACAACGGTTAATTATTAAGTATGTAGTCGGCGCAGCACTTACATCATACTGGAATCTATAGTGTAAATTACAGTGTTGAGTTGAGGTAGTTACTGTGGCTGATTGGGTAAAGACTTTATCTTATACCCGCCTTCTCTAGCTGTCTACCTCATTCCCGGATCAAGCCCACCTTCAGATATGGAGACACTTGAAAGTGTGCTATCATTTCCTAACATAAAATTATGGATTTGTGCCGTCGTTATACCTTCAAGTCCAAGATATTCTGCTTGAGTTATCGTTCTTAGTCCCAGATTTGATGGCCTTGGAAGAAATTAGTTTTTTACGCACTATTTTTAGAATTGTAAATTAAATATCTGTATATATGGTGATGTTTATAACTCTACCACAACAAAGAGAAAGAGGGAATTTGTTTTGGAACCAAACGAACGTTTCCCATGTGATAGTAGACATCATGACTCTGGTAAATTAAGTGCCGTGTTGGTGAGGATGAATACAAAGAAAGCCATAATAACAAGTGAATTCTCTCAACAGCGAAGTTTCGAAGTAGCACAAGGCCGGATGTAAGGGGACACCTTGTGAGGATCAAACTCACTGTTATATTGTAATTAATCTAGCAAGAGAAGATTGTTAACCATTACACCACGTCAAAGCGCCCGAAATGATATTCTAAGCGTAGCTTAGATGTGGTCAAAAGTATGGAGCAGCCAATGGGGATCGAACTCGCTCCTCAGTCTAGGGTAATAAACTTGCTAACTATTACACCACGCCGAAGTGTCCTGTTGTAACTTCGTTGGCTATTGTTGTAACCCAGAAGTCGGCAACTTTTGGAGAGTGAGGGCCAAAAAGCTATGTAGAATCATGGAGGAGGGCCAAACATTTATGGCTCCAGTGTCATGGAGAAGAACTATGTTATTAAATATGTAAATAAATTTTCTATGTATTTGAAGAAAGCAAGGATTCAATATAATTTAATATCTGATGGGAATTTTGTTTTAAAAATATTACATCTTAAAAATAAATGTTTCATAAATCAGTACTGAAAAACAAATTCATTAAAATCGGTTGAAAACACTATTTTATATTCATTTAAAAGGGCCCGCTCACAAAAGCAATTTCACAAATAAAGTGAAAGTGAGGCCGTACGCTAATTTTGGCGATCCCTACAAATAAAAAATAAAAGTAAAACACATTCTCCAGGTAAAAAGAATTTTTTTTTAAAATTTCAACGCAATATATTCAGACTATCAACTGTCACTTTGGTTTGGTTTAACCATATTTATATCGTGTCCATCGGGCCGGACAAGATTCACTCGAGGGCCGGATGTGGTCCGCGGGCAGAGGGTTGCCGACCGCTGTTGTAGCCTAAAAGGTTACTGATATGCTGTGGTATTATACAATTGTGTTGTCTTGAGTTTTGTTATATTACATCAGTTACTTGTGAATTTGTACTAATAGTTATTAGTACGAGGTGATGTTCCGGTATTTTACTATTTGCAAGACAGTTATTCGCGTATCTCGTGAATAGTATTGTATTAAGAGGCCCATCCTGATAATACATAGTATCCTCTCTTGGAAATCCTCCTAACTAATATAAATAGTAATATCACTAAATAGTAATTTCATTAAATAATAATATCACAGTGAAATGATTTCTGAGCGTCTTTGTGGTTGCTAACACTGTTTGTTTATAGATACGTAATTTAGAATAAAGCTCATTTCGTCTTTTTGCCTTGATAAAGTCCATCACAGGACAAAATGCGTGGGCGATTTAAAATACAGTTTTCCTCTTGTCTTTATTTTATTTAACCATATATATAAAAGAAACCTATAATAATACCAGATTTGATTTTGGAAGAGTGACTGGAGTAGAAATTTATCAGGTCGTTTTTGTAGGTAGCTTTTCTGTAGACGTCAAAATCGAGTTTGTTGTTATTTTTGTGTAATATGATATCTAGGAAAGGAAGAGTATGAGCCACTTCGTGAAGAGCGCATGGAAACCATGCAAAATGAAGGCCTCCAGGACACTTGTCACTGCCTCCTTCACCTTCTCAATGTCATCAAAACCGCCCCTTGAGTCCTCCTTCATTTTAGAATACAACCAAAAGTTACAAGGAGGAAGGTCTGGATGACAGTGAAAACAAGGGACAGTTATGATGCCTATCACTGTCAAGTATTTGGTTGCCAAGATGGAATCGTGGACTGGTGTAATGTCTTTGTGCTGATATCATTGACCCGAGGGGAAGAGATCTGGTCTTTTGAGACCTAATCACTTCTTGAACCTCTTCAAAACCTCTACAAAGTAACCTGTGTTGACCCCCTGGCCAGAGGAAAGTCCAGTTGATATAGACAATGCTCATGTTGTCAAAAAACGGGACCATCATGAGCTTCCCGGTAAACGCTTCCTGAACTATTTAGGTCTGGGCGTCAGGATGCTTCCATTGGAAACTGTGTCTCTTTTTCACTGGATCATAACAGTAGATCCAGCTTCCGTCACAGGACACCAGAGACTCAAGTACATCCCATTTTTTTTTAAAATCTAAGCGTTTCCTATTGTTACCTAATGTTTTCATCATGTTATAATAATTTTTATTAATTTATCTGAAAGATAAATTAATTTTTTGAAAGTTTGAAATTTTCAAATTTTACGTTAAAAATCTATTGCATTTTGGAGATATTCAAACTTCCGGAAAATATTGAAGACCCTAATTTTTTTTTAATATCTAAGTGTTTTCTATCATGTTTCACTTATTTTCATTAATTTATCCTAAGGATGAATTAATTTTCTGAGACTCTGAAAATTTCAAAATATACCTAAAAAGTATAGCTTTTCAACCTAGTTTTTCAACGTATTTGTAAAAGTTTTAAACTTCTGTAAAGTATCGAAACCTCTCAAAACGTGTTTCCTTCTGTTCGTCAAGGAGCACCACCCTGGGAACAAATTGTACAAATTTTAAACATGTGCAGACTTCCATGAATAATTGCCCCAAAACTGTATGCTTATAATCTTTATAGACAAACAAGTTTTCATTTAGAAAATTGATAATTTCTAAACCAACTCTGATGTCCTGACGTCCCTCTACCTCTCACATCTCTCGCCTTTTCTCGCCGATTCTCGCCTCCTCTCTACCGTTACTGGACCTCTTTTGCCAGCAAAAAAACAAAAAAAAACCCCAAAAAAACAAATAGTTGCCTCTTAAAAATTAATCCATAAGCAGGCTGCAGAACTTCATTAGTTTCTACAGCGTGTTTAACGAGTTGAACACAAAACTTTATTGCCTAGTTAGCTTTCAAATTATCTTCCCGTCTCGCCTGCATTTTGCAGACAAGTTGGCTGTGACAAGCAGTTTTTAGTTGTTAATCTGGGATAAAAAAAAGTTCTTAAGTCAGCTTATTAAACGTATAGTAATTATATACTAAAATTACAATAGTCTAGTACAGGTATAACTGCCTTTTCTAAAAAACAGTCTCAATCATTTATGAAATACACCTCGTAGATATGACAATGATGATACTGTTTCTATCTATTTATCTATCTCTGTGCAGTAAATTTCATACAGCATACAGATATTATACTGACCTAAGGTAAAGACGCTAGGACAAGGAATGCCATATTTATGATTAGGATGCTCTCTGAAAGGGCAATACAAATGAAGAAGGACTTATATCTGTGCTTTATTGACTATGCGACCGTTCGACAAAATACGCCACAAAGAATTGATGGAAATGCTCAGCAGCCTCGACATATTTGGGAAAAACATTAGGGTAATTAGGAATCTCCACTGGCAGCAAACTGCCTGCATACGAACAGGTAACGAATTCAGTAGATATACAAAGATAGAAAGGGGCATAAAACCAGGATATGTCTTTTCACTGGATCTATTTAACTTGTACAATGAGAATATTTTGAGGAACCTAGATGTTATGCCAGGATTTTTCATCGGAGGCCACAATCTGAACAACATAAGATACGCAGACGACACAGTATTGATTGCAGACACGGAAAGGAAACTGCAGGACTTCCTGCATGAGATAGCTGAAAAGAGTGACAAGGGACTAGAACTGAGGCCAAACTGTACGACGTATATATTACCCCGACAGTAGTATCCCGAGTAATTTCAAAACTTGACCCCCATAAAGCGAGCGGTGGTGATGGAATCCCGGTGATAGCCCTTAAGAGGTGTGCTCCTGAACTCTCCCCTGTCCTCTCTAAACTGTATAACTACTGCCTCTCTGATTCCTGTTTCCCTGCATGCTGGAAGTTATCTTCAGTCGTTCCTGTATTTAAGAAATGTGGTGAAACCTCGGACCCATCCAACTGTCGCCCTATCAGTCTTCTACCAATTTTCAGGAAAGTGTTCGAGGCCATAATTAATGCTGAAATAGTTCAACATCTTACTGCCCACAAACTCTACTCTGACAGGCAGCATGGCTTTCGCTTTGCCAGGTCCACGGCCGAAATGCTAACAACCGTTACGGAGTACATGCTCCAGGCCCTTGATGAGTCAGGCGAGGCTCGTGCTGTTGCTCTGGACATCTTCAAGCCTTTTGACAGGGTTTGGCACTCTGGCCTTCTATGCAAGTTACGGGGTTACGGTATTTCCGGACGCTTGCTTGATTTAATCCAATCTTTTTTAAATAACCGCAAAATGAAGGTCGTTTTGAATGGGCATGCCTCTTCATACTACAGCACAAATGCTGGTGTCCCACACAGCTCTATCCTGGGCCCGACGCTCTTCCTTATTTTCATCAATGACCTCCTAGATGAAATCAAGTGCCAAGTAGGCATCTACGCAGATGACACCACAATTTACACCCGCATCAGTAAGAAACCCGCCGTGGCGGACAAACATAATCTCGCTGCTGACCTTGAACGGGATCTACACCCTGTGGTGAATTGGGGCAAGAAGTGGCTTGTCAATTTCAATGCGTCTAAGACCAAGCTGTTGTCTGTCAATCATCACAGGCAACCTCTCCTGCCTCCCATCAGCATAGACCAAGCGATTCTCCCTGAGAGCAATACACTGCGCCTCCTCGGCCTTAACCTCTCTTCCGATCTCAAATGGAACCACTACACCGAGTCCATAGCTAAATCCACTGCTAAGAAGGTTGGGTCACTGTGTCGGGCCAGGATGTTTTTTTCCGCCTGAATCCATTCTGCATATATACAAATCAACCATTCGTCCGTGCATGGAATACTGCTGCCGTTCACCTCAGTGTTCTCGACAGGCTCCAAAGGAGAATCAGTAATGTGATAGGTACTGACTTGGCGGCTCGACTACAGCCACTTCCCCACCAACGAAATGTAGCCTCCCTTTGTCTGTTCTATAAATACTTTCATGGCTTCTGCTCGAAGGAACTTAAGTCACTGGTGCCTCCTCAACAGGTGTTTACTCGTGCAACCAGATTGGCAACTGGGTCCCACCCATTCACTGTTAGGTTAGCCAAATGCAGACGACAATTCTACTCCTGCAGCTTCTTCTCTCGCACTTCCCGCCTGTGGAACTCGCTCCCATATTCTTGCTTTCCTGACGGCTACAACCTCCAGGAATTTAAATGCAATGTCAATACTCATCTATTAACCACTTGACTCTAGTTCTTTCCCCACCCTGTATATCTTTTCCTTTCTCTACACCTTTGAAACTGTCATCACACCTGCATTCTCATCTTTCTATTGCTCCTTTCTAACTGATTTGTCTTCCTCTTCACTCTCTTCTAATTAATCTTCTTACACTTATGTAGCCCCCTGCACATCAGTGGCATTACCGCCTTGCTCGGGGTGATACGATTAAAAAATCTGCAAGAAAACCGAATGCATGGTTATCAGCAAAGAGAGCAGCCCAAAGTGCCAAATACAAGAGGGGGATGTTAAAATCAAGCAGGTACAAAAATTTAAATATCTGGGAAGTTTTCTAACTGAAGATGGAAAGTGCGGCACAGAGATCCAAAAGCGAATTGGCATGGCGAAGGATGCGTTCCAGAAGTTGAGTAAAGTATTAAGACACTGGAAACTTTCACTAGAAACAAAGAAGAGAGTACTGGATTGCTATGTGATGTCAGTTCTTCAATTTGTCAGTGAATGTTGGACAATATCAACAAAGATGAAGGGAAAACTTGAAGCAGCTGAAATGTGATTGTACAGAAAGATGCTACGGATATAGTGGACCGAGCATGTGAGCAATGATAAGGTGTTGGAAAGAATGGAAAGGAAAAGGAAATTAATATTAATCAGGAAGAGACAACTAAATTTCCTTGGACATGCAATGAGGAAGGAGGGCTTGGAGAATCGGATACTAACAGGCCAGATAGATGGAAAAAGAAAGAGAGGAAAACAGCGGATGACATATTTGAAGAGCCTGAGCAGGTGGATGGCAGAACGGGGGCTGCGAGACGTTACAGGAGAAAGCGTGCTAAGAGCCACCAGGGATAGGGAGACGTGGAAGGCCATGATCGCCTACGTCCTCAAAGGAAAAGGCACATAGAAGAAGAAGGTAAAGGTATCAGCGAGAGATATTTTGATCATCATCTAGAATTTTTGCCAAGCAAGGCTCTAAGGCCCAGTCTGTTCTGCAATTTATCCATAGATGGGGAGAGAAGAGGCTGATTCATACCTTTCCCCAAAAATATTTGCGCGTAAAGAAAAATAATGAATTCGACTGGGATTCGAACTCTGGTCTCTGAATTCTCATTCCGAACCATTACAACACCGCGCATCCACAAACACACAAACACGTATACCCACTAAACTATGTTAATAATAATAATAATAATAATAATAATAATAATAATAATAATAATAATAATACCCCAGCAGCTTTCCTTTTTTTTTTTTTGCACCTCCAGCCAGTGGAATTCCTTTCCGTTTACTTGCTTCCCTGACAGCTACAATCTCCAAGAATTTAAATGTAAAGTCAATAGTCATTTCCTATCTCACTAACCTGCATCCTCTCTCTCATGCTCCTTTCTCTGCCCACTCCACTCTCATCAGTATTCTCATCCATCGCTTACCCACTTCCTGACACCCCTGTAACCTGTCACTCTTTCTCATAACTTTCCTCCTATGTAACCCCCTGCAAAACAGTGGCAATAAAATGCCTTACTTGGGGTGATATGATTATAAAAAAATCTATCTATCTATCTATCTATCTATCTATCTATCTATCTATCTATCTATCTATCTATCTATCTATCTATCTATCTCAGTCTTTTCATATCTATCTATCTATCTATCTATCTATCTATCTATCTATCTATCTATCTCAGTCTTTTCATATCTATCTATCTATCTATCTATCTATCTATCTCATATCTATCTATCTATCTATCTATCTATCTATCTATCTATCTATCTATCTATCTATCTATCTATCTATCTAAAGCCTAAAGTTTTTAAGTTGACCATAGCTGCATGAACACATGTTCCTCTTTATACAGCTGTGGGCCCATTGCAATCAACTACACCGCCCTAGACGCTCGCATTCTCCCACTCGTTCGATTTTTACACACTCTCATTCTCTCATTCTCTCATTCACACACACACACACATATACGAAGGTGGGTCAATAAGTTTATACTTTGACACGTAGTTATTAACTGATTTTTTAACTGTTAATCTTTGTTCTGTGTGATTAATATTTACCACTGAATTCTGTACATTGGCAAAGAATGAGGGTCTATTGAAAGATATTTGTTATGTAGAGAAGTATTTTTATCATTACGTTTTGCATCTATCTATCTATCTATCTATCTATCTATCTATCTATCTATCTATCTATCTAATTTTACTATCTATCTATCTATCTATCTATCTATCTATCTATCTATCTATCTAAGTTTGTACATATCTATCTATCTATCTATCTATCTATCTATCTATCTATCTATCTATCTAATTTGTATCATATCTATCTATCTATCTATCTATCTATCTATCTATCTAAGTTTGTACATATCTATCTATCTATCTATCTATCTATCTATCTATCTAAGTTTGTACATATCTATCTATCTATCTATCTATCTATCTATCTATCTATCTATCTATCTATCTAAGTTTGTACATATCTATCTATCTATCTATCTATCTATCTATCTAAGTTTGTACATATCTATCTATCTATCTATCTATCTATCTATCTATCTATCTATCTATCTATCTATCTAAGTTTGTACATATCTATCTATCTATCTATCTATCTATCTATCTATCTATCTAAGTTTGTACATATCATATCTATCTATCTATCTATCTATCTATCTATCTATCTATCTATCTATGTCTGTTTATATCTATCAATCTATCTAAGTTTATTCATATCTATCTATCTATCTATCTATCTATCTATCTATCTATCTATCTATCTATCTATCTATTTATCTATCTATCTATCTACAAACGCACCTCACTAAACGACATAACAGTTCAGCATCCCCGGGATATACGACCATTTGTAAAATCTCATGAAATCTATCTATCTATCTATCTATCTATCTTAGTCATCTGCAGACAGATCTGTTTCGCTGTATCACAGCTCATCAGTACGGTTAGATATCCGATTGCTTTTTACCCAGGATTGAAATTCTGCGACTTCCGTTAGTCCATCCATCAGTCCCCTGTCTCACCTTCTAAAATAGCCATACGGCACATAAAAGAAGAAGAAGAAGAAGAAGAAGAAGAAGAAGAAGAAGAAGAAGAAGAAGAAGCGATAACTCCAACATAATTTGAGGATTTCAACACGTGTCAGCGTGGTGCCAACATAATTCTAGTGGAAAAAAAAAAGAAAAAAAAAAGAAAGAAAACGTCGACCAGTCAGTATTGAATACTGTTGCCATATCTAGTCGGGAGCTCCTGCTATTGACCTCGGGGTGCTAGACAAAATTCAAAAGAGGATCTGCAATGTAATCGATCGGCTTCAGCCATTTTCCCACCGTCGAGATGTGTCTGTCTTTTATACAAATATTTTCACGGTTTTTACTCTAACCAGCTTATCTCCCTAGTGCCCTCTTTACACGAATTTACTCGGTGCTACTAGACTGGCAACTAGGTCCCACCTTTTAAAATAAAAACGGTGAAATATAACCCTCTCTTCTACTTCTACAGATTTTTTTTCTCGCACTTGCCGCGATCGGAACTCCCTTCCGTGCACTTGCTTGCCTGATAGCTACAATCTCCATGAGTTTAAGTGCAACGTCAATTGCCATCTTTTATCCCATTTTTTATCCTTTCCCCGACTCCCCCCTGTATCTTGTTCCTGTTTTCTCACTTCTCACTTTTAACCCCCCCCCCCCGTACATCAGTGGCAGTTATGCCTTGCTTGGAGTGAATTCGATTAAAAAGAAAGGGATTGTTGGACGAATATTTTGATACTGATTGTTTTCTCTTTCCTTAAAGTAATCAAAACAACTGAAATAATCAAATAATATGGAAAATGTAATAAACTTTTACTTGCACCGAATGAACAAAGTGACACCAGCCAAAGTAATATACAGAATACAGAGCTGAGTTCCAAATTTATTGTTGTGGGATCTTCTCTTTTTCTATGATAATGGACTCGACTTGAGTATGCATATACTCCTGCCATAAAGAGATCAGGATCGGATTTGTAAGTTACCGAGAGATACCGAACTTACACAGCGACTACTGCGTCAGTAGTCATAGTAGCTCTGAGCTCCACTCAGACAGAATAGGATTACACGGACATGCTAATTTCAACACGGCTTCACTTCAAAGACTTATATATATATATATATATATATATATATATATATATATATATATATATATATATATTCCTTGCTAATCGTATTTCTGGATTGCTAACCTGCGTTCCAGTTTGTATTATTTTCTATATCAATTATCTGTTCATTATTTTGTGCGGTTTCTCAACCGGAATCCACAATATTTATTTACTACACCTACTGTTCAATACACTTCTTCTACATGACGTGTCCTTTCAGGACGTAGGCGATCATGGCCCTCCACATCTCCCTGGCTCTAGTTGCTCTTAGCACGCTTTCTTCTGCTACTCCACCAAAAACCCGCTCTACTATCCACTTGCTCAAGCCCGTCAAGTATGTTGCGCATTGCTTTCCCCTGTCTCCCCTTTTCTCTCTCTGACCTGTGAGTATCAGATTCTCCAAGCCATCCTTTCTCATTACATGTCCAAAGAATGTCAGCTGCATTTTACAAATGTTAAGTATTAATTTCCTTTTCGTTTCAATCCTTTCCAAAACCTCATCGTTGCTCACATGTTCAGTCCATGGTATCCTCAGCATCCTTCTGTAGAACCACATTTAGGTTGCTCCAAGTCTTCCCTTTATCTTTGAGAAGATTGTCCAGCATTCACTTACCGTACTTTATAAACATTTAGAAATAAATTAGAAATTTACAAAAGCGACATTAAATTTATATGTAACATAAAAAAAAAACAGTTCCCGTATAAAATATGGACTGCCTCAACATTACAACAACCAGACATATTTAACATAATTTAAATTATGTAACGGTCAATTGGTGTTACTATAGCGTCATGTCTACCGTACCCTTTCTCTCACGTAGCTATCAGGTCATATGAGGTCTTACATGGATATTATAGTTCGATGCTGCGGTAAACCTCACAACGGTGGCAAAATATGTAGACTGTGCCAAGAAGAAAAGTTAGAGATTATGCTATTCCCAAACAAGAACGAACTGTTAAATGAAAGAACGGAAATTATGACTAAGTGTGACCATACTAAAAAAAAATACCTCTTAGGGCCACGTGAGCGTTGAAAAAAAATCGTTACGTGAGCGTTTAAAAAAAAAAACGGTATACGGTAAAATCAGTTATTGAAAATCGGCTGAAGACACCATTCATGGTAGAAACCTAGGTCGCGTAATAACTAGTTTTCGAATGGAAAATATTCAAAATTTCTTCAATATAATTGTATTGAACGCTTTTTAATACAAATGTGCACTGGTCTAATCTTATTATGACCAGAAACTAAGTAATCGAACAATCAATATATATATATATATATATATATATATATAAGTAATAGTTACTAATGGAAGTATATCCACAGTTAGATATTTACTTTAAAATGTGCTCAGTACAAAAGTAGAGCATACATTTTACTGTCTGATGATGGTGTTTCAACACCGAAACTTTATATTTATCAAGTTGCAGTATGTAATAATAATAATAATAATAATAATAATAATAATATATCTTTTTGTGTGAGTTTGTGAATGTGTATAGTGAATGTAATATTCAGGACGTAGGCGAGCATGTCTTTCCCGACTATAGTACTTATCACATGCTGTCTTTTTGCTATCTCTCTTAAACGCTGTTCAGCTAAACATTTACAAAACCTCGCTAGGTAGGTAGGTGATGCACTGAATTCCTCTGTCCTTCTTGCTTTCAATATGTCCTTGTGAGTGGTAAATTTTCCAAGGTCTCTTTCTACAATATGTTCCCTGGAAATTTAAACTCTCTTTTTGATGTTAATTATAAAAGTCCTTTTGGTTTCTAGTTTTTCTAATTCTTCGTCATTGTTAGCATGTTCAGTGTATGGAATTCTCAGCATCCTTCTGTTGAACCACATTTCTATTGCTTTGTTTCTTTTTCATCTGTGAGGAGACTACCCAGAATTCACAGTCATATAGCAATTCGGTAGTCTTCTTTGTGCTTAATGAAATTTTTTTGTTTCTTAATACTTTGATCAGCTTTTGGACACCAATTTTCCTTATTTCATTGGGTCTTCGGATTTCGGTGTCCCACTTTACGTCTATTGTAAGAACCCATTTTTGTACTTGCTTGATTTTGATATCTCTAATAAGTAATTTAAGATGTGCGTAGTGGTGCAGTGGATATCGGCTCGGGACTAGAAATCGGAGAGCCGAGTTCGAATTCCAGTTGAATTCGTTACATTCACTTACGCGCAAATACCCTTTGAGAAAAGTATTAATCGGTCTCTTCTTCCTCTAGCTATGGATTAGCTACAGCCTTAGTTGGCAACCAGTCTACCACAGAAAATAATCGCAACCTACTGCAGGAAAATCTTCTGCCCGTTCAGTCATGTCGCTTTCGAGACATGATCACCCAAACGTGTATCACATATGGCACTTAAGTGACTGATTGAATATAATACTTGGGAACACAAATAAAAAGTTCTACTGGGCATAAAAGGGGATCAGTTTTCTATTGTCATGAACTAATAAACCGATCCCCCTAAAATTAGCACAAATAGTTATATTTGAAAATGAATACAATTAAAGCTCATGTTGAAACTATAGTGGAGGATCTGTTTTGTATTGTTATGAAGTAATAAATTGATCCCCCACTAATTACTACTTATTAATATAATATTATAATCCATTACTTCTCCCTCCATGGGTTAAATAGCAGGACATATTGGGTTCTATAGCATTGGTTGGCAACCAGTCTACCGCAAAAAGTAATGCCAGCCTGCTGCGGAAAAATCTTCTGCCCATTTGGTTATGTCTCTTTCGGAACATGAACATTTCTTTCCGAATTTCCTCACACCTTGAAGAAGTCCGGTAAGAAGACGCATCCTTGTCTTCAAATCCCTTTTTTTAATGTTTCCAGAATTCATTTTCTATCCGTATTCAAGTATAAATTATGGATTATTTTAATATCCCTCAAAAGTATATCACGGTAACCTAGCAATTCCAACAGAAAGCATTTGCATAACCTTTAAAACAAGATTTTAATTACTTTTTCTGAAATCATTCTCAGCAGAAATATTGCATTTCTTGTTCCAGTGTCTTTAACAAAACCGCACTCTTCTTGTCTCATTTCTGATCTGATTCCGCTACGCATTCAGAATTTTGATAAGTTTTGTTGAATGGCTCATTAGACCAAGTGTACGATACTGTTCACATTCATGTGCACCTGGCTGTTTAGGCAATGCTATGAAAGCAGACCTATTTATGTCTTCCAGTATATCACCACTGCTGTATATTTCATATTCTATGTATATAATCTTGTCAATGCCGAAATTATCTAAGGCTGCCAGCATCTCTATTACGATTCCGTCTGGTCCTGCTGCTTTGTCTCTGTTCAATTTGGCCAGAGCTGATTCCACTTCAGATTTTAATATTTCCTGCCCGTCGATATTTCTGCGTATTACGGGTTGTTCTCTTTTGCCTTGGAAGAGTTTTCCTATGTATTCGTCCGATGTTTGAAGTATTTTTTCAAGCAGGTACAAAAATTTAAAGCCTGGTAAGTGTTCTAACAGAAGACGGAAAGTGCGACACTGAGATCCGAAGGTGAATTGGCATGGCGAAAGAAGCATTCCAGAAGTTGAGTAAAGAATTAAGAAACAGGACAATTTCGCTAGAAACAAAGAAGAGAGTACTGGATTGCTATATGATGTCAGTTCTTCAATATGGCAGTGAATGTTGGACAATATATTCGAAGATGAAGGAAAAAGTTGAAGCAACTGAAATGTGGTTCTACAGAAGGATGCTGCGGATATCATGGATCGAACATGTGAGCAATGATGAGGTTTTGGAAAGGATGGAAACGAGAAGGAAATTAATACTGAGCATCAGGAAAAGTCAGCTAAAGTGCCTGGGACATGCAATGAGGAAGGAGTGCTTGGAGAACCTGATACTAACAGGCCAGATAGGGGGAAAAGAGACAGGGGAAAGCAGCGGATAACATATTTGAAGAACCTGATCAGGTGGATAACGGAACGAGGATTGCATGGTACAACAGGAGAAAGCGTGCTAAGAGCCACCAAGGATAGGGAGATGAGGAAAGCCATGATCGTCTACGTCCTGAAAGGACATGGAACATAAAAATCAATGAAAATGTCCTTTGTCCTGTTAATACTCTTATTTTTATGCATATCTGTTTTATCCGCGACATTCATTCTTTCTATATCTGCACATTTTTGTTTAGTTTCCTCTAATTAGTTAAATTTAATTTCTGCCGAAAGAATGACCATATTAAAGGCTAGCAGTATAGCCCGGCGTTGCTCGAGTGTATTGAAAGCTTTCAAACTAATCCATGGTCCTGGAGCTCAGACTCTTTGCACGTTGGCACGAAAGACTAAAAAGCAATAGTTGTTTCCAGTTAAAGCGAAACCGTAGACTGAAAGAAAAATGAATGGATGTAAGTCAAATTTTGATTTCCTGGTATCGATATCAAATAAGTTTTTTCGTCATAAACTGAATTTTGAAGGCTAAATAAGTCCTCTGAGTAAATAGTATCATGGCTGGGACTAAGAAATACAATTATACCTACTTAGAGCCAAACCCGAAGCAAAACTAAAATAAAAGGGCTGAAAAAAATACAAACATACAGGCAGATAAACAGACACACACACAAACATCTTGCTTTTATATATATATATATATATATATATATATATATATATATATATATATATTATCGATTTTCTGCACTATTGTAAGAACTGCAACCTTGAAACTTCTGAATATCGTTTCTTATGTCTTTGTCTATGAGTATATAATATTTGATTGAAATCGGACCACTCCTTCTATCACCCGATTTTTTCGATTATCGATTTTCAATATTTATTGGGGGTACCTCGACACAAAACCTAGCTAAGAATGCTCGCAGACGCTTTTAGTACAACTGTGTAAATTTTCAAGAAAATCGGTTCAGCCGTTTCGGAGTCTATAGGTAACGGACACACACACACACACACACAGACAAAGTTTCATTCATAAATATGTTTAGATATTAGATACATCAGACAGAAATAGACAGATGTATAGAATGAAGAAACACACATAGATAGATAGATAGATAGATAGATAGATAGATAGATACGAACAGACTGAGATAGATGAATGTGAACAGAGAAATGTTTCGGGCCTAAATAAACGCCATTTTGAAATAAACTCATGAAAATCCATAAAAGAATTAAGAAAAGTCGGCAAACAGCCGAGGTCATCCTGTTCTTTTTAAATCGGATTTAAACAGACATGTTCACTGGAATAAGCAGATTGAACGAAACTGCTCATAGGGTAGTGGTTCATGCATATGATAGAATTTCCCAGTCAGTTAATTCTAAATTTTAACTGACAAATCCTAAAATGGCCTTTTAAGTTGTCTGAACTTCTTACAACTATATTTTATTCGACGCACTTTTTTTGCACCAGTTTTCCATCTTTTGATGTTTTTTAGAACGATGTTTTCAGCCCACTTTTAGGAACAATGTTTTCAACCGAAACCTTTTTTAACTTTCAAATTTAATTTGAGAATTAGAAACAAATGCAATGAATAAGATTTCCAAATATTAAAAATATTATCAATCACAATACAAAGGTTCGCGATTAAAACGCATTTGTCTAGATTTCAGGATCAAGGCACGAAACGACGAGAAGATGAACTGAAAAAGAATAAAGTTTATTCCAGCTGGTATCTTAAACATTATGTAGCTTTTCGGACAGACCGATGTAAATCACGTCAAAGGAAACCGAGTCTCCATTATTCCTAAAATAATGAGACCCATGAAGTTTAAAAAGAACACGGAAGAAATTCCTTAAGGGTGCACATTAGGCCCAAGTTTACAAAAAGACAAATAATTCGTTTTTCTCCGCCCACATCTATGAGTTAAATAGTAAGACTGAAAAATCATTGTTGTTCTAAAAAGAATTTTTAATCCAATATTCTCTCATAAAAGAAAAGAATTATTCTTACTATCTAAAATATCTTTCGGCTTTGTAATAGTCAACAAAGGGGTGATAAACTGTAAATAAAACAAATCCATCAGTTACTCCTTTCTTTCTCTTTTCCTTTTTTTTGTTATTTGCCCATCTTGTGATTACGAGTCATATGTTGGTAACAATATTTTTTTTAAATTAAAGTATGTTTGTAGTTTATTTTTCTTCTTTTTTTTTTTTATAGAACTAACGCTATATATTTAATATGAAATATTGTATTTAGGTTTGTATCTGCGTTCACGAGACACAGCCTAAACGATACATAATACCCCAACTAAAATAGAAGCATATTGTACTTTGAATCCTTGTCGAGGGCAGTGCCAAACTTCATTAAAATTAAACAAGAGGTTCTTGAGCAAGAGTCGTTTTTCTGTTTTTACGGCATATTTAATAGGGAACTTAGTGTTTGTTTTCAATAAACATTCTTATATCAATTCGCGTATATAAACAAACACTTAACTATTATGTGTGTGAAAAATAATAAATATTCATAATACATTATAATAACATCATTAAATAAATTTAAATATGCATAGCACAACATATGTTTATTAATATATGTTAATTCACTACAGTACATTAGAACTTTTTTATAAGCAAATATATCGGATGACTTTATAGGTGAAGACGTTATGTGGATGTGTCATTGTATAACGTAATCTTTATGGCTGAAAAATTGTGCCACATGAAAATAAATAGATGCACGCTGGTTTGCCGCACTTATGCATTTTGGAATAAACGTGAGGAAGAAATAAGTATGTGTAATAAAAATATAATAACTATTTATCATTAGGTAAGTAATACTGCCTAACGTAGGTAATAATAATTATCACTATAACTTGCATTGCAAATGCAAATTAAAATATAGATTAATAATAATAATAATAATAATAATAATAATAATAATAATTGTGCCAGTGATAGTAGGTGCACTTGGAATGATAAAAAAAAAATGGAACAAAACAACACATTGAAAGAATCCCTGGAAACCCCAGCTTAAGAGATATACAAAAAATTGTCTTATTAAGTACAGCCCACACACTAAGGAAAACTTTATCTATGTAATGCTGGAGATGATAGGGAAGATAGAAAAACATGAAATGGAGCCATAACAACACGCCACTACCTGCCTTAGGTCTCCCCGCAGACTTGGTTGGTAGTGAGACCAAAGCAGAAATCGAAATATGATGAAAAAATGACATAATAATAATAATAATAATAATAATAATAATAATAATAATAATAATAATAATAATAATAGCAACCAAGGAATTCGAAAAACTGTCAAAATATAAAGACCTGGAAATTGAAATCGAAAAAATGTGGAAATTGAAAACAAGAGTTGTGCCAGTGGTAGTAGGTTCACTTGAAATGATAAAAAATGGAACAAAACAACACATTGAAAGAATCCCTGGAAACCCCAGCTTAAGAGATATACAAAAAATTGTCTTATTAAGTACAGCCCACACACTAAGGAAAACTTTATCTATGTAATGCTAGGGATGATAGGGAAGATAGAAAAACATGAAATGGAGCCATAACAACAAGCCACTACCTGCCTTAGGTCTTCCCGCAGACTTGGTTGGTAGTGAGACCAAAGCAGAAATCGAAATATGATGAAAAATGACACAATAATAATAATAATAATAATAATAATAATAATAATAATAATAATAAAATTGATAATATTATAATCCCATCATTTTGCATTATGAACTGTTTTTTAAAAGGAAATTATTGGTTTATGTGTAGTTTGTTTAAAAAATCCTTTTAATGTGCTGGGAAGACAAACCTTTTTTTAAGTGACATACTTTCTTGCGATGTATTTTTATGACAGCGGCCAGCAACTCACGTTCATTATATTCGGGATATGGCTGTATTTTTTTTTTTAATCATTTCACCCCAAGCAAGGCGGAAACGCCACTGATGTGCAGGGGGTTACATAAATGTAAAAAGATTAATTAGAAAAGAGTGAGGAGTACAAGTTAGTTAGAAAGGAACAATAGAAAGCTGAGAAAGAAGGTGCGATGACAGATACATAGGTGGAGAGAAAGGGAAGGTTATACAGGGGAGGGGAGAGAGCTAGAGTCCAGTGGTTAGTAGATGAGTATTAACTTTGCATTTAAATTTCCACAGGCGGGAAGTCGATAAACGAAATGTTTTCGATTTATACGGATTACTGTCTTCATCGTAGTTTATTTATCGGCAATTTGTGGAAGAAGCATTCTTTAACCGTCTCCAGGCGTATATTTATAAAATACTCACTACATGTAGTAATTGCGAATGCAAGATGGATTTTGACGAAAATAAATTTGGGGCTCTAGCAGTAGATGCTTTTCTAGCAATAAATTCAGCCAGAGACTCTGTAGTCGTTCCACTTCTGGTCGGTTGAAAAGGTGAGGTCACGGTGTGTTGTACTCCAGACGTCGGTAAATGTTCGTTTTAGGTGCCGACGGCTTTTCCTCCTTCAAATTTATCCAAAATAGCATTATTTCTATGCAAATGTATATGCTGAACTCAAATCAACAAATAGTTATTGAAGAAATTGACCTTTTTTGCTTTGAAAGTCCATTAAAAAAAAAAACGAACTATATCTCGCACTTTTTCTCTCCCGTAACTCTCACGAAGTTATGTAATTAACTTCAGAATGACGTTCTGCTTAGGCAGAATTTTTTGTCGAATTTTGGCCGATTTTCTTCCTTTACTGAAACTTCCGGCGATGTGCTTCCTGTTATGAGAGTAACAAGCGTAGAAATACAATAGCGCATTACTTTCATTTCCGGAAGTACATCGCCGGAAGTATCAGTAAATGAAGAAAAATCGACCAAAAATCTGCCAAAATTCGTTCAAATGCGCAGTCCGTCATTCTGTAGTTAATTACATGACTTCGCGAGAGTTACGGGAGAGAAAAAGTGCAAGATATAGTTCGTTTTTTTTATGGACTTTCAAAGTAAAAAAGGTAAGTTTCTTCAATAACTAACAGTTGATTTGAGTTCAGCATATACATTTGCGCAGAGATAATGCTATTTTGGATAAATTTGAAGGGGGAAAAGCCGTCGGCATCTAAAACGAAAATTTACCCAGACGTCTGCTGGCTGCTTTCCCCTAATTTTACCCTCATTTTTTCTAAGTTTTGTTAAATTTACTACTTGTACCTCATTTAATCGTATATATATATATATATATATACAAGCAGATAAACAGACACACACACTAACATCTTACCATATATATATATATATATATATATATATATATATATATATATATATATATATTATCGATTTTCTGCAACCTTGAAACTTCTGAATATCGTTTCTTATGTCGGACCACTCTTATAACCCGAGTTTTCGATTATCGATTTTCGATATTTATCAGGAGTACTTCGACACAAAACTTAGCTAAGAACACTCGCAGACGCTTATAGTCCAACTGTGTAAATGTTCAAGAAATTCGGTTCAGCCGTCTCGGAGTCTATAGATAACGGATACACAGACACACAGACACACACACACACAGACAAAGTTCCATTTATAAATAAGTTTAGATACAATATATATATATATATATATATATATATAATGGCTAGCCACTCGTATTCGAGGATATCCGTCATCCGGGGCGGCTAGCTAATCCCCATTGCAGACGCATGCTACGGTATACTTGTGTTTGTTCAAAACCTACCTGTGGTTTATACTGCAACTATGCTGAGCGGACCTTAGTTACAGTTTCTGGGAGAGACCGCGTAATCTAGCATGAACAACAAGCTGAATAACGCTTGGACGCTCAACCATCGACGGTCCCTCAAAAAGAGCCGTCTACCCAATCATCCCCTCCAGACCAGTGACATAAAGAAGTCACTTTCCTGAGAAATCAATCATAGCGAAATTCGAACGCAGGTTTCATTGACAGAAAGCTAACGTTCTAACCACACGTCCTCGCACCTATATATATATATATATATATATATATATATATATAGTCATCCGCAGACAGATCATCAGTACGGTTAGACATCCGATAGCTTGAAACCCGACTGAAGTGACATCAGTCTGCGATTCTACCTGAGTTAGAAGAAGGCGGACTTTTACTGTGTTATATACTGTCAGGCAGTTAAGTGCTATACGTGATACACGCTTGGGCGATCATGTCTCGAAAGAGACATGACTGACTAGGCAGAAGATTATCCCGCAGTAGGTTGCCGTTACTTTCTGCGGTAGAATCGTTGCCTGCCAAGGCTATAGAACCCAATCTGTCCTGTTATTTGACTCATAGCTAGAGGGAGGGAAAAATGTATTATATTATTAAGTAGTAATTAGTGGGGGATCAGTTTATTACTTTATAACAATAGGAAACTGATTCCCCACTTTATGCCCAGTAGAAGCCTTAATCGTGTTTTCAACTATTATATTCAGTCAGTCAGTTAAGTGCCCTACGTGATACACGCTTGGGCGATCATGTCTCTCAAGAGACATGACTGACTAAGCAGAAGATTATTCCGCAATATGTTGCTATTGCTTTCTGTGGTAGACTGGTTGCCAGTCAGGGTATAGAACCCAATATGTCCTGTTTTTGTTTTTTTTACCCATAACTGGAGGGAAGAGACAGATTAATACCTTTCACAAGTGTATTTGTGCGTAAGTGAATGCAAGGAATTCAACTGGGATTCGAACTCGGCACCCCGATCTCTCGTTTCGAGCCGATATTCACTGCACCACAACGCACATCAAATTCAGTCAGTTAAGTGCCATACGTGATAAACGCTTCGGGAGATCATGTCTCGAAATAGACATGACTGACTGGACAGAAGATTATCCCACAGTAGGTTGGCATTGCTTTTTGCGGTAGACTGGTTGCCAGCCAAGGCTATAGAACCCAATCTTCCCTATTATTTAACCCATAACTGGAGGGAGGAGACGGCTCAGTCGTAAAGCGGCCAAATGGGCCAATTTCTGATGAATGGGGATAAAATAGTTTTGTCTGCAGCAGACCTAATTAACCCCACCCCACGAAATATTCTTAGAAGTTAATGTATTCTATTTTTGCTTATGCGTCCACATACATTCGGGGCGTGGGGGTGGTAAAGAAAGAAGGAAAGAAAGAAAGAGAAAAGGGCAGTTGATTATATTGAAAATTAGAAACCCACTTGGTTACTTGATGCTATCTTTTGTTCTAAGACGAACGATTCGTAATTATTCCACGAAATATTCAACCGAGTATCCCAATCTTTGTTGCTTTCATCATTATATTTCAGGCGTTGTGTTCACATTCTTTGCCAGCATTGTTTGAAACCCGAACATTGTCATTATGAATGATTTGGATTCTACATTGTGGCTCGAACTTAGGCAAAGGCTATTTTTATAAGAAGATAAAGAATAAAATCGGGTGGAGCATGCCAACATCCGATGGTGAAGCTATTCACCAAAATGCCCGGAGACGAGGGGATGTATTTTTAGTTGTAAATACATTAGTAGTGGCAGAGGTTCTTATATGACGAGAAAAAGTACTCGTTGACTGAATAAAAATAAATAAAAACAGAAAAACAAAAACAAAAAAATTAGGGCCCACATCCGGCAAAATAGAAATAAAGAAATAAAGAAAGAGAGAACAAATAAATAGATAAATAAATAAATAAATAAATAAATAAAGAAAGAAAGAAAGAAAGAAAGAAAAATAAATAGAGTTGGGAAGAAAAGAAATAAAACAAAGAAAACGATAAAAGAAAAAAAGGAAAGAAAAAAGAAGTAAAAGAAAATTTAAAAAGAAAGAAAAAGAAAGAAAGATAAAGAAGGAAAGAAAGTAATAGAAGGAAAAGCAAAGAAAGAAAAATAAATGAAAAAAGAAAGAAAGAAAAGGAAATAAAAAAGAAAAATAATTGAAGAAAGAAAGAATAAAAAGAAAGAAAAAGAAAGAAAGATAAAGAAAGAAAGAAAATAATAGAAGGAAAGGTAAAAAAAGAAAGAAAGAAAAATAGGAAAACATGGAAAGAAAAAGGAAACAAACAAAAAAGTAAAAAGACTAGAAAAGGCAAAAAAAGAAAAAGAAGAAATAAAATTAGAAACAAATAAATAATAAAGAAAACAAAAACAGAAGGAAAGAAAAAAGGGGGGAGTAGAAATTAAGAATGAAAGTAGAAAAGAAAAAGAAAGGAAATTAAAAAAAAAGAAAGGGGAGCAAAGAGAGAAACAGTAAAAAGGGAAAGAAATAGAAAGAAATATTTTATTTAAGGAAGGATTAAAGACATACATCACCATTTTTCCGTTTTTCGAATTCCACATAGAAATTCTAATGATTGCCAGAAAAAAGGGAAGCATTAATGACTGTTAGACTCTCATTCCATGGAACAGGCTACCCCCCCCCCTTAGTAGGGCTTTTGCTTTTTCTAATTTTTTTCTTTAAACCTGTCCACCTAATCTTACGCTATAAAATTATACGCTTGATCCACAATGTGTGCATTTCTATCGAAACACTTTATCATATATATATATATATATATATATATATATATATATATATTTGTGTGTGTGTAACACATTTTTATATCTATATAAAAAGAAACAATGAAGAGTATGCTCATTTCTATCGACTAGAATTTTCTAGTGACGGAGAAGAAAAGTAGAATTTTTGTATGATGCAGAAAAATAGAATATCCTGGTGATGTAGAAGAATAAGGTTATTTATTTTATTTGTATTTTTTGTAAATTGTAAAAGAAATAGAATTTTCAAGTGGCGTAGGCGCTGTGGTCCAGTGGATATCGGCTCGGAACTCGAAATCGGGGAGCCGAGTTCGAATTCCAGTTGAATTCATTTCATTCACTTACGCGCAAATAACCTTGGGAAAGGTATTAATCCGTCTCTTCCCTCCAGTTATGGGCTAAATAACAGGACAGATTGGGTTCTATAGCCTTGGTCGGCAACCAGTCTACCGCAGAAAGCAATGGCAACCTACTGCGGTATAATCTTCTGCCTAGTCAGTCACATCTCTTTCGAGACATGATCGCCCAAGCGTGTTTCACGTATGGCACTTAACTGACTGAGAAGGAATAGAATTGTCTAGCCTTGTGGAAGAAATATTTTTTAATGACGGAGAAATAGAATTTTCTGATAATGCAGAAGGAATATAGAATTTCCTGGTGATGTAAAAAAAAATTTTCAAAGAACGTAGAAAAAATGGAAATTTTGTTTGATGCAGAAAAAAATCTTTTTGTGATGTAGAAAAAACAGAATTTTCTGATGATGAAGAAAAAATAGCATTTTTAAGAGACGTTGAAAAATGTCATTTTTAACTGATGCAGAAAAATACAATATTCTGTTGATTCAAAAGAAATAGAATTTTCTAATGACGTAGAGAAAATACAATTTTTTGATGATATAGGAGAAATAGAATTTTCTTGTTATGTAGAATAAATGGAATTTTTTTATAAAATGTAAAAGAAATGAAATTTGTATGTGATGTAGGAAAATAGAATTTTCTGATGATGTAGAAGGAAGTGAATTTTTCTGATTGCGTAGAAGAAAAACATTTTTGCTGTTGTAGAGAAAATAGGTTTTCTGGTGGTATAGGAAAAACAGAAATTACTTGTAATGTAGAAAAAATAGAATTTTCAAATGATGTAAAAAATTAGAAATTTTCAGGTGACGTAAAAGATATAGAATTTTTGTGTAATACAGAATAATAGAATCTCAGGAATGTAGAAAGAAGTAGAAATTTCTGGTCTTGGAGAAGAAATATATATTTTAGTGACGTAGATGAAATAGAATTTTTTGATGATGTAGAAGAAACGGAATTTTCTTGTGATGCAGAAAAAATAATATTTTCAAGCGACGTAGAAGAAATTGAATTTTAATGCGATGAAGAAAACACATCTGGTGTTGTAGAAGGAAGGGAATTGTCTTGTGATGTAGAAGAAATGGAATTTTCTGGTGTCGTAGAAAAATAGGTTTTCTGGTAGTGTAGCAAAAATAAAATTTACTCTTGATGTACAAGAAATAGAATTTTCTGGTGACGTCGATCAAATATTTTTTGCTGATGCAGTAAACATGGAAGAAATAGAAATATAATTCGATGAGTTATTTAAATCTCAAATTAATTTTCGCTGTCAGATAAATTAACCATCTGTTGTACTTATATAAAAAAATCTTATCAGCATTTTTTACGAAATGTGGAATTTCATGATTATATAAACAATAGCTTCCAATATTTTTAAAGCTAGATTTGTGGATTCAGTCCAACAGTTACTGGTGTGCTGAGCCAAATTCTGACAATTTTCTGAAAATGAAAATAAAAAAAATAATTCTTAGAAACAATGAAAACAAAATGCTGGACTCTCTTTTGTTGCTGGTAGGACTTTTTTGCCCCAGTAGAATCTCATTTTCTGCATGTACTGCTATCCGATATTTGTTGTTAGACTCTGACCTTCTTCCTTTTAATATGCCATGTGCGTTTACATTTTCTAGATGCTCTTCCTTTATCTGTGTCAGAATTATCATTTTTTCTATCTAGTTGTTAGAAGCAGTTATTCCTGTTCTCTTTAAATCTTCCTCATTGTTCACATGTTCTTCTCATAGTATTCCTAACATTTCTAGGTAAAATAACTCTGGGGATATAATCTAGTAATTCAGTGCCCTTTTCTTTGTTTTAATGACTCTTTACTGTTTCTTGATATTTTGCTTAATTTCTTGTCACTTGATATTTTGCTTAATTTTTTGTCGCTTGAAATTTTACTTAATTTCCTGTTTCTTGATTTTTGCTTAATTTTCTGTCTCTTGATATTTTGCTTAGTTTCCTGTCACTTGATATTTTGCTTACTTTCTGTAAAGCAACATTCGCTAATTTTATATACCTTCAGCTTTCTCTCGTTGTCTGTTTCAAAAACTATCCACAAATGTTAATTTTTGTACCTACTTGATTTTGCCGTTACCAATTCACAGCTCTCATTTTGTGTCACATTTTTTAGACAACCATTAATTCTTGTGTGTAATCGGCTCAAAGTCACGCCATTCTTGTTAGAAAATATGACAGTTATCCCAATGATGCAGTAATATTCTCAGAACCCGATTACAAAAATACATATAGGAACAACGAATAACCTATTCAACAATGAGTGAATTGATGGCAGAACAATGCATGGTGAACGAGAAAAAGTTACTTGTACCAACTTTTGCAGTGTGGGATCTTTCCTCCATTAAAAGTCCCCAGACATCCTAGCTCTATGCAAAACTAACATGAACCCTACAATTCACTCCTCTAATTTTTCGATCCCAGATTACCTTCACCTCTTTATGAAAGACTCCAGCATCTATATGCATGGCTTGGGAGTCTATGTCAGCAAACATCTCCCTCTGGTTAGGGAGGTTTCTCTTGAATCTCCGGACTATCCAAACATGTGTCTCCGTCTCTCTTTACTAAACTCAGCTATTTTTTCTTTTTCTATTGCTCTCCTTACTCTCCCGACTGTTCCTTTCTGGACAGTATCTCTGATAATATAGACAAAGCCATTGCCTCCCACTCGTTCGCCAATATATTTGTGTTCGGTGACTTCTATGCTCACCATGCCAATTAACTGGAAAACTCTATTACTAATCTTACTGGCATCCACAACCTGAACTTTGCTATAACCCTGTCTTTCACGCAAGTGCTGGACTTCTCCACGCGTTTCCCCAGTATACTTGACTAGCTTCTCTACTAGATCTCTACTTCACCTCTATCCCTGACTCTTGCCATGCAATGCAGTTTTGCCCTCTTGGTAACTCTGATCATGCTTTGATTTCTTTTAATATCTCTCTCAATTCCCCTTCCCCAGGAACTTTTGACCAACAGAATCTCTTACTGCTATCAATGGGCAGATTGGGAGGCATTACGAAATTTTCTGTGTGACGTCCCTTGAAAAAAGTGTTTATTCTCTCTGTTGAAGATTGCGCTTCTGAGGTCTCCTCCTGGGTGAAAGCTGGCATCGAGGCCAGTTATAACTTAAACCCCATTTTCACCCCCCCCCCGGTTCTGCTTGGTCACCATAACTCACAAGAATCACTATTTCCGTCTTTAAGGCGCCTTTTTGCCTGTGCTCGTAACGAGTGTAAGAAGATCCTCAATAACGTTAAGCTGTTGTTTGCTGACAGAATAAAGCAGCGTATAGCAGTGCGTAAGTTCAGCTCCAAAGACTTTACAAAAGTATGCTAAACAGCAGCAAACCATCCATCCCTCCTTTAATCTATAAATATGAGATCCCCACAGCTACAGCGGACAAGGCTGGGTGCTTTGCTCACAGATTCTCCTCTACCTCCTCACTTAATTCGTCTGGAATATCCGCACCCTACTTCCCGTCTAGAACTGAGGCTCAACTTAGCGACGTTTACATTACCCTCTCGCTGGTCTCTAAAGTAATTTCAAAATTTGATCCCCATAAGACGAGCGGAGGTGACGGAATCCCAGAAGAAACGTCCCCTCTAAGCTCTCCTCTGTCCTATCCAAACTCTACAACTACTATCTCTCTGCTTTTTGCTTTCTTGCTTGCTAGAAGTCCTCCTCTGCGGTTCCTGTTTTTAAGAACTCGGGAGAACCCTCAAATCCCTCCAATTATCACCCGATCAGCCTCTTACCGATTGTTGGCAAAGTGTTCGAGGTCGTCATCAATGGTGAAGTTGTTCAACATCTCATAGCCCACTGCCTATTCTCCGACAGACAGTATGGCTTCCACTTCGCCAGGTCTACCACTGACATATACCAAGCTCTTGATAAGAACGGCGAAGCTCGAGCTGTTGCCCCAGATATCTCCAAAGCATTTGACAGAGTGTGGCATGCTTGCCTTCTGCGCAAGCTACAGGGCTATGGTATAAGTGAACGCTTGTTTGATCTAATCAAATCGTTCCTATCGAATCGCGTAATGAAGGTCGTACTGAACGAGCATGCTTCCAGGTCCTATCATACGAACGTGGGTGTCCGTCAAGGCTCTATCCTAGGACCTACGGTGTTTTTGATTTTCATCAACGATCTCCTTTTAATCAGATCCCAAGTACGCATCTACGCTGACGACACCACCATTTACCCCAGCCTCGCTAAGAAATTTGCCGAGGCTGACAAAACAAACCTTGCAGCTACTCTCGAAAAGGACCTCTAGTCAGTTGTGGACTAGGGTAAAAAATGGCTCGTTAATTTTAATGCTTCAAAAACGAAGCTGTTATCCTTTAACCACCATAGAGAATCTTTGTGACCCGCCATCAGCATGGATTACGCTAGTCTCCCTGAAACAATACACTGTGCCTCCTCGGCCTAACACACTCAGCTAACTTTAAGTGGAGCGACTACATTGAATTAATAGCTAGTCTCCCTGAAACAATACACTGTGCCTCCTCGGCCTAACACACTCAGCTAACTTTAAGTGGAGCGACTACATTGAATTAATAGCTAGTCTCCCTGAAACAATACACTGTGCCTCCTCGGCCTAACACACTCAGCTAACTTTAAGTGGAGCGACTACATTGAATTAATAGCTAAATCTCCTGCTAAGAAGGTCGAGTCACTGTGTCGGGCCAGATATGGCTTCCCTCTGTCTCTTCTACAAATATTATCACGGATTCTGCTCCAACGAGCTTAGCTCCTTGATACCACCCCTCCGCTCGAATTTACTCAAGCTACTAGACTAGCAACAAGGTCCCACCCTATCACTGTGAAACAATCAAGTGTAATCATAACTTCTACTTTATTAGCTTTTTTCCAGCACCTCCCACCTGAGAACTCCTTTCCGTATTCTTGTTTCCCTGATAGCTACAGTCTCCAAGAATTTAAATGCAACGTCAACCGTCATCTCTTATCTCCTTGACTCCCATCCATCTTCTCACTTTACACTTTCCTCTCAAGCAGCTCTCTCCACACCAATGTACCCACCCTTCTTCTACCTATTCTCCGACATCTACTATGACCTCTCCTCCCCTCTCTTCACTCTCCTATTACATAACCTCCTGCGCCCCAGTGGCATTACTGCCTGGCTTGGGATGAGACGATTATAAAAAAACAAAAAATTGCGGAGAGCTATGGTCGCTGCCGTCCTGAAAGAGCATCTCATACTTAAGAAAAACAAAATATTTCACAATTAAGATTTATTAAACACGTGATTTTGAGAATCTTCAGTGTGCAGAACAGATTTGACCAAGTTTCTAGAAATATAATCTACAAATTTTACTTAATATAACGTACAAAATATAAACTGCAAATATAGATAAAATATAACGTAGAAAATATAGCGTAAAAATGTAACGTACAAAACGTTCAAACGTATGAAGTATATACAAACTATAACCTACAATATATATATATATATATATATATATATATATATATATATATATATATATATATATAATCATTTCACCCCGAGCAAGGCGGAAATGCCATTGATGTAAAAAGATTAATTAGAAAAGAGTGAGGAGTACAGACTAGTTAGAAAGGAGCAATAGAAAGCTGAGAAAGCAGGTGCGATGACAGATACATAGGTGGAGAGAAAGGGAAGGATATACGGGGGTGGGGAGAGAGCTAGAGTTCAGTGGTTAGTGGATCTCTGTGTCGCACTTTCCATCTTCAGTTAGAAAACTTTCCAGATATTTAAATTTTTGTACCTGCTTGATTTTAACATCCCCCTCTTGTATTTGGCACTTTGGGCTGCTCTCTTTGCTGATGACCATGCATTCGGTTTTCTTGCAGATTTTTTAATCGTATCACCCCGAGCAAGGCGGTAATGCCACTGATGTGCAGGGGTCTACATAAGTGTAAGAAGATTAATTAGAAGAGAGTGAAGAGGAAGACAAACCAGTTAGAAAGGAGCAATAGAAGAATGAGAATGCAGGTGTGATGACAGTTTCAAAGGTGTAGAGAAAGGAAAAGATATACAGGGTGGGGAAAGAACTAGAGTCAAGTGGTTAATAGATGAGTATTGACTTTGCATTTAAATTTCTGGAAGTTGTAGCCGTCAGGAAAGCAAGAATACGGGAGCGAGTTCTACAGGCGGGGAATGCGAGAAAAGAATCTGCAGGAGTAGAATTGTCGTCTGCATTTGGCTAACCTGACTGTGAATGGGTGGGACCTAGTTGCCAGTCTGGTTGCACGAGTAAACACCTGTTGAGGAGGCACCAGTGACTTAAGTTCGTCCGAGCAGAAGCCATGAAAGTATTTATAGAACAGACAAAGGGAGGCCACATTTCGACGATGGGGAATTGGCTGCAATCGAGCCGCCAGATCAGTACCTATCACATTACAGACTCTCCTTTCTCTCCTGTCAAGTCTCGCAGCTTTGCCCTCTCGGCAACTCCGACCACGCTGTAGTCTCTCTCAGTATTTCTTTCCAATCTCACTATATATATATAAAATATAGCGTACAAAAATGCAAACTAAAAATATAATGTACAAAATATAATTGTTGTATACTTGAGAAAGGGTTACAATATACAAGGTTCTTATTCGAGGAGGAAAACAACTAAAACGCTAATTGATAGAAAGAAAAAATGGTTATTGCAATAAAGAGTACAATAAGTGGATAGACAGGGATTGATAAGACATTATTAATCTCCGAAGCAAGACTCCGGTGAATACGGTGCTCACTATATATAGTTCTCTGTATTAGTAAGTCCACATAGAGAAAAGTGGGTGTAGGATATTTTATTGCAGCAATAATGTAAAATATATTTATAAAATAAAGCGTAAAAAATATCTAAAATGTATAAAGTAGGAAATATAACGTACAAAAGTATCACGAACAAAATACAACGTAAAATGTATGGTATACAAAAATATAACATGCAAAATATAACGTAAAAACTATAACATACAAAATGAAACGTATAATATGCAGAGTGCAATAGTTAAATTGTCGCCATATTCAATTTTTAATTTTGCGCATATACGTTGTTTGTTTTTGATTTTGTTGATTGCACAGTATTGAAGGGTGAGTTGGGCACCGTCTGGGAGAAAAAGTGCACCATGACGTTATTTACTCCGCCAAAAATTTCGCACCGGCATGCCGTACTGCTTGGCATTCGGTTAGATGAGTCTAATGGTAATTACGAAGGTGTTTGCCGTGCTCACTAGTAATGGCAACGTTATGCCTCAATTCATCTTCCACAGAGCCTTAGACTCAACACGAACGCCTACATCAAGTACTTTGAGGAGATAGTGCTGCCCTGAGTCAAGAGACTTCTTGCTGTAAGATCCTATTTCTGGGGACAAGGACTCTGCACCATGCCACATAAACAGGAGAACCCAGTCATGGCTGTTAGACAAATTCTGCAAAAAATCTCCCCTTACATCCTGGTTACAACTGTAACCCCCTTGATTATTGTGTGTTGTGCGCAGTTGAACGAGAGACCAACAACACTACTTGTAGCACCAAAAATGAACTGAGGGCAAGAATTATGGCAGCGTTCACCAATTTAAGACTATCCAGAATAGTTGCAGAAGATTCCAAAGTCATCTGGAGGCCGTAGTTGAAGCCAATGGCGATTTTATTGAATAAATTTACTCTTTAGTGTTTCAAGATATTTTTGTAATTTTGGTAAATGTATCTGTTAAAATGAGATGTCAAGGTTATTTTCATTTTTGAGTAATTTGGACGACTGTTTATCCATCGCACCCTGTATGTGAAAAATAAAACGTTTCTTAGACTTATTAAGCGATAGCAAAAATAAATTTAAAATCAAGACTCAAATGAAGAACCCATTTTTGTTTTTTGTCATCTCTCATGCATCCTTATAATTCTATACTCCACAACTTTTTATCTTTTTCAGAAAAGAACTATGCTAGATGTCTTTTGCAGTATTCCAGAGAATTTAATATTTTGAAAGTGAATTCCGTAAATGCAACAACAGATAGCAGGCTGAGTGTACAATTTCTGCCGAATATGAGGAATGAGTGAAAAGTTTTAACCGAGCTCAAACAAAATTTTGCCTGACCCTTGTTTGTCATCTGCAATGAAACATGTTTAAAAGAAAAGTTGGTGCGCATATAGAATCTCCAAGAATTTAAATGCAAAATCAATAGCCATGTCTTATCTTCTTGACTCACATCCTTTCCATGACAAACCTTGTATCATGTTTTTCTTTTACACTTCACTCTCATGCACCTCTCTTCACCTCTGTATTCTCATCCTGTCCTTACTCATTCTCTAACTCCCCTGTAATTTGTTCCTTTTTCTCATCACTCACCTCTTATGTAACCCCCTGAGCACCAGTGGCAGTTCTAGCTTGCTTAGGGTGAAATGATTAAAAAAATATATACATATACACTCACACAGAGCACACAGGAACAGAAAGTGACAGTATAAATGAACTTTGCAGAGTATCTCTCAGTTACACGCTTCAAGTGTTTTGAAGATCGTCGTCAGGCGTGAAGCAGACAGTCACCATGTTATGTTGATTCCTGTGCTCATGCAATGTATATCTACAAACGTTCTATCTCCAATATTGAACATTGATTGATTCATTTTCTAACGCTTACCAAACATTTCCCGGTTATTTAAAACCGGAAAATATTTCTCGATTGTACGAATTTTTGTTTGGAGATTATAATGCTTTTGTGATACAAGTCTTACTATTTAACCCATACCTGGAGGAGAGAAGAGGTGGATTCATACCTTTCCCAAGTCTAATTGCGCGCAATTGAATACAACGAAATTGGAGCTAAACTCTCCGATTACACCACCCGCACATCCAAGCTTACTGTTAGGGCGCCGCCCCTATTTGACTACATAATGGACTGTTCCCATTGCTATATATAGCAATGGTGGATTCTCTACAGGGAGAGTCGTACGGAGTCGCTGGACGACTCTACGACACTGTCAGCTCTCTGCTTCGGGTAGAGGGCGCTCTCTGCTTCCGAGCGGAGAGCAATAGCCCAGTCGTGGTTCCGCCGAAGGGTAGAAGCACGACTGGGCAAAAATAGACAGACATTTTTTGGCCGGGCCATATAGCCCGGAAATCCCAGATATAAACTGACCATGTGTCATATGTTGCCCTTACTGGGAGGGACAGCTAAATAATGAGTCGTACGGAGTCGTACAGAGTCGTAGAGAGTCACTTGTGAGTCAGAGCGAGAGTTAGTCACACTTCCGGTGGCGTACCGGAAGTAATCACGTATACACACGTCTTACGACGGATTGGACTCTTGTATCTTTCTATTGTAAATATTACTAATCACTTCTGTACCTACTAACCGTCTTTCCGCGGAATACAACTTATATTCTGATTCTGTTGTTGAGTTATTCATTTACACTTGGTGACATAACACTTACAAACCCTGGTATTCCTCTCTATTAAACACCTTTTTCTGCAAAATATAACAAATAGAATTAAAATAAAATATTAAGACACTGTATACACTTGTGTTAAGTGTTGTAGTGAACAAAACAAGATCCAGCTTTAAAATTCAAATGCTAAGCACCGACTGATTGATTTTGTTAGAAACAAACGAATTTACTCAAATTTACAAAACCTTGCTTAGCACACACGCTAAAGCGAATCCAAAACAAAAATCGTGAAATTTCACACCTTGATGCGAAATGTCTTTCGGTCAATAGAAAACTAGGAGACATCTAAAAATAAAATTAAAATAATCTTCAATTATTAGAAAGAAATTCTTTTTACTGACCCTTTTCGCGAGTCGACGCGAAGTTTGTTCGTCGTCCAATTGAAAGGCCAGAATCCCATCCGGGAGTGAATTCCCAGATGACCTTTTTGAGCACCACAAACGAAATAAAAGACGGAGAAAATTCGACTGTCGCCAGAGAGAAGAAGACGGGCGTAATTAACACGTACCCTTGACAAACATCGAACGATCGTTATTATTATTAGCTCTGTCTTTCTTTCTCACCTCTTTCCTCTTCATCGTTCACCGTCTGTCTTTTTTTATACTTGATAACCAAACGGAACCCTTTAAGACTGAGCGAATACTTCAAAGACACCCCTACCTAAAGATAACGTACATACATACATACATACATACATACGTTTCTGCCTACATCCACACAAGTTACTACTACGAACTCTTGATACCCTTAACTTCTTAATACTGTTTCTCGCTAAATATTAACTTCTAACAATTCATATTATTCTTTTCTATTAATAGATTTCTATTTAAACATACGAAACGTATATTTTTATTTTTCCACGAATCCACCTGCTGATAATTCAAATAAGTCTGGATAAGACCTGTAAGTGGTAGGAAGTTTGGTTATGTTTGACACAAGGCCAATTTAATAAATATTAACCGTCTCCCTCATACTACAGCGTGCTCTCGCGTATGGTGTGACCTCCAAATTTTCACCCATGAGAAATAATGTATCAGGCGAGTTCCTTTTTTTTTTTTTTGAAAGACCAGATTACAATAGACTAACCTTTTGCCCTCCATCTCTTTATCCCATTTTCTAGTTAAATAAGATGGGCACCTCATTGTGGTGTAAGCTTGTATCGCGAGAACTTATTTTTAAAAAAAATGTTTTTTAATCATATCACTCCGAGCAAGGCGGTAACGCCACTGATGTGCAGGGGGCTACGTAAGCGAGACAAGATTGGAGAAGAGAAAACCGGAAACCACATCCTAAGCAGGGAACAAGGGATGAGCCTCTTCACCTGTTCAATAGACATGGGTGGAGTGTGAACCGGGCGATAGTTTAGTCTATCTACTCCAATTGAAAAAAAGAAAATGAAAAGGAGTGAAAAGATTGGAAAAGAGAAAACCGAAAACCACACCCTAAACAGGCAACAATGGATGAGCCTCTTCACCTGTTCAATATATATGGGTGGAGTGTGAACCGGGCGATAGTTTAGTCTATCTACTCCAATTAAAGGAGTAAAAAGATTGGAAAAAAGAAAACCGGAAGCCAAATCCTAAGCAGGCAACAATGGATGAGCCTCTTCACCTGTTCAATAGACGTGGGTGGAGTGTGAACCGGGCGATAGTTTAGTCTATCTACTCCAATTAAAAAAAAATGAAAAGGAGTGAAAAGATTGGAAAAGAGAAAACCGAAAACCACATCTTAAACAGGAAACACGGGATGAGCCTCTTTACCTGTTCAATAGACATGGGTGGAGTGTGAACCGGGCGATAGTTTAGTCTATCTACTCCAATTGAAAAAAAGAAAATGAAAAGGAGTGAAAAGATTGGAAAAGAGAAATAACTGTGTAGTGAGTTCGATCCTCACTGAGTACCCCTATACTTTCGGCCTTGAGCTACATCGAAGCTGCGCTTAGTAAATCAACTTCCAGTTAAATAAGTTAAAAAAAAGAATGACAGAAGTATCTATCAGGCTATACTCGTTGCGTAAAAAATCCTTCTGTATTTTGCCTTGATCAACTGATTTCGAAATTCTAGAACGTTATTGTAGAACAGTTAAACGTCTTGTAAACCTAAACAGCGCATATTTGCTATGGTTGTATTTTATAATGCAGTAGTAATATGAGAATGCATACAATATTATTGGATGAATTTAAAGCCTTACTTAAAAAACAAAAACAAACGTTGTTTTCCTTTAATAGTTTTACCACAATAAGCCGATTGGAAGGCAAAGGCAGTATTCTCAATCAGCTAAACATCTTATAAAGGTAAGCAATGGAAAAGATGCACATTCACTGTTTGTATTTTATAATACGATACTAATATGTGAATATTACATTATACAAGTAGCCTCATCTTACGTCGGTGATTCGTGCCAGAAGAGACGAAAAACGACTTAGGTCGAATTTACTTGTCTCCACATTTAATTGTCACTTGACTAAACCACAAATAATCATCTGCAGTTCTGTATTTTATTTATAAATCCACTTTTATTAATGGTCAATAGGAATGTATTTCAAGCTTACAAACAAATTTTAGTTTTTAATGTAGTACAGTAAAAAAGTAATCTAAATTTACGAATACATGTACGTAGACACTTTTGTAAAATATAGATGTTTACAATTTGTTGATCGTTACAGTAAATCGCGGACTCTTTATTTGTAAATGTGGTTTGCTTTAAGACATTATAAAATAAAATGATGTTGTAAGATTAAATAACAAATACAGTTATTAAAATTATTTTACAATCGTAGAAAATAAACTAATTTATGTTGTTTACCAATATTACATTCAATTTGTTTATTTGCGTCGCGGACGTAGATGGCTGTGGATTCAGTAGATGATTCTGTCTTTTGTTCTTCGATACGCTTTTTAATAAGAAATTGAACGAGGGTTCCTTGAACTGTGTTCATCTTCTTGTCTTCGACGTAACACGAGGTATACCTGTATATAAATTCTAATTACTAAAAATTTATGGCTTTCATAAGCCATAAATCAAACAGTTCTTAAGCTACGTTAGGTGTCATGTCCGTTTTTTTCAATTATCTGGTCTTCACATGCCAGATAGTTTTTTTTTTTGTTTTGTTTTTTTTGTTTTTAAGATTTTGAAATACAAAAATGCCTTATACCCTTAACGCCGAACATTCGATGCTCATTAACAAAGTTTGTGGAAATGAAAATTGCGTCCCAAATACATACAATGTATGTATGTATAACAGACAAAAGCTTCTTGAATGTGCAATTATTAATTCTTGCCGAAATGTTATCTAAGGTATTTTTTAAAGTATTTCCTTTGTAAAAGAAAAATCTCTCTTTCTAAATACATGATCATAAAAACTTAAAGAATTAAATGAAAACAACGGTTTACAGAAAACCTTTAAAACATTTAAATATGAAAAACAGATAAATACATAAAGAATCTATCAAAATAAGATAAAATAATAAATACTAATTACATATTCGTAAATCAAAAAATACATAAATAAATTCAACAATAAAATCCACTCACTTTCGTTTATTAGGCAATAAACTTGTAGCGTAGGGAGCTGGTTTATTTTTTCATTGATTCGGCCTTGTGTCAGACTTAACCGAACTCCCTACAGCTTACAAGTTTTATGCAGAATTATCATCAGAAGGTTTTCATCAGAAGGTTGGTTGTCGGCAGGTTGGAATACGTGAAATTGTATGGAATAGCGTAAAAAGAATAAAATATACATTTCGCATTTTAAAATAGAAATTTATTAAAAGGAAAGAATAACACAAGTTGTAGAAGTTAATGTTCAATTTGAAACATTATTAAAAAGTTATGAGTAGAGTTCGTGTTCAATGATAAAGTTGAGGTAAGAGTATCGAGAGTTGAAGAAATTGTTCGTAGTAGTAATTGTTGAAAGAGATAAGGAGAAAGAGAAAGAGGACAATGTCCAAGTGGCTTGAAGTTGAAGTTACATTTTAGATGTCTCGTGGCTCTCAGCTGTGACTCTCTGATTGGCGCTGGCCAGGAACTTTTATAGTATTCAGATTTTCGCACTTGCTCATGAAGTCCTCAAGTCTTGCAAATCTCTGCATTGGTCAAAAATCAATTTAACACCTACTTGTGAAATCTGGTTTCGACTTTTTTGGTAAGCATATGGACAATCTTTTTCTATTTGAAAAAACAAACAAAAAAAAAACAGGATTTTACACGTCATTGGGAAGTTTTGGCAAAAGTAAAGAAGGTTGATTTTAATTAATTTTTTATCCGCTACAAACTACATCACTTATTTTCATCCATAGTTTACTTTTTCTTACACAGTTTTAAGAACATTTTAAAGTGGTCTTAAATTTAAAATGTGAAAACTTAATGATATTTTCCTGTATTTTACTTCTGTTTATAAATAAATGTTGCAAAATAGAATCTTGCCTCTACTTTGATAAGTTCCCTCAGAGGATAAAACGCATTAGTAAAGAAAACGTTTACTCTTATCTTTATACTAGTTACTTACGCAGAAACGCGATAACTAAGGTTTAAAATGAATTTTTTAAAATTAAAAATCTTTCTTGAAGCTTTTATTTCAGTTTTAATTTTGAACTAATAGATTAAATTTAATATTTCCAATAAACAAAATATTTATTTGTATTTCAAAACAAATTTAAATTGATTAGAAGGAGTTTTTCCTTTGAAGTCGTTAATACACGCTGATTTTAGCGCCGTTTTTAGACGACTGTAATCTCAATAAATTTTAAATTAAACATTAATATATTTATAATGTTAATACAACAACAAACAAAAAAAGAAAAAATTAAATTATTCTGAAAAAAAAAGTATTGAAAACAAAGCATGAAAAACAGTGAAACGAAGAATTTTTTTTCTCTACCTTAACTGCGATTCTAACAAAACTGAACCACAAATCTTAGCAAAACTTAGCATTTCATACCCAGTCTCCCCTCCTTGGACCACATGGTATCACAAAAAGAATATGTATTTGCTGGAAATACCCAAATTAAAACGGAAGTCCTCTTTGAGAAAGGACGAAATTTCAAAGAAAATATCTTCTGTTTACTGGGTATGTGATGCTTTACTTAATATTTTAACATTTGTTCTTTCTTCCACTCCTCTTTTATATATATATATATATATATATATATATATATATATATATATATATACCGAATGTTAGCAACCCGGTAGAATAAAGAAAAAACCCGCAAAGGGCGGAGGAACTCTTGATGAGTTTACGGCCAGCTAACTAGAGTTGGTGTCTCAATAAATCACCGTGGAGAAGGTAACAGGATACCACTCCACTATCTCTATCCTGCGTAAAATCATTTCCTCTTTGGTAACTTTGGTTTAGGAATCCACAACGAACGAGGAGAAAAATGGGTGCAATGGTCCATAGCAAATGACCAGGTAATAACTAACACCTGGTTTCAAGAACACCCACGACGTCTATGGACGTCTATGGACAGGGAGAAGCCCAGGAGATGACACAAAAAAAAAACAGATATACTACATAACCATAAACAGCAGATTCAGAAATGCAATGGTTCAAAGCAAAGCCTATCCATATGCTGGCTGTGGAAGCGACCATCTGCAAATTAAAAGTGAAACTCCGGAGATAGAAGAAGCCTAATGCAGCACCAAAACTGATATACAACGCACTTGTGAATGGCCTCAAACCACAGAAAGAATACACTAACAGCGTGAAAACCAAATACGAAAAACAAACGAGGAAAGGACACTCAAAATGGGATTCGCTAAAGGAAGCAATACTGACATCAGCAAACAACACTGCCCCAAAGGAAATTAGGCGCAGAAAGAAAACGAGTGGATGACTGAATAGATTCTCGACATGATGCAAAGGAGGCAGAAAATGATATCAAGACATGGAATGGAGTACAGGGAAATACACAAAGAAATAAGAAGCAAATGTAGACAGGCTAAAGAGAAATGTCTCAATGACAAGTGTGTAGAAGTAGAGAGATTGAGCAGGAATAATAAAGCAGACATGAATAAGGAAATAAAAGAACTGACAGGACAAAAAAACCTGCTCTTCAACAGGATGTATAAAATCTAAGGATGGAACAATCATTTTGGAGAAAGAGGAAATACTCCAACAATGGGAAGAATATATAAAAGATCTTTTCCACGACAAGAGAGAACAACCAATAATACGCAAAGATGAGGACGGATCGGAAATATTAAAGTCTGAAATGGAATCTGCAGTAGCCAAACTGAATAGAAACAAAGCAGCGGGACCAGACGGCATAGTCATAGAGCTGCTGATAGCCCTGGAAGAATTTGGTATAGAAAAAATTACTGAAATAATAAATGAAATTTATAATAGTGGGGTCATACCAGATGACCTCAGCAAATCTATCTTCATAGCACTACCTAAGAAGCCAGGAGCAAACGAGTGCGAACTCCACAGAACCATCAGTTTAATGAGCCATATAACAAAACTGATCGTCCGAATCCTGATGAATAGAGCGAGAAGTAGAATCAGGCCAGAGATAGAACACGAAAAGTGTGGTTTCGTTAAAGACACGGGAACAAGGAATGCCATATTTATGATTAGGATGCTCTCCGAAAGGGCAATACAAATGAAGAAAGACTTATACCTGTGCTTTATTGATTATGCGAAGGCGTTTGACAAAATACACCACACAGAACTGATGGAGATGCTCGGCAGCCTGGACATATTTGGGAAAGACTTGCGAGTAATCAAGGATCTTTACTGGCAGCAAACCGCTTGCATACGGACAGGTAATGAATTGAGTAGATATACAAAGATAGAAAGGGGCGTAAGACAAGGATGGGTCTTTTCACCGGATCTATTCCACTTATACAGCGAGAATATTTTGAGGACCCTAGAAGTTATGCCTGGATTCGTCATCGGAGGCCACAATTTACAGTGCTTATAGCAGACACAGAAAAACTACAAGACCTCCTACAGAAGGTAGCCGAAGAAAGTAACAATAAACGACTAGAAATAAACTGCACGAAAACCGAATGCATGGTCATCAGTAAAAAGGGCAGCCCAATATGCCAAATACAGGTCGGGGATACTAGAATCAAGAGGGTACAAAAATTTAAATACCTGGGAAGCGTTATAACAGAAGACGGAAAGTACGACACAGATCCGAAGGCGAATTGGCATTTGCGAAGGAAGCATTCCAGAAGTTGAGTAAGGTATTAAGAAACAGAACAATTTCGCTAGAAACAAAGAAGAGAGTACTGGATCGCTACGTGTTGTCCATTCTTCAATATGACAGTGAATGCTGGACAGTATAATCGAAGATGAAGGAAAAACTTGAAGCAACTGAAATGTGGTTCTACAGAAGGATGCTGCGAATATCATGGATCGAGCATGTGAGCAATGATGAGGTCTTGAAAATGATGGAAAAAAAGGAAATTAATACTAAGCATAAGGATGAGACAGCTGAAGTTCCTGGGACACGCAATGAGGAAGGAGGGCTTGGAGAATCTGATACTAACAGGTCAGATAGAGTGAAAAAGAGACAGGGGAAAGTAACGGTTAACATATTTGAAGGAACTAATCAGGTGGATGACGGAACGAGGATTGCATGGTGTAACAGGAGAATGCGTGCTCAGAGTCACCAGGGATAGGGAAACGTAGAAAGCCATGATCGCCTACGTCCTGAAGGGACCGGGCACATAGAAGAAGAATCTCAATGCCAAAAAAAAGAAAATCTTTCAAAAATAAAATACATTTTCTGAAACATTTTTTGAGGAAAATTAGCTGATTTAAATTTTAATTAATCTGATTTGAAACAAATATTATTTTCTTTTTGTTGTGGATTCCGGGTGAGGAACAGCACAAAATTATGAACAACAAAAACAGATATGGAGATAGAAAAGTAGGTTATATTGAACGTAATATACAAACTTGAACGCAGGTTAGTAAATCCAGGAATACTATCAGTAAGAAATAAATATATATAAAGTCTTGAAGTGAAGTCGTTGGAAATAGTGTATCCGTGTATCTTATTCTAGCTTTTTGGAGCTCAGAGCTGGTTTGGCTTCTAATGTGGTAATCTCTGGGTAAGTTCGGTAACTTACGTATCAGTTCCGGTACTCTCCGATAACTCGCACAGATCTATACGATTACTCTTAACTGCCCTACTCTCTATGGCAGGGATATATGTATACTCAGTCGAGTCCATTATCATATACGAAAAGGAGAGATCCCACAGCACTTTTGTTTAATATATTATAGAAATGTATTTTTTTAATATGGAGGTAGGTGTATATTTAAGGTGTTGACAGCTTGACTAACAGATTGAAGTCTAGGTTTTTTTATGGTGGAAAAAATATTTGTGGAATATAACGAGAGTGCGTTTTTTTACATAACTTTTAACTACCCAATAATCTTTAAAATATTCTTCGTATTCTAATGTTTTATTGAATTTTGGATACTGGACTTTCCGTTTACTATCTTTATCGCTCTTATTTTTTGATAATGTTGTGTATTGACACACGTATTTGCAAAAATTGACACGTTTATACACACGCACAAGAATATTACTTCGAAAGTATTTTGGATCGATGTAATTGTAATAAACTTTTCCATTTATTATTAGTAAATATACTTTTTAATTAGTAAAAAAAAATTGTTTCTTCAAAGCTCACAGAGCTAAGCTATAGTCTATACTAAAACTATGCTGAACAGAGTCTTGCTATAGTTTCTGAGAGAAAGCATGTCATATAAATGTGTGCGTATGCGTGTATGTAAGTGTGTGAGTGTGTGTATTCTTTTCATTTTTCTTTTTTTCTCTTTTATTTTATTGTGTTTTTATTTTTATTTAAAATTTGAAAATTTTAATTTTTCCTGCATTTTTATATATACCTGTAATATTCTTGCTTTCCTGATGGCTACAACCTCCAAGAATTTAAATACAATGCCAATACTCATCTATTAATCACTGGACTCTAGCTTTCTCCCCACCCCGTATATCCTTCCCTTTCTCTCCACCTATGTACCTGTCATCACACCTGCATTCTCATCTTTCTATCGCTCCTTCCTAACTGGTTTGTACTCCTCACTCTCTTCTAATTAATCTCTTTTACAGTTATGTAGCCCCCCGCACATCAGTAGCATTTCCGCCTTGCTCGGGGTGAAATGATTAAAAAAAAAAAACAATATCACCTGACCGGTACAATTTCTGTGTCAATGTACAAAAATTTAACAGATCTAAGACTTTATTAATTATTCTAATTAAACTTAAAAAAAAGAAGCAATTATTGTAAAATTTAATTAAGACAATTGTGTCCATAATATTTCTTATTTATAAACGCATTAAACATTTTCTAATTAAATAATTTTTTAGTTTAATTGCATTTTGTATTTTACAATTCAAAGCAGATTTGCGATATCTGGGATCTAGTTTAATATATTTAAATTCACCAAGGAGTTCATTAGGTACAACCAAAATTAATTTCTCGAAATTTCATAAGATTAAATAAGTGGAGGCTAACAAAGAAAAAAAAAGTTTTTTTTTACAAGATTTTCTGAAAATAAACATTCACTAGTAATTAAGTTCAGAAAGTTAATTAAAATCCGACCATGATTTCATCTTTTTTCAAGAATTTCCAAATCAGTGTTTTGAATGCAAAAACAACGCTAAAATTTCCTAGACTAAACTTCTCCGCCTCTCTCAAACATTGACGCCAGAAAAATAAAAAAAATTAACGAAAATTTCAAACATTCTAAAAAGGGTCAAGAAATATAATTTAATAAATAAAAAAAAATATTTTAGTCTTTTCTCTTAAGAATAATAACAAAGAGTATTTAGCGAATCAGTGGAGATATCAACTTATATATATATATATATATATATATATATATATATATATATAAGAAAAAAGGAAAAGGGGGAAAAAGCAACAAATCATATAAACTATCTCTTGCTCTGGATATTATCCATTAGAGCTCTTTATACAGATCTTTCTCTTAATATTAAAGAGATATTTTTGGATTATCCTCTCCCTTTATGGACTTGGCATCTTTATCTATCTATCTATAATATTACATGAAAATGAAAACCCACTGTTCAAGAATTTACTTTGCTCGATACAAAGTAGAGCTTATTTTTCACCATTTATTTTACCTGAGGAATAACAGTATTGTTCTGAAACACACACACACACACACATCTATATATATATATATATATATATGTGTGTGTGTGTGTGTGTGTGTGTGTGTGTGAGTGGTTTGGTTTGGTTTGTTTTACTGCATATCAACCTCAATGGGTCATTTAATGCCGATGAGATTTTTACAATAGATTTGTATGAACAGAATATACTTTCTTTGTAAAGCGGGTTTTGTTGAGAGTCAGATGTATTACTGGTAATATTTTTTTTTTCCTTCATGTATTTTTGTTGGTAACATTTTTCCTTCAAAAACGTATTTCTGTTGGTAACATCTTTCCTTCAAAAACGTTTTGTTGGTAAATACTTTCATAGCTTTTTGACCTAGGTTTGGGCGTTAACTATTTACCCATAGCTAGGGGCCTAACAGGTGCTACCACTACGGGTCAGGGTAGACCTGGGAACAACAGCAATTAAGAGGTGGTTCCATGCTCCTCACAACCTTCCAATCAGAGGCCTTGCAGCCGGATGCAGTTTACGTTCATAACCAGGACCGATATATATATATATATATATATATATATATATGTGTGTGTGTGTGTGTGTGTGTGTGTGTGTGTGTGTGTGTGTGGCTCAATCGTAATGAGAGCATAGTTTTTTAGTCATACACACACACACGTGAGAGAGAGAGAGAGAGAGAGAGAGAGAGAAAGAGAGAGAGAGAGAAAATCGGATTCAAATATGGATTTAAAATCCGAGAGATTGAAAGGATAAGGAACAAAGAGAAAACTTCTATGAATTTTAAATCATTTGCTTTTTTTTTTAAACTTCATCAGAAATTCTAGGAAATGATTTTCCAAAAAAAAAATCTGCCCAAACTTAAATAAAAGCAAAACATTTTAAATTAATAAACCCTTTCATATTTGTTCCTAATTCTGTCATAGTAACCTATTAATATTATTATTACGACGTTCACAACAGCTAGGTATTATTTGTCATTTAAGGAACGTCTGCTGCTACTGTGGTTTAACATAAGGACAATATATAATAAAATAATATAAATCCATTTTGTCAACGTCGTAGCCAATTCTCGACTGGCGGGTTTGCTAACGTCATTTTAGTCCTTCTTTCTTTTACTGCATGTACTAAACGACACAAGTTCATTTTCCCGAGTCGAAATAAAGACAGTCGCTACCTTGAATGAGCCTGCTTCGACTGTGGCAAACATCGATTCATTTGAGACAGCAGTTTATCCGATCGCTGCTAGGGAATTAGACAAGGTCGGGGAAGTGTATATCGGCATTTGTTACTTGTTGGGAAATATGCCGAAGCCACGCGCTTCATCATGTCGATGTCACCGTGCCATAGATAAAAGCTACTGAGGTTTACCAAGTTTAGCTTAGTGTGGTACAAGACCAAATATTGAAAGGTGAAGATACTGGACAAAAAAGATTGTATAGAACTAATTAAAGAATCTAAAAATATCTTTTAGATGACGCATTTTCACTGCGATGAATTTTATTCCATTTTATTGTTAGTGCTTGTTAGTTAAACAATTTTTGACAATTATTATTTTCTTAAAATGGCTTATTTAACATCTTATTTCATCTTATCATTATTGCTTTTCGTTCTATCAACTCGTCAGGAGTGGGCAGAACGATTACCAAACGATTCGTCTATGAAAGCCTGGAGTCGGGGGGCTAGAAAAAATAACAACCAGCTAAGTGACAAATTTTATTTGTATCAATCCTCCTCCTCCTCCTCCTCTCTCTCTCTTATATATATATTAAAGAATATTTAGGAAGCAATCTTTCATTTAAACTTGTTTCGTTAAAAACAACCGACAAAGAAGATTTTATTAATTTTTGATTTATTTTTTCCAGTATTTTTACATGTTTCCTTTTTGTTGGCGGTAAGGAATGTAAAAATGTTCCATAATTTTCGACTTTCCATGCGCTTTCAGCCTCTTCGCTGGCCATTTTCATTAATGTTATTTTTCCGGTGGTGTTATTATAACATATTTAAATGAAATTTAAATGCTGCCCAAATATGCATTAATTAAACTACACGACCCGGTAGCCAGCAAGGAACACAACACTATCACATTCCAGAGAAAACTCGTGGAACAACTGACAATAGCCAAAGAAAAGATTCGCAATGTTTAAACAGAAATTCAAAGGAACATGGATATTCTACAAAATATAAGGAGTATGACAGAATTAATAACCACCCATCTCAACCACCCCAATAGCACATTATAACTAAACCAGAAACACAATATTATTAAAAAAAACTTTGCAATCTATATAAAGGAAAAATTCTATTACCTAATGGAATTGTAACTTTTTAAATTTGTCCGACTAAAAAAATCACTGATGATCATATTTGATCATCAGTGATTTTGAATATCGGCCCGAATTGCCACTGTGGTGATACCGAGCAAAAGTGATGGACCAGATGTTTGCTCTCTCACGACAAAAAGGCAATTTTTTTTTTAATCATATCACCCCAAGCAAGGCGATAACGCCACTGATGCGCAGGGGGCTACGTAAGAGAAAGCCGGAAACCACATCCTAACCAGGAAACAAGCGATGAGCCTCTTCACCTGTTCAATAGACGTGGGTGGAGTGTGAACCGGGCGATAGTTTAGTCTATCTACTCCAATTGAAAAAAAAAGAAAAGAAAACAGTGAAAAGATTGGAAAAGAGAAAACCGGAAACCGCATCCTAAACAGGAAACAAGGGATGAGCTTCTTCACCTGTTCAATAGACGTGGGTGGAGTGTGAACCGGGCGATAGTTTAGTCTATCTACTCCAATTGAAAAAGAAACATGAGAAGATTGGAAAAGAGAAAACCGGAAAACGCATCCTAAACAGGAAACAAGCGATGAGCCTCTTTACCTGTTCAATAGACGTGGGTGGAGTGTGAACCGGGCGATAGTTTAGTCTATCTACTCCAATTGAAAAAGAAAAAGAAAAGAAAACAGTGAAAAGATTGGAAAAGAGAAAACCGGAAACCGCATCCTAAACAGGAAACAAGGGATGAGATTCTTAAAATGACCAAAAGTCGTCTCTGCGCAGGTAGATCCACGCAGATGTTCCGGTTGAAAAATAGCAATTAATCAAATATTTCCATTTCGCGAACCTACGCGAATTTTATTTATCAGCCAATGGGAAGAATCAAATACAAGTGTGAAATCCCAAACGAGCTGCTGTGATCCAAAAAGCTGATGTAAAAAGCAGATACAGACAGACCCCACCAAGCAGACCAAAAAGAGAAGAGCGTAATCAATATCCTCTTGACCTAAATCAAGTGGCTACTACGCTTGCCTCTTTCCTTCTTCCCTGTCTCAAAACTACTTACTGACCTAAGGAGCGACTACATCAAAGACATTCCTCACGTACACGCCCCCAACATTCCGAAGCCTTAAATCTCTTTCAGCTTATTATTCGCCATGAACATTTTAACCTCCGTTGGACCTAATTCAAGTATTACTTTAATTGTAAAAACATTAATTGGTATGTGATATATAAAAATGTTATTTTTCAACTTAAATTTTTTTTGATTTTATAACCTTTCTTTATGACTTATAGTGGGCTATCTACAACAAGGTCAAATTCCGTTAACCTGCAACAATATACAATTACCCTTCTCTAGAATGGACTCCCACTACAACGGGAAAAGAATAGATAAGATACCCCGCTATACCACCTCCAGCCTCGATATGAACCATTCAAAAGAAAACTGAAATCGAAATATTCTACCAATTTTTCCAACAGTCAAAAAGAGAAAATTTAAATAGAGAACACCAAATCTGAGAGATCTTCTAAAAACTGATGTTAAAAAAAAAAGTTCTCCACACAACAAACACAATATTATGCTTACAAACTAAAATTAGCCGCAAAAGATTTACGAAACAACGCCAAAATCATCATTAGACGTGCTGACAAAATAAACAACAACGTAGTTCTCAACCAACAAGATTACAACCAAAAATTACAATATATCCTAGATAACAAAATAAAATTTACTAAATTAAGAAAACAAAACAAAACCTACAGATTCATTAAAAAGGTACCTAAACAAATTATTCACAGTAAACAACGCGGGCGTTAGTATATTAAAAATCAAAGAAATTGTCGGTGATTACCAACCGGGATATTTTTATGGTAATGTCAAAACTTATACCACAAATACCCATACTAGTATATCAACAATGTAAAACCTTAAAACATATAATTTCTCCATACATACCTAACAATTACAGCATCGCATCAACTAACGAATTCCTCCATATATTAAAAGCAACCAATTCCAAGAATGTCGAAAACCTTTTTATTAACGTTTCAGTTAAAGAAACATTGAATATAATTAGCGACTGCGTTTACAAACACCCATTTATCCCTACGCCGAAAATGTAACCAGCAGTTCTTCGGAAACTACTTACCGCGCGCACCACACAAACTCCATTTTAGGACCATAATGGTAATATCGACATACAAACTAACGGTGTCAGTATGGGAAACCCATTAGGCCCTACTTTCTCGAATTTTTACATGTGCTATATCGAAAATAAAGTGTTTAAAACAACCGACATACCGGATATTTTCACATGGTATGTCGACTACATTTTTGTTTTGATAAAAACTATGAACGAAATCTTAAATCTAAAATTAAATTTTGAAAATGCCGCCTCGCTGAAGTTTACTTATGAACTCATGGACAATAACAAAATCCCGTTTCTTAACGTTAATATAGAGCTGAAAAACAACGAATTTATCACTTACCTGTATAAAAAAAAATTAGTAAGAACCTTTGCCTTCTTAATTATAATAGCCAATGCCCCGAAAGATATAAGATAGCAATAATAACAAATTTCTTAAATAAAGCACATCAAAATTCTTCCTCCCAAAGAATATTTTTGAGCAAATTAAAACACATAAAACAAACACTAATCAACAATAATTTTGCCAACTACATCATTGATGTGCGTTGTGGTACAGTGGATATCGGCTCGGAACTCGAAATCGGGGAGCCGAGTTCGAATTCCAGTTGAATTCATTGCGTTCACTTACGCGCAAATACCTTTGGAAAGGTATTAATCCGTTTCTTCCTTCCAGTTTTGGATTAAATAACAGGACAGATTGGGTTCCATAGCCTTAGCTTGCAACCAGTCTACCACAGAAAGCAATGGCAACCTACTGCGGGATAATCTTCTGCCCAGTCTTTCGAGACATGATCGCCCAAGCGTGTTTCACGTATGGCACTTAACTGACTGACATCATTGATAAAAAATAAAATTATTCTTACAAAAAATACACGACACTTCTATTAGTATTACTTAGCATAATTGTTCTCTTCTTTACCGTTTTTTTTTTTTTTGCGTAACGATTAAAATCGTAAATTTAATTTTATTTATTAATATTACACGTTAACTTTACCACGTTAATGGATAGATTTAATCGAATTTTCTAAGTTTACTCGTTTAACATATTTTAATCATAAAAAACTGTAAATTTTGAATTTTAAAAAAAAAATTTTTTTTATTAACAGTAATTATCAGTTGGGGAAATAAAACTTGAAAAAAAAAAAGGAAAAAACAAAAAAGAAAATTCGAAAAACACATAATTACCTTTCGAGTATCTGACGAGTTTTCACAAAAAAAAAAATAAATAAATAAATAAATAAATAAGTAAAAGTAAAAATCCCCCGTAATCAACTTAAAAAGTGCTCACACCATTGCGATTGGCTGTTGGTCAACTTCCAATCAAATGCGTGACAGAGTGATTTGGGTTGCCTAATATAAGTCAGTGTCTGCAGGCTGTTAATTTAGAAGTGGGGCGCATCAGAGACTGATTAACTCTGATGGGGTCGACTTGGTGAGTGGAATATGATGTTTGAAAGACCCAAAACTATCCAATGACCCAATTCACTGACGACGCCCTCCCAGCGCGGCTAAAAAACGGAAATTCAAAGTAATAAATGACACACAAAAAACATCAACATATTTTAATGCTGCCAAATGCACATTAATTATAAACAGGACGAATTTTCTATACGAAAAATTATTAAACACCATGTTTATAATACATTATAGAAAATGAAAGACAGCAAACTTTGTTGTTTCTAATAATGATGCACCCATCAAATCTATACTAGCAATGACTAATATAGTGTATGAATTTCAATGCCCTGCACAAAATTGTGTTTCTTGTCATAAATTGGTCCTGTTTATAATTAATGTGCATTTGGCAGCATTAAAATATGTTGATGTTTTTTGTGTGTCATTTATTACTTTGAATTTCCGTTTTTTAGCCGCGCTGGGAGGGCGTCGTCAGTGAATTGGGTCATTGGATAGTTTTGGGTCTTTCAAACATCATATTTCCACTCACCAAGTCGACCCCATCAGAGTTATGCGCCCCACTTTTAAATTACCTATATTAGCTATACTACCACTTCTTTGAGGAGACACCTTACATGCTACCTATCTAGTAATAATAGTGCAATAAAAAAACCATTTATTAACCCATAACTTGCAAGAACCCTGAAAAAAGTTTTGGTTGAAAATACAAAAATACTATTCAAATAACAATATCAAAGGTACATCACTATAAGAGAGGCATTATATATCAAACAATTTTCACCTACTATCAACCTTTCGTCATTTAACAGTGGAAATGGAGTTTTGATAGTTAAAAAAAAAAAGACGCAATCCCCAGATGTGTGCATCACATGACAGCTTTAAAGAATTCTTCTTTAAAAAAAATACTAAAACACAAAAAAATTACATTATAGTCAAACATAAGGGCATAACACACACACACACACACACACACACACACACACACACACACACACACACACACACACACACACACAAAGTTATAGGTCATATTTAAATTAAACCAGTTGTATTAGAAGGTGCTGAATACATGTTGAAAAGAATATGAAGGGTTAACATTTAGAGCATTTAGGTATTTAGGTAGGGAAGATCAACTGGTCACGCTACCATGGTTTTGACCTTTTCGGTTTTGTCAGGTGATTGGTTTAAAACTGCAGGTGTCGAAAGAATGGTAGAGTAACCTATATATATATATATATATATATATATATATATATATATATATATAACTATTTACGCTCTCACACACTGATTGAGCACTCTGGAAGAATGGTAGACTTTGAAAAAACAGTAGCTACTCTAGCATATACGCATCGTTCATTCAGCAATGAATTAGAACACTGTCAACTATTGGGCGTATATAATGATAATATACACGCTAAAAAGTCTGCCCCCTTCTACCCAGCGCCCATAGCTCAGAGGTAGAATCGCCGACTGACGCCAATTCGGTTGGGTTTCAATTCTGGCTTAAAAAGGCAATCGGCTGTCTAACCATACTGATGAGCTGTGATACAGCGAAACAGATCTGTCTGCGGATGACTATATATATATATATATATATATATATATATGTGTGTGTGTGTGTGTGTGTGTGTTTAGAAACGAGTTATTTTCGCAACCTAATTTTCAACTTTTCGATATCTTTAGGTGATTTATAATAACTGATTTTCCAACATTTGCAACAACAGAGATTTTTATGAACGTGCGCCTTGAATTTTTAAACAACCGAATATTTCAAAATTAGGGAGGAGTTATTTAATGATCTTAAACTCTTTCATCCAGATTTGTTTAATCCAAGGATGTATTTTTTGGTGTGATTAGATCTGGACATTATTTCTGATTTTTCATTTAGAAATTTCTTTTGTTCTGGAAACAATATTATGGCTAACTTTTCTTCTTGGCACAATCTGCAGACATCACCACCGTTGTAAGGTTTGGCTTTTTTTCTAATTATGTTCCACGTTAAATCAGGGTTTTTTCTATTTTTTTATTTTAATTTCCACACGTGGTTAGCTAGTTTGGTACAATTTCCAAAGGTTTTCCAACGTGAATGTAGATTTGTGGTTATTCCATCTGTTTTGAAAAATACCTTTTGTAGATCCCAAATATGTTTTTCTTTGTCCTTTTGTATCATGAACCTTTCCTCCATCTACATCGGAGAAACAAGTAAAAATCTAAAAAAAAAAACGTATATATGAACACAAAAGAGACATCACTAATAATAATCTTACAAATGCATTAGTGATTCACAAAAATAAATTCAACCACAATTTCGATTTTAAAAATGCCACACTAATAAAAAGAGTAAACAATTTATTCAGAAGAAAAGTTCTCGAGAGCGCCGCTATACAGTACTACCAAAACATCAATTTGTGCCCCGAATTTTTCCCAATCTCACCTTTACTTATGGAAAATATACTAAAACAGACTAACATACATAATAAAAATTTCAAAGAAAACGGTTAAATTCCCTTCATTTTAACATCTCTTGACTTTGCGCTGCACATGAAGGAATTCTAAAACAGACTAACACACGAAATAAACAGTTTTCAAAGAAAATGGTCAAATTCCCTTCATTTTAATATCTCGTGACTTTGCACTACACATGAAGAAATTCAAAAACTAAAATATTCTGTTAATCTTTTGAAATGATATGCGAGCATCTTTGTGGTTGCCAACACTGTTTGTTTATAGATACGAAATTTAGAATAAAGCTCATTTCGTCTTTTTGCCTTGATAAAGTCCATCACAGGACAAAATGCGTGGGCGATTTAGAATACAGTTTTCCTCTAGTCTTTATTTTATTTAACCATATATATATATATATATATATATATATATATATATAATCTTTCTGAAGCAAAACCTACTTCAGTTACATTATTCGAAAGTTAAGTCTTGGATCCTTGATCTCATTAATTATTTTAATTGAATTCCAACTCATCGTTATAAAACTGTCCTCTTTAAATCATCTATGATAACAAGAGAAGAGCCGGGAAACAAAAATGTCATTAACTTTAATGAATACATATTTAGTGACACAAATTTGTAATTTTCAAAGAAATTTCTTTGGACGTTTTAAGCTCTATGTTATTGTTATTATTTATTCCCTTTTTTTTCTTTTCTTTTTTCTTTCCGCCAAATTGGAGTAGATAGCACCTACTATCGCCCGGTTTCACACTCCACCCCCTTCTATTGAGGTGATCATCTTCCGCCCGTGTATTGAGTACTGCTGCCACATCTGGTCGGGTGCCCCTTCTATTCTCCTCGGGGTTCTTGACAAAAAACAGCGAAGAATCTGTAATGTGAGTGATACCGACTTGGCTGACCGCCTGCAGTATCTCTCTCACCGGCCTGACGTGGCTTCCCTGTGCCTCTTCTATAAATACTTTCATGGCTTCTGCTCCGACGAACTTAAATCACTGGTGCCCCCTAGATGTGAATTTGCACGAGATACTAGATTGGCAACTAGGTCCCACCCTTTTACAGTGAAACCGATTAAATGTAACCGCAATTTCTACTCCAACAGCTTCTTTTCTCGCACTTCCCGCCTGTGGAATTCCCTACCGCATGCTTGCTTCCCCGACGGCTACAACCTCCAGGAGTTTAAATGTAAGATCAATAGACACCTCCTAACACACTAACTCACACCCACTCTCTCCAACTCTCTCCCTATGTACATCCTAAGTCGTCTATCACCCTCCTTCTGACATTTCCCATACCCAATCCCTCTATGTAACCCCCTGCACTATAGTGGCAGTGGAATGCCTTGCTTGGGGTGACACGATTAAAAAAAGAAAAAATTCTGGTGTTAGAGAGACAATCAAACCATAACCACTGCCATATTGTCTTTTTACAATAACTTCACTTTAATCCAATATATGTTTTGCCTTTATTCATTGAATCCCATCGACTTTACTGATTCTCCATCTCAGACTAATGATTAAAAGGACTTTGAGTGAATGAAGTATATAGGTCTTAACGGCAACCACCCCTCTTGCAACTAGTGAGTGAATCTCAAAGAACTGTACCATGTAAATAAAACATTACCTGAGGACTTTCAATAGTAAATGAAACATTACCTGAGGACTTTCAGTAGCAGCAACAACGAAAATGGATAGTATATGTAAAGAGAAAATAATGACGTAAATAATTTGTTAATATGCTACATACGATTAGAAAGTAAGCTCTCATCAATACCGGAAAGAATTACTGGACTCCAGAAATTTTTTTCCTGTAAAATTGTCTTACGAAAAAGATTCTAAAGGTTTCAACCAAAACTAGTACTGGCTGTTCTGCGAATGAAATTGAATATAAGGATGCTGTTAATGTTGTTGTTTTGTCATTTTTCATCATATTTCGATTTCTGCTATGGTCGCACTACCTACCAAGTTTGCGAGAAGACCCAAGGCATGTAGTGGTATGTTGTTATGGCTCTATTTCATGTTTTTTCTACCTCCCCTAACATCCCTAGCATTACATAAACAAAGTTCTTCCTAGTGTGTGGGCTGTAATTAACAAGACATTTTTTTATATCTCTTAAGCTGGGGTTTCCAGGGATTCTTTCAATGTGTTGTTTTGTTCCATTTTTTATCATTCCAAGTGCACCGACTATTACTGGCACGATTCTGGTTTTAAATTTCCACATTTTTTCTATTTCAATTTCCAGGTCTTTATATTTTGACAGCTTTTCGAATTCCTTGGTTGCTATGTTACAATCCGCTGGACAAGCCATATCAATTAATAGACAAACCCGTCTGCATCTCTTTCACTAACATACGTGGTATCCGCACTAACTTTCTTAGCGTAGAATCATTCCTTCACACTAACTCACCTGATATCTTAGCCCTATGTGAAACTAACCTTGACCCTTCTATCCCCTCTTCTGAATTTTATGTTCCTGGCTACCTTCCCCTCTTCAGGAAGGACTGCAATGTTCATATGTATTGCCTTGGTGTGTATGTCAGCGAACAACTTCCTCTAGCTAGGGTGATATCTCTTGAATCCCTCGATCATTCTTACATGTGCTTCCGTCTCTCACTTCTAAGCTCGATTAGCTATCTCTTCTTTCTCTACCGCTCTCCTTCCTCCCCTGACTGTTCGTTACTTGACATCATTTCTGACAATATCGACAAAGCCATTTCTTTCCATCCCTCTGCCCATATATTTGTGTTTGATGACTTTAACGCCCACCACACCAAGTGTCTGGAGAACTCTGTCACAGACCCTGCTGGTGTCCACACCATGAATTTTTCAATCACGCAATCCCTCACGCAAGTGGTGGACTTCCCCACGCGTTTCTCCGACAACCCCAACGGAAGGGACTCACTACTAGACCTCTGCTTCACTTCTATCCCAGACTCTTGCACTACCAGACAACTCTGACCACTCGGGAACTCTGACCACACCGTAGTTTCCGTCAACATTTCATTCCACTCCCACTCGACCCAAGAAACCCAGACCAGTAGAATGTCCTACTGCTACCAAAGGACAGACTGCGATTCGTTCCGAGACTTTCTCTGTGACGTCCCATGGAACAACGTTTTTAGTCTTCCCATCGAAGAATGTGCATCCGAGGTCTCCTCCTGGGTTAAGGCTGGCATCGATGCCTTCATCCCTGCCAGGAAATTTCATCTTAAATCTCATTCGTCTCCATGGTTCTCGCCCGCTTGCTCGGCCGCCATCGCCCACCGTAATCACTTCTTCCGACTCTACCGTAGCTACGCGTCGGACCAAAACAGGCGCCTTTTCGCTTCAGCTCGTAATAAGTGTAAAAAGATACTTAACGAAGCTAAGATGTCGTTTGCTGCCAGAATGAAACAACGCAAAGCATCCGCTAAGTTCGGCGCCAAAGACTACTGGCGACTCTGCAAAAGAGTACTTAACAAGAGCAAGTCCACAATACCCCCGCTAATCAATAATTTTGAGGTCCTCACCTCCTCAGCGGACAAGGCTGAATGCTTTGCACGGAGATTCTCGAACAATTCGAGTCTGGACTCGTCTGGGGCTTTTATACACGACTTCTCACCTAGAACTGAGGCTCAACTGAATGATGTCCACATTATACCCTCGCTTGTCTCTAAGATAATCTCAAAACTTGACCCTCACAAAGGAGGGAACGGAAGCCCAATCATAGTCTTAAAGAAATTTGCCCCTGAACTCTCCTTTGTTATTTCTAAGCTCTACAACTTCTGCCTCTCTGCTTCCTGCTTTCCTGCCTGTTGGAAATCTTCCTCTGTAGTTCCTATATTCAAAAACACTGGAGAACCCTCGGACCCCGCAAATTACCGCCCTATCAGCCTTCTTCCGATCTTTGGAAAAGTGTTCGAAGCCATTATCAATGCCGAGGTGGTTCAGCATCTCACAGCACACAGGCTCCTCTCGGACAAGCAGTATGGTTTCCGCTTCACCAGGTCTACTGCTGATATGCTAACGACCATCACCGAGTATATATACCAGGCACTCGACAGGAATGGCGAAGCCCAAACCGTCACCTTGGATATCTCTAAAGCGTTCGACAGAGTTTGTCATGCTGGCCTTCTATGCAAACTGCGGAGCTATGGTATAGCTGGACATTTGTGTGAACTAATCCAGTCATTCCTATCTAACCGCACATTGAAAGTGGTATTAAACGGACATACCTCCCAGAACTACCATACCAACGCGGGTGTCCCTCAAAGCTCTATCCTAGGTCCTACGCTCTTTCTGATCTACAATAATGATCTCCCTGATACCATAAGATCCCAAGTAGGTATGTACGCCGATGGCACCACAGTTTACTCTCGCCTCGATCAAAAATCTGGTGTGGGCGACAAAGCTAACCTTGTAGCCGAGCTTGGAAAGGACCTCCAATCCGTAGTGGACTGGGGTAAGAAATGACTCGTAAATTTTAATGCTTCCAAAACGAAGCTACTATCAATTAATCCTCATAGACAATCACACCTACCTCCCATTAGCATGGGTCAGGCTTGCCTCCCAGAGAGTAAAACACTACGCCTCCTTGATCTCAGGCTTTCAGCGGACCTCAGTGGAATGGCTATATCGAATCCATTGCTAAATCCGCTGCTATGACAGTCGGTTCTCTGTGCAGGGCCCAGAGGTTTTTTTTCGTCCGAATCTATCCTGCACATTTATAAATCTACCATCCGCCCGTGCATTGAATACTGTTGCCATATCTGGTCGGGTGCCCCTGCTACTCTCCTTGGGTTTCTCGACAAGGTACAGCGGAGGGTTTGTAATGTGATCGATACCGACTTGGCTGACTGCCTGCAGTCTCTCTCTCACCAGCGCGACGTGGCTTCCCTGTGTCTCTTCTATAAATACTTTCACGGCTTCTGCTCCGATGAACTTAGATCACTGGTGCCCCCTAGGTACGAATTTGCACGAGATACTAGATTAGCAACTAGATCCCACCCTTTTACAGTGAAACCAATAAAATGCAACCGCAATTTCTACTCCAATAGTTTCTTTTCTCGCACTTCCCGACTGGAATTCCCTTCCACATGACTGCTTCCCCGACGGTTACAATCTCCAGGAGTTTAAATGTAAGGTCAATAGACACCTCCTAACGCACTATCTCGCTCCCATTCTTTCAAACACTTTTCCCATTCACCCAGCCTCCGTATCCATACTCATCTGTCACCCCCTCTCTGACATTTCCTATATCTAACCACTCTTTCTATTTACCTTCCCCTATGTAGCCCCAAAGCGCAATAGTGGCAGTGGAATGCCTTGCTTGGGGTGAAATGATTAAAAAAAAAGTTTCTTCTTTCTGGTTTTTAACAATAATGTCCGACCTATTTGCTTCAATTTTTCTGTCTGTGTAGATGGTGTAATCCCATAGAATGGTGACATCTTCTATTTCTGTAACCGGTGCTGGGTGATGTTCATACCAGTGTTTGTTTACAGATTTTCCATAGTGTTTGCACATTGTCCAATGTAAATATTGCCCCACTCTATCGTTACGATTTTTATATTCATTTGGGGCAAATGATACAGAAAAAAGAAAGCTGTTCTTGGTAACATGCAAAAGCATTGTGATTGACTTTATGATAGAAACGAATGTTTCATTATAAAATACGTCGTAAGTAACATTTCATATAGAAATCCAATACAAATTATTTTACTACAGAAATGCCCGACTAAATCTTTCCTACAAAATGCATTATCAATTATTTTTATAGAAATACAATTCAAATGATTTTTTTACTACAGTAATGCAGACAAACTATAAAAATGCGTTGTAAATGATTTCCCCACAGAAATGCAATGCAGTTTTCCTATATGGCAGTGAATGCAGGACAATCTGCTCACAGATGAAGAATAGAATTAAAGCAACAGAAATGGGATTCTACAGAAGGATGCTGAGGATGCCATGGACCTAACATGTGAGCAACGACGATGTTATAGAGAAAATATAAACAAAAAGGAAACATCAACTTCGAATCAGAAAGTGACAGTTGAAGATTCTAGGACACATAATGAGGAAATAGGGCTTAGAAAATTTGATACTCACATGACAGTATGAAGACGGACAAAGGAAAATAACGCATAACCTACTTAGCGAGCTTGAGTAAATCGATGGCGGAACAAGGTTTACATAACAAGGAGACAAAATTCATTAAGAGCTACAAAATAAAAGAAAGTGTGGAGAGCCATGATCGCCAATGCCTTGAAGGGATACAGCATATAGAATAAGAATAAATCAATAAAAGCGGACAGTTCAATGCTGGGAAATAATTTTTTTTTTTTACATAACTCTTTCATTTAAAACATAAAAACTAAATTAAAAAAAATAGTAAACGTTAATCGAAGGAGCAAATCGATATTCAGTTACGCTTTGAGATATGAGAACCAATACATCCATGTATGTTCTTATAAAATCGAACCAGTTGTGGAACGGCTATCATAGTTACGTCTTTTTTTTTTTTTAAACAAAAGCTCTGATGTAAATTATGAAACCAAACTGACAATTCCACCCACTTATATAGAACTGTCCCAGTTGAGGCAGAAAAGAAGGGACTTATATCTGAATATAACAGTTAAAGGAAACAAATTCGATCATTGACTGAAAATAGGTTTCAAGGACACGACTAGTCTGTTCGCGAAGTGTAGGGAAGAATTTTTTGAGAACGATTTTTGTAAATGACATTCATGAGAGCTTCCTTTACACATGATATTTATCAGAATCGAAAAATATTGATGTTTTCTTTTTATAATTTTAGAAGGGGTTTCATTTCATAATATGCAAAAAAAAAAAAATTTAAAAGAAAGCATATTGATTTTTGTATCGTTTTAGAATATAAATACAGTATCAAATCTATCCCTGACTTTTAAAAGAGTTATCTGCCCTTTGTTTAAACTGCGCTAACGTCACTGATAACTGCGTACTCCTTTTTCCCAATTCGTCTTAGTTTGTAATTATCAATGAAACTTGACATTTGTAAATAAAAATAAATACAGATAACTCTTTTAAAAAATCAGTATATTTTAATATTGTATTTATATTACGAACAGAAGCCTCTTCTAAAATGCTAAAAAACATAAGTATGTTTCGATTCTGACAAATGTGGGGAGAAGAAAATCTCATAAATGAATGCTAATTCCTAAAAATTATTGAAAAAAATGTCTCTTCTTTTTAGAGGAACGGACCAATTAACCTAAGTAATACTGTTTCTAGTTTATTAAGCTTTGCTTAGTTTTTCACTATTTCTGGCGGGCTTTGAAAAGATCTAAATCCCTTCTCGGACGATCGATCTATCGGGCTATAAGATTCCCGGTATCGATCTACGCCCCATTAAGCTTATTTTAGTATGGCGTAGTAAGACATTTTTAAACAAATCCTTATAATAAGTAGTTAACGTTTGTCTTTATCAACTTTATTCAAGTAATTATTTTTCATTATTGATGGAGAAAGATTTTGAATTAGTGATACTCCTCGTTAGAGTTGTGAGTTTGATCCTCGACAAATACACCATATGGCTTACTCGTAATCATGCTGGCATTTATAACAGATAGTGCATAGAGAATGTAAACTGTCAGAGCTGTTTGGATTTTGTAAATGGCATATAACAGTTAATTAATTGCAATGATATTATATACACACATATATATATATATATATATATATAATGAATTATTTTAAACATTACAAATTGTCGGTTGCTTATAACAAAGTTTCGTTAAAATTCGTTAATTTCCGTAACATGTTTATATATATATATATATATATATATATATATATATATATATATATATATAAACTTATTTATAAATGAAACTTTGTCTGTGTGCGTGTGTGTGTGTGTGTGTATTCGCTACCTATAAACTCCGACACGGCTGAACCAATTTTCTTGAGAATTTACACGGTTGTACTATATACGTCTGTGCGTGTTCTTAGCTAGGTTTTGTGTCGAGGTACCCCCGATAAATATCGAAAATCGATAATCGAAAAAATCGGGTTATAGAAGGAGTGGTCCGATTTTAATCAAATTTGATACACTCATAGACAAAGACACAAGAAACGATATTCAGAGGTTTCAAGGTTGCAGTACTGACAATAATGCAGAAAATCGATAATATATATATATATATATATATATATATATATATATATATATAAAAGGCAAGATGTTTGTGTGTGTGTCTATTTATCTGCCTGTATGTCTGTATTTTTTTCAGCCCTTTTATTTTAGTTTTTGCTTCGGGTTCGGCTCTAAGTAGGTATAATTGTAGTTCTTAGTCTCAGCCATGACACCATTTACTTAGAGGACATATTTAGCCTTCAAAATTCAGTTTACGACGAAAAAACTTATTTGATATCGATACCAGGAAATCAAATTTTGACTTACATCCATTCATTTTTCTTTCAGTCTACGGTTTCGCTTTAACTGTAAACAACTGTTGCTTTTTAGTCTTTCGTGCCAACATCCAAAGAGTCTGAGCTCCAGGGCCATGGATTAGTTTTAAAGCTTTCATTACACCCGAGCAACGCCGGGCTATACTGCTAGTATATATATATATATATATATACACGGTACTGTGCAAAAGAATTAGGACATGAACTATTTTATCTTTTATGAGGCATTATATAGCAAGTTTAAAATCATTCCTGTCCTAACACTTTTGCACACTACCGGTAGTGTACAAAAGTATTAGGTCAGGAGGGATTCTCCTAAAAACCTCACCGAAATTCAAATACAGGGTGAAAAGCCAAGTAAATTGCTAATAAATATTGATTATTTAAAACTAGGTGTAAAAGAAATGTATTAAAAAGAAGTTATATTTCATTTTTCCTATTTTCTGTTAAACAAGTTATTTTGAAACTACTCATTATTCTATTATCCTTGAATATGACTGACTTTTTTCTTATTCCTCCCTCTCGAATTGATAAACTTAATGTTACTTCGCAAGACACACTTTGGGAACAAATACAAGCTGCTTGGCAGAAGATACCATTAGATACATTAAAGAAACTTGTGATGTCAATACCTGACAGAATAAAGGCTGTGATCAAAGCAAAAGGATATTATACTAAATATTAAATTTAATTTGTAACAAGTATTTTTTTCTTGTTAAAGCATTTGCGGAGTAAATCAAATAAAATTACTTTAATTAAATTGTTTATTTTCTGTCAATACGCCTCATGAAAGATAAAATAGTTTTTGTCCTAATACTTTTTCCGACGATGGTGATGGCGAATGTTATTGTGTTACCGTCTTAATAACCTTTCTGAAGATGGCTCATGTGAGCCGAAAGCTTAGAACCAAATTAATAAAAAATTATCCAAATGTTGGAGAATTCTTATCTTTATTTTCAACTGAAATTAAAGACAAAATACGACGTTTAGAAACGCTCATGATTAAACATAATAAACATTCATTTTCTCTTATATTTAACAGTATATGTTGAGAAAAAAATATATATATATGTGTGCCTGCGTGCGTGTGTGTGTGAAGGACTAACCCTTAGGATCTATGTATATATATATATATATATTCATTAGTAATCAAGTTATTACGAAACCCAGGTTTCTACCATCTGATGTCTTCAGGCGATTTATAATGACTCGAGTACTAAAGAAAAATATTCAAAAGTTCTACAATATAATTGTATTGAACACTTTTTAATACAACTGTGTACTGGTCTAATTTAATTATGACCAGAATCCAAGTAATTATATATATATATATATATATATATATATATATATATATATAGTTGAGTTGTGATGATGCTTAGTGCCAAGATTGTTGCTTTTCAGTGCTTTACAGATAAAAAAAATATTTTTTAGAGCAAGTTTACGGGATAATCTTCTGCCCAGTCAGTTATGACTCTTTCGAGACATGATCGCCCAAGCGTGTTTCACGTATGGCACTTAACTAACTGACTGACCTTCACGAAACTTCGAAGTCGACATGACTCTACTCAGTTAAGTGACAGACTTCCCCACATCAATCCTATATATAATCTTAGTCTGACACATATCAGCATTTGGTGACCGTCCATGAACGAACGAGTGTTTTCAAGTCAATCTTGCGTTATTTATATCAGACATAATTTGTGTATATCTATCTATCTATCTATCTATCTATCTATCTATCTATCTATCTATCTACACATGTAGCGTGCGATGAATAAATTGACGTCTAAATGACGAAAAAATAAAAATAGCCTTGACATCTCATTTGAACATATCAGTCAGTTAAGTGCCATACATGATACACGCTTGGGCGATCATGTCTCGAAAGAGACATGACTGACTGGGCAGAAGATTATCCCGTAGTAGGCTGCCATTGCTTTCTGAGGTAGACTGGTTGCCGACCAAGGCTATAGAACCCAATCTGTCCTGTTATTTAACCCATAACTGGAGGGAAGTGACAGATTAATACCTTTTCCAAGGGTATTTAGGCGTAGGTGAATGCAAGGAATTCAACTAGAGTTCGAACTCGGTTCCCCGATTTGTCGTTCCGAATCGATATCCGCTGCACTACAACGCACATTACATATATTTTAACATATATATTTACCAAAATTACACAAAAATACTTTGAAATGCTAAAAAATAAATTCATTCAATATAATCGCCATTTACTTTAACCATGGCCTCCAGATAACTTCGGAATCTCCTGCATCTCTTCTGGACGGTCTTTTTGCTTAAGCTGGTGAATGCTGCCATAATACTTACCTTCAAATTATTTTTGGTGTTACAAGGAGTTTTTTTTAGTCTCTCTTAACTTTGTCCCACACATATTAATAAAGGGGGTTGCAGTCTGGTAAATTAGTTGGCCAGTTGTAAGGTATAATGTGGTTGCACAAATTGCTCAACTGATAGCCATGTCTAGGTTCCCTTGCTTTTGTGGCATGGTGCAGAGTCCGGTTGCCAGTCATAGGGTCTTCCAGCAGCCACTGCTCCTTGACTCTGGGCAGCACAATTTCCTCAAGACACTTGATATATGCCTCCGTCTCCGTGTTGCATCTGAGGCCCTGTGGAAAAATGAATGTAGGCATAATGCTGCTATCACATTTGATCCCTACAAACACCTTCGTAATCACCATTATATTCATCCAACTGTTTCCAAATCCCCTGTACAATCCTCATATTGACACCTAAATACTGAAATGTTTGTATTGAATCTTCCGGGGCGAATTCCAAGCAGTACAGCGTACAGTTTACAAATTTCTGGCAGAGTGAATTGTGTCATGGTGGCCTTTTTCTCCCAGACACTTCCCAACTGACCCTACTACCTTCAGTCGATAAAATTGAAAACATAGAACGCGCATATGCGAAATGAAAGATATAAAATGGCGACAGTTATCTATCACACACTTTATATATATATATATATATATATATATATATATATATATATATATATATATTTCAATTTTTAAACGAGTTATTTCGCTACCCAGGTTTCTACCATGAGTGGTATCTTCAGACGATTTTTAATAACTGATTTTACCTTTTGCCGTTTTTCTTTTTAAGAACGCTCTTTTAACGGTGTTTTATTTGAACGTTTCACGTGGCAGGGAATTTATGAACGCGCATTGTTTAAATCCAAATGAATTAATTCGTTTGAGTTTAAACAATGCGCGTTCATAAATTCCCTGCCACGTGAACGTTCAAATAAAACACCGTTACAAGAACGTTCTTAAAAAGAAAGACGGTAAAAGGTAAAATCAGTTATTAAAAATCGTCTGAAGATACCACTCATGGTAGAAACCTGGGTAGCGAAATCACTCATTAAAAAATGGCAAATATTCAAAAGTTCTACAATATAATTGTATAGAACATTTTTTAATACAAATGTGTACTGGTCTAACCCTATTAGGACCAAAAACTAAGTATTAAACAAACAATCAATATATATATATAACAGTTTATTTATAACTTTAGACATCCCAGTCTATTCATTATCTATCTATATATTTATTTACGAGGTGGCTGCTGGGAAATTCTCGGTTCGATCAAAAACAGTAACATTCAGATATATTGTCATTTGATCATATTTTGTGAAGTGTTTATTTTCAGCACCCCTTTCATATTGTAATTGCTATTGAATGATACAATTTGAGCCCCCCCCCCACCTTGACCGTAAGATATTGTTGAACATTAGCGCGCGCTCGATTATAAGTAATTAATCACTCTTGAAATTTAATGAATTAATTGGGGTAAATATTTCATCAGTACTAATTAGCGCGCCTTTTGTAACACCCTCCCCGCCCCTGCTGCTGCCATGACTTCAGGAATTCTTCAGCAATATCAGGCCAACTTCTTCCAAAACGAGGTCGAGAAAAATGCTCCTGAGAATATGAAATTCTTATTTCCTCCTAGCGTTTCGTCATTTGTTAACACGTGTCGATTACTCGTAAGAAAGACTCTGTCCTGAAATACTCGCTGCTAACTTAATTAGATTTTCCTCCTTTGAACAATAGCAATAAAAAAACGTGGAAGCATTTAACTGACGTTGTTACGCTGTGTGCAGTGGCCGGGTAATTGAAATTGAATTGGATGTGCGTTGTGGTTCAGTCGATATCGGCTCGGAACGAGAAATCGGGGAGTCGAGTTCGAATTCCAGTTGAATTCCTTGCATTCATTTACGCGCAAATACCCTTGGGAAAGGTATTAATACATCTCTGCTCTCCAGTTATGGGTTAAATAACAGAACAGACTGGGCTCTATAGCCTTAGTTGGCAACCAGTCTACCGCAGAAAAGAATGGCAACCTACTGCGGGATAATCTTCTGCCCAGTCAGTCATGTCTCTTTCGAGACATGATCGCCCAAAGTTTGTATGACGTATGGCACTTAATTGGCTGACTGAATATAATAGTTAGAAATATAATTAAGGCTTTTACTGGGCATAAAGTGGGGGATCGGTTTTCTATTGTTATGAAGTAATAAACTGATCCACCACTAATTACTACGTAATAATAGAATTTCTCCCCACTTCTAGCTATGAGTCAAATAACAGGACAGATTGAGTTTTATAGCCTTGGTTGGCAACCAGTCTACCCCAGAAAAGAATAGCAACCTACTGCGGTATAATCTTCTGTTCAGTCAGTCATGTCTCTTTCGAGACATGATCGCCCAAAGCGTGTATCACATATAGCACTTAATTGACTGAATCAAAATCGGTGATCCGAGTTCACATATTCGTAATAGCTAAGGTTTAAAATGCATTTTTTAAAAATTAAACGTGCTTCTGGAAGCTTTTATTTTAGTATTAATTTCAAGCTAATAGATAAAATTATCCAATATTTTCAATAACCAAACTATTTTGTTGTACACCCTGTTCATCTTTGTGGTTGAGTTACCAGTACTAGACTTCTTTTTCGAAGTGCCGTGTCCCTTCAGGACGTTGGTGATCATACTCTCTGTAATTCCCCATCCTTTTTAGCTCTTAGCAATATTTGTCTTTATATTATCCTCGGCACTTTTTGTTCTCCCGTGAATTTACACAGGTTTGTTAAGTATGCTACTCTCTGTTTTCTTCTCTTTGTCCTGTGAGTGCAAAATTCTCTAAACCCTCTTTCCTTGTTATGTGTCTCTTAAGTTTCAACAGTTTAAAAAGGTGATGGACTGCTAAGTAATATCTACCCACCAATATGGCAGCGAATGCTAGAAATTTTCCTCACTGATGGAGAGGAGACAGAAATATGATTCTACAGAAGGATACTGAGAATGCCATGGCCATCCATGATTGCATCAGACACTATTGTCTCGACTGTCGATCAGGTGTCCTACGGCCACTGTCTGCGATGGACGTTACTCCAAGGAAGCGTACGAAAATTGTAACGCTGCAAGAACACACTGACAAGCCTTCCACAGAGCTCGCAGATATTTTTTATGTCAGCTGTATCATCAAGGCGAAGACACAAATTGGATCTATCAGTCCAAAACGTAAAGGAAAGTGCGGTCAGAAGAGAAAAATAACGCAAAGAGACGGCGTATACGTGACCCGGGAAAGTGTGAAAGATCATAGGAAGACATTATTTGTTTTGTTTCAATTAATTTGTACAAGGGTGTATTTCAAAGCTAATTTATATTGACTAGAAGGAGATTTTGTTTTGAAATCCCTAAAGATCATTGATTTTAGCCAATTGTCATCACAATGTAAGTTGGTCGGAGAAAGAGTTGATTGGGGAGTAGATGAACAAATAATCAGAAGAAATAGAGATGAAGGAAGAGATAAAGTCGTTGTAAAACGTGGAGATACTTTCGGATTCTTCCAGTCGTTAAGTTTGATTTCGGCACCAACCAATTTTAGGCAGAAGAAAGTTTTCATTGGAATTACCTTCTATCACCGCTTTTTTTTTTTAGAAAGAACATAAGAAAAGCCGCGATAGTTATGTTCTTTGATGTTGATTTGGGGTATTATAAGGACCACAGAGAAAAACGGTTAGACATACGCGAGAAAGTTTGTTGTAAATTACGCTTGAGAAAGGGGAATTGGATTAGCTTCTATGTAATATTGTATGTAGTAGTTGCAGTCCGTGGAGAAAACATTGGGTTATGTGGTATTTAGAGTAAGAAGAACCCATTTTTTAGACTAAGTTAGTTGTGAGCTTAGAACTGTAAGTTTTACGACTAATTCTCCAAGCGAAACGCATGCCATCATTAGTAGATACGATCAGACCTTTAGTTATTTTTTCTTCGTTTTTTTTTTAATCTTTTAGTTGTTGTTGCTGTTTTCTCTGGCAGATTTTAAATGACATGCACTGCAAATAAAAAGCAGATTTCTGTATTCAATCATAGTATGGTTGAAATTTGGAAAATTCCATGTTTGACGTGAAACTCAAGCAGAGGTACACATGGTGTATGCGAAGGTCATTTATCCAATTTCAATTTGTAAATTGGGGCACGCAGTTACCGCCTACAGTCATGTGGTCGTGCATCGTGATGTGTACGGGTGTAATACAACTCAAAAGAAAAAGAAAAAAAGAAGAAACGAACTTTTGAACAGTATAGAACTTTCTCTGACGTTGTGTTTAAAAAAAAAGAAAAGAAAGAAAACGGACTTTTCGGGCATTACATTTCTTGTGTGTTAAAAAAGGAAACAGAAAAAATAATAACAGAAAAGAGTAGGAGCTTTTCTCTTCCAGCTCATTGTGCGTTATTATTATTATTTTGGGTGGGGGAGGTTTCTTCAGGGTGTCACAAAGGAGTTGGTCGATGTCACAAAGTTGACAACAAACTTACTAGAAAAAAAAAGAGGCAGAGGTTACCTGAAGCATGCATGAACATTTTGAAAAATGATATGGAAGGAATGTTATATATTCTCTGACCTCGTGCGTAATTTTGAGCAGAAGTGTATTTACGTTGGGCAGGTATTATTAAAGAACAAAAATGCAGGCTGGTTAACAAAAAAAAAAAATTATATGAAATTTCAAAGAATGCAGACGACTGATGTGATAAGACAGCTATTTTCCATTTCAAGAGATCAGAAGACAGACGGATCGAGGAAGAGAGGGAGATGAGATTGGATTGAGAAGAGACGACGAACTCAGCGATCAATGACCTCGTATGTGCGTGCTTACCTTGACTATTTCTCTACACACAACGGTTACCGAAGAGAATAAAAATATAAGTTAATATTTTCTTATATACGTGTTGGTTTTTATCGCTTATCTGTCAAAGTATTGTTGCAGTAGAAGTAGTATATGCCTAGCACGACGGAGGTATATAACACTGAGAGAATTGCCATATCCCACCTATGAGAGAGAGAGAGAGAGAGAGAGAGGTTGGAAGGTGGTATCTTCACAGATTCATGATACCTAAGATTCGAAGTTCATGTTTAAAATGAATAGTACTTCTCAAAGCTTTTCTTTTAGTTTTAATTTCAATATCCCTTTTTACAAATTTTTACACGTTTACACACACACACACACACACACACACACACAAACCATAAAACTTCTTTTAGAAATATTTGGGGGGTCAATGAATTCTACTAAGCTTTTTCATTTATGATTAATAAAATATAGTTTTTACTTACTAAAAACATCACCTGACCGGTAAAAATTAATACAGAAATTTAAAAAATTGAAAACTTCATAAATTATTCTAAGTTCTAAGTTTATCCATGCCATAAAAATGACAGCAAAATATTTGAGAAGATTATAATGTAGAATATTTGGCATTTTTGTCAGGTAAATTCCAATAGAGACAAACTCAAAAGAACTCAATGTTAACTTTTTTATTAAATTTAACAGAGTAATATAATTAACTGTTGTATGGTTTTGGGTCTGAGGAGAGAATGTTTTAGCTGCGAAATATTTATTACCCATGGATTTGTAGAATATCTAAGAAATTTTTCAAGAGTATATATATATATATATATATATATATATATATATATACAAATAAATACACAGCGGTCATTATTGAAGATGTCTGTGTGTGTTCTTCACTACTCGACGACATAATCATTGCAAAAAGATAAAATAATGAGACACCGTTAAAGAGCAACCACGCGGCAAGAGCTTTCACAACTGGTAGTAAAATTTAATAACTGTTAGTAAAGAAAATGAATTGAACCGACGCTGCCTTTCTATTTTCTCTCAGATTATCTCTCTCCATGAGCACCCCCTAACATATATATATATATATATATATATATATATATATATATATATATATATATACACAACAGTCTTTATTATAATGGAGATGGTTAAAATTGTGGGGTTTGGCTAGTTTTGATCTTTTTAAGATTTTTCAATTCGAAATCAGCAACATCACTTGATAGGGCACCAGTAGTATCGGAACAAAATAGCTACTTTTGTCGTAATATTATAACCAATTTATGTTATAAATTCTAAAAAAATATTATATATATATAGGGAGACAGAGATACATATGTTTATACACGCAGTTACCCACACATATATAAATATTTATCTGGTGTTAATAAAACAGTGCTCAATGTAATAACAGAGTTATATTATATTAATAAATATAGATATCATCCAACGTCTAAAGCATAACTCATAGTTTCATGCACAACGCACTCATCAGATGCATATTATGAAGTAACTGTTTTTAGATTAAAAAATGAAAAAGACAAAATTCAAATCTAAAAACGGTCAGTTCATAATATGCACCTGATGATTGCGTAGTCCATGTAACTTCGAGTCGTCCTTTATAAGTATAAAAAGTATATATATATATATTAAAAATCTACATACTATCATATTGTTTACTCATGTCTGAGTTTCATGCTTTTGCTGTACCTTTAGTAGTTACTGACTACAAGTTCCCTGTCTGGAATATATATATATATATATATATATATATATATATAGTCATCCGCAGACAGATCTGTTTCGTTGTATCACAGCTCATCAGTACGGTTAGCCATCCGATTGCTTTTTACCCAGGATTGAAACCCGACCGAATATGGGCGCTTGGTAGAAGAAGGCAGACTTTTAGCGTGTGATATACCATGTATTCATACGCCAGTAGTGAGAGTGTTCTAATACATTTCTGAATGAACGATTAGAGTAGCTACTTTTTAAAGTCTACCATTCTTCCAGTGCTCAATCAGGGTGTGAGAGCGTAGTCATCCGCAGGCAGATCTGTTTCGCTGTATCACAGCTCATCATCCGATTGTTTTTTTTACCCAGGATTGAAACCCGACCGAATTGGCGTCAGTCAGCGATTCTACCCCTGAGCTATATATATATATATAAAGCCTTATTCCTTATTATTATGCCTAAGTTATGGTAACATGACAGCACTATTAAATATATATTAATAAGTGCATTAACCTACGTCTAAATCACCAACGGACATCCAGTGATATACGAATATATCATTGTTATAAAAAACTAAACGTAAACATAAAGTGGGGAAATGACTGAGCGAAATGAGCGTGCGTGACACGTTCATAGATGGTGCAATTTAAAAAAGACTTTTCTATAAATACCGATATATATCGAAATCATCCAACGTTGATTGAGGGAATAACTCATCAATCCCTCATTGTACACATATTGAATTCTGCCTGAAGAAGTAGTTATTGACATGATCTCTTCCCACTGAAATGTGAAGTGACACAAGGTCGAATTTATAACTGGGAACCAGGGCCAAAAATGACCTAATTGCGATAGTCTCGGTGGCGATCATCGATCTGCCCCTCTAGTGCAATGGGGAAGTGCAGCCTCGGGCAGCTCTTCCCAGGGACCGCGCACCTCTCAGTATTTAATTTTTCTCAGCTAATTCTCGTTTTTTTTCCTTTTATTAAACCGCGTTCAATTAAATTGGATAGGTTTTAATTTTAAGAAAAAAAAAAATAGACGACGAAACTGATGCGTCGAATATTGCTTCATTCAGGAACATCAGTAACAAAATTAAAACAATTATTTATCATTCGGTTGCATATGTAGTGGAGTAAATCTCACCACGTCTCGCATGTATAATTTGAGGCGAAACACCACTAAATTAATCTATGGTTCCATGGAAATTAAAAACACATCTAAATCCAGACATTTTCACTTATTCGAAAAGGCGGTGGAATATTTTAAACGATTTTAAGTATACTGTGGACGTTTAACAATAGATTCAATTGTACCTTGAGATGAAAAAAGGTTGAAAAAACAAACAAACAAAAAAAACATTGATCTAAATATACAAACTTATAAGTAAATACTTTTTCCATAGAGTTTTGAATTGTTACGGCTGCAGTTTTTACCAGAAAATATAAAACATTTAATATTTTTTTATATTGATGTTTCCCCTGTATAAGGCTCGAGAGCCATCAGAGCAAATGGTACAGTTAATGTGGATATGTGGGGAATATAATGACTAACACCAGACGTGAACAGGTTAAGATTGTAGAGATCGGGGAAACCTCTTCTTGGGAGTCGGTTCCACGGGGCAGTGGTTAGTGGGGAGAAACTGCTTGAGTGAAACTTACATCTCACCCATGAAATATGAGGGTAGTTCGCTACAAAATCTTTCGGATTTATAATATTTATATATATACCGGCCTGAATAAGTAAGAAATTTTGTTAGGAAATGAAACAGCAGTCTCCAGGGGTACCAACACACACACACACACACACACACACACACACACAAAATAAATAGATAAAAACACTATTGAAAGAAGAATAGCAATGTTTAAATACACTGAAAATAGTCAATGTGTTGCAACGATTATATTATGAAGGGCTCAAGGGATAGTTTCCGGACTGAAAGATTCACACAAAACTCTCTACCTATTCATTAATAATATAATTTCTAGTAAACTCTACATTAACTTTTCGGTGATATTCTTAATAATAGATATATAATTCTTTGCTTTGCTAACAGGGATAGTCGCGTGATTGCATTCACCGCTTTTGGTTGGCGATCGGGCACAGATAAACGAAAAATTATACAAGACTGATTATTAAGGTATGAAAGTTCTTGCTACTTAGTAGAGTACCAATTTGCCATGTACATGCACTTTGACCCATAAATATAACAAACTTTAATATATATATATATATATAACTAAATAGACTCTGTAAGTATGTAGGCCGTAAATTTATACTAAAATAAACCTCCAAAAAAAACCATTAACAAACAGAACCTAAATCCGTTACAATCCGGTGTACTAAGACGTCGGATAAATGGGGAGAAAAAAAAAGAAACCCGCGGAACAAGAACAAAACATTCAATACTCCGCAGTAAAGAAAAAACCCCAAACGGAACTAAACACAAGAAAAAGTGCTCAATACAAAGTACAAAAGAAATATACAAAAGTAGAGCAAAGACACGCAAAAATCTAGAGTGAGCCAAAACCTACCGCGGTTTCACACTGTATTTATTTTGTATAAAATACAAAATTATGGCACAAGGCCTAAAAGGGGAGGGGGAGAGGTTGGTTCTCACTTAACTATCCTATACCTAGCTAAACACTATCACGACCCATTCACTCGTTACAATTTGCAGAATCACCAAAAGAACCCATCCATCTACTCCCAATCCTTCGTACACCACAATGCCAGAAACTTACAAGGGACACCTAAAAATTGGGGGAAATTAACCCATGAAAATAAAAATGTATTTATATACAATATACAATAAATGTACAAGATAATGTACAATATTATAAAATATTTAATGAAAAATGAAATGATGGGAGGGGAATGAACCCAAAAATCAACTCAAAATACAACAAATTTTTGAACTAAAATAATAATCAATGTTAGTAAGAACCGGCCATCCCAGAAAACAGAGTGGCCGCTGTATTCCGCCAAACGGCGAAATCAAGAAGCACACTCGCTAAGGGAGTGGAGAGTGGGGTAAAAAATTAGCGGAATGGGACAATAAAAGGCTGAACCAGCCGAGATAAAAGGAGACCAAAACAAATTGGGGAGGTTGGGAATCTCGACATGGATCATAACAAAAGAGAAAGCCGGGTACAGGCTAGGAACACATTCATTCACTTTAACTAGGTACACAAGAGAGAACTAGCTTAACCAGGGGAGGGTTCCACAGGAATCCACCCCGATGTAACCAGCAGATCTAAAAGAGAAAATCAAGATTAGCCCCGTTCAAGCGAACCAGGCTCGCCACATTTACCCACCTTTTGCTGAAGTCTGTCGAAGTCAAACGTTTCCAATCAGTTCTAATCTTTATTTTGAGCTGATGCTCAAAATAACAGATCAGATCCTGATGTGAAAGACGCTGACCTCGCAAGACTTCCTCCATTCGCGTCGTCCAAATCACCATTCAAGCCGTGGCTAGCAGCGACAGAAACACCATACGCTTCATCCCAGAGAACGGGGGAGACACATTATCACAGGCGAATGCACGATCAATGAGCACAAGCTCTCGCGGCGCGATACGAGCAGTCAACTCGCCGACCCGGTCCCATAGAGGGCGAACCCGCGAACAATGGTAGAAGGCGTGCGAAGCCGTTTCTTCCAAGCCAAGGTTGCAGCGTTCACAATCTGGCAAATCCGCCAGGCCCCATATGAAGGCCTTGTCATTGAGAGGCAAGCGATTCCGAGCTAATCGCCAGGTGAGCGTAAACTCAGAGTTGTTGAGATAATCACTCCCTGGCGCCCAAGACCAGAACGAGCGAAACTCGTCCTCCGACAAGCGCAGCACATCACGTAATGAATCCTTTGCGACGCCCTCCACTAACCCACGATAGAAGACTCTCCTAGGCCGTGAAAGGTCACTGGACCGTGGAATGGCCCGCAGGGCCGCCAGACATTCGAGGAGAAAACTCGATCGCTCTCGAGGCTTACGGCACCGCCTCGAGATGGGGAGGAGTGATAGTAAGGCTAGGGAACATGTCCCTCACTATCCCCCTAAGCAATGAGTCTTCGGAAATCGCTCGCCTGAGAAAAACCAACCTTGACGCAACCTTATGGCCCATCAGGTATAGCATTCCCAGACCCCCATGACACGGACGTTGGTAACAGACACGTTTGTCGACATAGTGTTTGCGTCCTCGCCATAAAATGGAGAATAGCAAACGCTCGATCGCCTTCCTATGTCGTTTACAAAGTGGAAGTACTGACAACTAGTAAAGGATAATGGGAAAGACGTATGTAGCACACGCCTCAGCCATACCCTTTAAGGACAAATTCCTTCGGCGCCAAGTCTTGGCCGACGCGCCTACCTTTGCCAGTACTTCAGACCAATTTTTCTCCAACTGTAGGTCGGGCCCGAACCACACTCCAAGAATGCAGACCGGGCCGTCCGTCCAGTCGAAGGGCCCCGGGAGGGTCAGACCCTTCCAGGCGCCTAACCGCAAGCCGGACGACTTGTTGCAGTTAATCTTGGCCCCTGTCACCTGTTCGTACCGTTCAAGCGCCTTCTGTACCACCTCGATGTCCCTGCGGGAGGACACGAAAGTAGTGACGTCATCGGCGTACGCGGAAACCCTGGCTCGAGCACCACCAGGGACAGCGATTCCACGTAGGGCCGGACTGCACGCCCTGTCCCTTAGCCGGCGAAGGAGGGGCTCCAACGCCAAAGCATAAAGTAGGGGCGACAGTGGACAACCCTGTCGGACCGACCTAGACAGCGCCAGAACGCCAGACAACTTTCCGTTCACCTGTACCACAGCCGTCGGGGATTGATACAGGAGGCTAATCCGGCGACGGAAGTTGGTTTCGAATCCAGCTGCCTGCAGGACAGCCGCCAGGTACCGATGGTCAACCCTATCAAATGCCTTGGACTGATCTAAATGGATCAGCGCGGCTTCGTCGTCGTCTTTTATCCCCTCTATGATCGTGCGTATCAGATGCAGGTTGCTCTGAATTGTTCGGCCCTTCACAGCACAAGTCTGCTCAGGTCCCAACAGAGACTCGGCAACTAATTGCAAACGATTTTGCAAGATCTTGGCCAAAATCTTTAACTCTGTGTTTAGCAGAGTTATGGGCCGGTAACCCTCTAGCTCCCTCCCCACATCCTTGCCTTTTCTCAACAGCGTGATCACACCCCTGGTGAACCGGTTGGGGATGGACCCCTGCCGGAACCAGTTGTTGAACACGACAGTCAAAATCGGGACAAAGATATGCGACAGCCTCAAGTACAATACATAGGGCAAACCATCGAGACCCGGCGATTTGCCTCTGCCGACCTTCTTCACGGCCGCGTAGACTTCGCCCTCCGTAATCTCTCCCTCGCAGCTAGCTGCATCAGCCGGCAAAAGCCGGGGGAAGTCAGCCAAATAGCTACGAAACTCCTCATCACGGAGACCAGGCTCCTTGGTAAACAGGATCTCGAAATGCCGCCGAAACGCCTCGCACATGTCGTCAGTCGACCGCAGAGTGTGTCCCTCCGGGTTGCGAACCTCTCGAATGTACCGGTCGCCTCCGCGGCGAATTTCTTCCTTGCGCAGTTCAGCGCCCATGTTCACAGCTTCGGAAGACATCTTGCTTAACTTATGTCTAACTACCTGGCCCATGTAACGATCGCTATTCGACCGTTCCACGGCCTCCTTAGCTATGGCTATCTCTAGGGGATCCCCACCAGCCACCGCCCGGGAGTAATTAGCTCTAAGTGTCTTCACCTTGTCAGCCTTATCTAGTTTGAGCCGTTTGCTGAACTGAGTGGTGAAAGACCTAATACTATCCTTAAGGTTCTCCCACCACTTATTCCCGATGACTCCCCCAGTTAACGCCCGCTGCACTAAGTTAATTAGCTGGCGCCGGAAGTCCCGCCTGTCCAGTAAGAACACGTTGAACTTCCAGTAACCAGCCATTCTAACCCTATTTCCTAAATTTACCCGGGCACAAACGAGTTTGTGGTCCGAGTAACCTAGCCAGTGGAACGTGGGACAATCTAAGAAATCTAGCTCGGCTTCACGAACTAACATTCTATCAAGGTAGCTAGCTACCTTGGTAGAAGGCCAACTATTAGTCCACGTCCACATTCTCCCGCCCTTGTGATCGGCCCGGTATCTATCGACTAGACCGAAGTCCTCGATGAGATCGACCAAGCTACGATCACGTGCCTTCCCTCTAGCTCCCCACCCTCTATCCAACTTGGGGTCCAGGATGGCATTCCAGTCCCCCACTAAGACGAGTCGCTTGGAATCCACCAGGAAGGGCTCCAACCGCCGAAAAAACGAGACGCGCTCCTCCTGGTCGTTGGGCGCATAAACCTCAACCAGACGAAACGCATTGCTTTTCACTGCAATATCGGCCACGATCAGCCGGCCCTCGGCACCGACATGGACAAGGTCCACCTTCGCGTCCAGGGTACGCTTGACCAGCAAAGACACTCCTCTGGCCAGCCGGTTCCCATATGCTGAATAGACGACAAAGTCGTTAGACAGCACACAGGCATCGACCTTGCAAACAAAGTGAGTCTCTTGGATCGCGGCGACATCCACGCCGAAGGACAAGAGGTCCCGAAGCAGGCGGGCAGCCTTACTCCGATCCCTAAGGCCCTTCACGTTCATACTGGCTAACTTAATTGACATCTATTTAGACATGAAAAGAGAAAGCAGAAAATTACTTCTGGTCACATACGGAGCGAAAATCAATGGGAGTAGGGACCCCGACGGATTGTCCAAGGTTTCCTGTACCAATATCGGACGTAATTCGTCCGTCTTGGACAATGCCGCCGACGTCCGTAGGGAAGGTTAGCTTTACAGCCCTATATAAAGATGGGTGGAGGATGACGGGGACCCTCCCAGCACAAAAATGAGAAAGCCTTTGTAAGTATTTGGTGCCTGTTTGGCACATTTGTATTTTGGGGAAAGCCTCAACGGCCCCCTGCACAAATTCCCAGGCTTTTGTTTTGCATCCCCCGGTATTTCTGATCAAGGTCAGTACTCCGGGGGCGCCTGGGAAATTGGCAGGGTCCTCGATGGACTTTCCATCAATATTTTTTAACTTGAATAAAGGCCTTAGGAGGGCCTTCTTCTGAGAAGAGAGGTCCCTCTCTAAGGCCTGTCTGTCCACTTTGCAAACATCTACGCTTCCGAAAACGTTCTTTTTGTTTTTCTCCCGTTTCGGGGAGGGTTTTTCAGGATTCGGGGAGGGATGTTCAGATTTCGGGGAGGAAGGTGCTGATTGGGAGGAGGGTGTGGGAGGTGTAGGAGAAGGAGAAGGAGAAGGTATATATCTCACTGGGGAGACAGAATGACTCCTCCCCTCAACAATAATAGTTCTAACAGGTGATGCAGGGGCGGATTGGGTCCTGGGGGTAGCTGTGATCCGTTCTGCTCTGCTACGCTCCTCCTTCTTTCCTTTCTTTATGGTCACATCCTCTTCCTCCTCTCGAGCCCTCTTTAAAGATGATGACCGTGGAGGAGGCATTTCCACGTCTTGCTGTTGTTGTTTGTCTGCCTGCTGCCCCTCCGGCAGCTGCTTCTGTGGTTCCTTGTGTTGTTGTTGTTGTTGTTGCTGCTGTCGAGACTACTGCTGCTGCTTTGCCTCCTTGCGAGGCTTCTTTTCTGGGGACGGAGATTTTTCATGTTGTGGGGGAGGGGAAGCAACTTTCTTCCCTCTTCTAACCACCTCCGTCCATTCCCCGCCTTTTGCTTCGGGTTTTTTTTCCGGAGGGACTGTTGCTTTTGGCACCGGCGGTGTTTCCGGTGTCACCTGTGTTTCTTGTGGTTTCCTTGCCGGACACATTTTGAATGTGTGTCCGGCCAGACCACACGCCCAGCAGTGCGGCCTCCTCCCCTCCACCACAACAAAAAGCTTCCGGCCACGGCACAGCAAAATATCGGGGACTTTCAGAAAGTTCGGCCTGTCCACCACCATGCTGACGTTTATGTCTTCCGTGGCCACACCGGCCTTACTGGTTATCCTTGCGACCTCCTCAACAGCTCCAAATCGAGCAAAAAATGCTCCAACATGGTCACAGGCAATGTCGACCGGCACTCCATGTATGGTAACTTTCGCCTTTCGAGTACCCAGATACTCCGTTTGCATCTGGATACCCTTGGCCTCCAGGGTATTACCGGCCAAATTCTTCGCTTCCGTCTCTGTGCTTAATAAAACATCCCACATAGCACGGGACCTTCTCGCCAGGACGCAGGGTACAATATTTAAGGCTTTTAAAGCCTCTTCCATGTTCTCCCTGCTTACACTAATAAATTTTCGTGTTTTGACATCGGATGTAAGCAGGGAGATCGTCCTTGGTGCAATGACATTTACCACTTCGGGGACTACTATCAACTCGTTCTCGGAAATATAATCTTTATATTTCTCCTGCATTTGCAGGTAGTATTTTGCATCTTTTTTCACTGGTGCTTTTACCCATACTGTTGGTGAGGGAGTCACCGAGGGCACAGCGTCAGAAGTTGAGGGCTGGGGAGACAAAGCCATAGCTTGATTGCCCCCCCCTCACAAACAAAAAAACGTCCAAAAAAAAAAAAAGCGCCCGCGCGACGAAGACAAACAAAACAATATAACAAAACAGACGTACTCACTGGTAACACAGAGTCCACAATAATCCAACAGTAATTTTTTGTAAAAAACACAGAGTCAGTGCGAGGCACGCTCTCCCCTACCGCGGTTTCAAACTACGGATCGTCAGGGCAAATGTATTTATTTTTGTAAAGATACAAAAAATGTGGCACAAGGCCGAAATTGGGGATGGGGAAGGCAGGTCTTCATCTGTCCTAGTTTAACTTAGCTATTCACTTTCGTCGACCCTGACACACTTATAATAATACCACATTTTAACTTACCATTCTTACCACGTTCACCATAATACCTCAACTGCTCTATGTTGTCCTACTTAACTCCCATATTTACAATGTTCAGTGGAGGGCATGGGCAGAAAATAACAACATTAAAATATCCCCAATGGTTTTATACAATGAATAAACGATATATACAAGAAACTAAACAAAATCGTATTAGTAATAAAAGCCCCCCACTACTCTAACAATGTGACAGCAAAGTCACTTCCCCGGACGAAAAATAATGCGCGGCTTAAGGAATATAATAGCTACATTTATCCAATCAGCAGTTACTCACACAATCACTCACACATTTAAACACCACAACAAAAACGAAAAACATACTTGAAAAACAACGAAAGACGCCACGCATCCACCGGAGAACTAATATTGCCGAACACCTAAAGTGGGAAGGGATGGGGATTAAACTAAAAGAAGACTGGGGACAAAAAAATAAAAAGGGGCAATGAGCACTCATAACCTAGCTAAGTTAACTTTAAAGCGTAAAACAGAAAATCAAATGCTTCCTATTCTAACCTAACAGGGAAGGGGTGCACATGTTGTGCCCAGCACACCCAATATCCTGATGCCTAACCAGCATCAAACAACCACTCCAGGTCAGCACCTTTCACTCGACAGAAACGCGCAAGACTCACCCACCTTTTGCCAAATTCAGATGGAGTGAGTCGTTTCCTTTCCGTCCTGATCTTGACTTTAAGCTGATGCTTAAAGAACAAGATCAGTTGGGAAGAGGTAAACTTCTCATCACCATAGAATTCCTTCTGTCGCGTCGTCCAAATCACGACTCGCATAACACCTAGTAAGCAAAAGAGTACATAGTGCTCAGCCCTAGATAACGGAGGCAGGACATTGCTACAAACAGAACTAGCCTCAAGGACAAAGAACTTTCCACGCAGGATACGAACCATGAGATCTTCAAGAAACTTACACAACGGAGCAACAACACTGCAGTGGAAGAAGGCATGATCGACGGTTTCCGTCGACAGCCCACAACGCACGCAGGTAGATTTCGGTGTTAGGCCCGCTGCCTTAAGCCTCTTGCCTACCCAGAGGGCATTCCGGATCATCAGCCAGGTGAGTGATGCCTCATCGTTAGTGAGGCATTTCAACCCAGGCGCCCAAGGCCATATGGAGCGAGCCTCCTGCTTCGTAAGCCCGAGCTCGCCAATTAGTTCATCTTGAACGGCCCCACTAACTAACACCCGATATAATGCCCTAAGAGACAACGCTTGGGCGTTGGAGAGGCCATCCGTAGCCCGCAAGAGAAACTGGAGAGCCAAACGACATTCTTTATAGAAGGAGCACTCGCCACGAGGAGTACGGCCGGCCTCCTCCTCCGACAAATGCACACTTCTCAAGGATGGAAAGTTTTTATGGACGTCCTCTTGAACGAGGCCGCCGTTCTCATCCGCCAGCATACACATTCGATCCAGGAATCTAATGCGAAGCGTGTGTTGACGAATCTCAACGCTAGGCATGCCCAGACCGCTCTCAGAAGGATGAAGGTAACAGATCTCGCGACGCACCTTGGGAGACTTGCCTTCTCCCCAAAGGAAGGAGAACAAGAGCTGTATTAGTCCCAAACGAATGGCACACGGGAGAGGAAGTACGGAAAGTCGGTAAAGGAGAATCGGGTAGATGTGCGAGGCACATACTTCCGCCCTCCCCTTTAAGGAAAGATTCCTCCGAGTCCACAGACGAACTGCGCCCTCGGCCTTCTCTCGAACCTCCGACCAATTCATTTCCAACTGGAGATCAGGACCGAAAAAGACGCCGAGAATCTTGATCGGCCCGTCCGTCCAGAGGAAAGGTCCGGGAAGAGAAACTCCCTTCCACGCACCCAATCGCAAGCCAACAGACTTATCGCGATTGATCTTGGCCCCTGTCACCGTCTCATAGCATCTGATTTCTTTGCTAACTTCGTCAATCTCGGCTTTGCTCGACACAAAAACCGAAACGTCGTCAGCATAGGCGGAGTACCTGGCCGAGGTGGTAGCACCAGGTAGGGAAATTCCGCGAAGGACCGGATTCGCCTTTAACTTGCGAAGGAATGGCTCCAACGCAAGAACGTACAGCAAAGGCGTAAGTGGACAACCTTGACGAATGGAGCGAGATAATGTGAAAGGCTTCGATCTTACCCCATTCACTTCCACCAGCGCACCGGGGGACTCATACAACAGTCGGATCCAGGAGCGAAAGTACGGCCCGAAACCGGCGGCGGAAAGGACAGACTCCAAAAGACGATGGTCAACCTTATCGAATGCCTTGGACTGATCCAAATTGATCAGCGCGGCTTCAGTGTCGCTTTTCTCAATGATCAGGCGTACCAAATGAAGGTTGTCCTGAATAGTCCTGCCCTTCACAGCACAAGTCTGCTCGGGGCCAATCAGACTAGGGAGGACAGCCTGCAAACGGTTAGCCAAGATCTTGGCAAAAATCTTTAAGTCAGTATTTAACATCGTTAAAGGCCGATAATTATCTAAGCCACCCCCACCGTCCTTACTCTTGCGAAGCAACTCGATTACACCCCTGGTGAAGCGTCGAGGTATAGACCCCTGCTCCATCCAGTTGTTATAAACAAGAGCCAGCAGAGGAACAAAAACGGACGACTGCCTCAAGTACAGTTCGTAGGGAAGACCATCCAATCCTGGAGTTTTGTCCCGGCCAACCAATTTCAGCGCATCCCAGATTTCCGACTCTGTTATGGGCCCCTCGCACCCAGCCGGTTCAGCCGCCTCGAGGCGGGGAAAGTCAGCCAAATAGGTATCGAACTGAGCCGAGCTCAGACCGGGCTCCCTGGTGAAAAGATCCTGGAAGTAATCACGAAAAGCCCCACATATACCCACGTTTGTGGTCACGGTACGTCCATCCGGCAATGTGATGTCCTTGATATGCCGATTGACTGCTCGCCTAGCTTCTTCTGCACGCAATTCTGCGGCCATATTCGTTGCCTCAGAAGACATTCTTTTTAACCTAGCCCTAACTACCAGAGCTTGATCCTTCTTGATAAGCAAGGAGGCCAGCTCGGCCCTAGCTAAGGCTACGTCCCCACTATTACGGGATTTCACTGCCCGATCGACTTTCTTTTCTACTGCCGTTTGCGCCGCTAAATTAGCTAAGTTGAGCCGACGGCTATAGTCGGCAGCAAACGACCTAAGTTTGGATTTTAGTGTGTCCCACCACTTATTCCCAACCACAGCCCCCGTCAGTTCCCGCTTTAATGTTAGTAAAAGCTGGTGCTGGAAATCTTGGCTATCAAATAATGACGCGTTCAATTTCCAGTAGCCAGCCAACTTAACCTTAGGCTTATCTAAGTTTACACGAACCCGGACGAGCTTATGATCCGTGTAAACTATCGAATGAAAACTTGGACAACCTAAGAGCCCTACGTCGACTCTCCTAACTAGGACTCGGTCGAGGTAGCTGGCGCGTACCTTCGAATCCGAGCTGCCCCTATTAGTCCAAGTCCACACAACCTCCCGGGGGTGTTCATTCCGGTATTTATCGACAAGATCATTCCTGTCGAGAAATTCCCGAAATGCTTTCACATCCGGGTTGTTAGTACCCGATCTTTCTCCTATCCGATCTTTCTCAGGGTCAAGGACGGCATTCCAATCCCCCGCTAAAATTACCCGCCTCGATGTTCCAAAGAACGACTCGAGCTGCCGAAACAAAGCAGGACGCTCCGTATGGACATTGGGCGCATAAACTCCAATGAGCCAAAAAGACTTCTCCTTTATGGTAATATCCAGCACACAAATCCTGCCCGCTGGATCCGCGAAGACAAGCGTACACGCCGCACCCAAAGACTTGCTCACTAGCCAAGAAACACCTCTAGAACGACCATCAAAACATGCTGAATAGAGATCGTAATCCCTAGACAGAATGCCCTCATAGTCGCCAGTTAAAAACCGGGTTTCCTGCAGACAACAAACATCCACCCCGAGGCGCTGGAGATCATGAAGGAGTCTCACCCTCCGAGACTCTGACCTCAGCCCCCGGGCATTCATACTTGCTAGCCATAGAGCCATTGTGATACGTAATTAGGGTTGGGGTCCTGGACAGAACATGGACGGGGAAAGGATGCCGACAGCCTCTCCCATTGACCCTTGGCCTAGTTCTTTATCAATAGTGCCGTCAGAGGAGACGCCGCCAACATCCCAGGGAAAGATTAGTTTTAGAGCCCTATAAAGCGTGGGATGAACAAAAATCGGCACCCGTCCAACACAAAATTTTCTCAAATTTTCAATTTTTTTGCCTTCCACGATAGCGATAGGTGGTGACATTTTAAACGATTTCTCCGCTTCAATAATCATGTCCCAGACATTTCTGGATCCGGCCCCTGTTCTAATTACTGTTAGTAAACTTTGCGCATTGGGGAAATTTGTGGGGATTTCGATGTTTTTGTCCCCGCACTTCTTCATTGCCAGGAGGCTTTTTAGTTTTTTAATTCTGTTCCCAAAGCTTTGTGCTCTTTCGGTTTGCTCTTTAGAGATGGTGCACACTTCCTTTCCCTTCAAGTAGGGGGTTTTAGAAACTTTTTTTCTGGGATCTCTATCCTCAGCAGTGGGGCTTCTTTGACGCTTGGATGGAGGTGGCAATTGTTTCTTGGGGGAAGGACTGGGTGTAGGATGAGAAGGAATTCTAAACGGGCTGGGGTCTCTACTGAGAGGGGCGGGTTTTCTTGGAGTGGGCTGAGAGGAGTGGGATATTTTGGGGCTAATCTTTTTACTAGGAGAGGACGGGGCAGAGACAGCAGGTCGAATTGTTTTTTTTTTTTCAGATCTTTTTTTAGTTTTTCCAATTTCTTCATGCCCTCATATCCGGGATCAAAGGCTTTTCTCATCTCTTCCAAAGATGGTGCTGACCACTCCGAGGCGTCGCCCTTCTTGCTGGTAGAGGGAGTGGGTCTGTATGTGCCTTTCGTCCTGGAGGCTTCCGGAGACAGAGGTCCCGCTGCTTGACTCTTCCCTCTGGTCTTGCCAACAACCTGCCATTCCCCTTTTCCCTTCTCCTTAGCTACACTTGTAGTAGTCGAAGGTTTTTCAGGGAATGGGGGAAGATGTTTTGTCCCAACCGGGAGCAATACCACACCGGTCCTGGTTGCTGGCATGCCCACTACAGGCGAGACGGATTTTGACGAAGAAGCGGCCAGAAGGGTATTTTGGTCGTCTGGGGCCTGGCTTCCAGAGGCCTTCTTCTCTGGGCAGGAGGAGGAGAGGTGACCAGTCTCACCACACCTCCAGCATTTCGGCTTACGACCGGAAACAATTACCGGCAAGCTCAGGCCCCCTACGTCAAGACAGTTGGGGATGGTCAGGAAGGCTTCACGATCCAACATAATGTCGAAAGACCATCCTCCGGTCAGGTCATCACAGGAGACATCCACGATCTGGCCGAACTGGGAAAAATACGCACCTAAATGCTCCCCGATGACCTGAGGAGGGACCTCGAAAACTGCTACCTTGGTCCTACGCATGCCTTGGTATTCTGTTCTTATGATCAGGTCTTTCGTGATGTGGTCTTTTGTTACCATCTCAAGGCAATCTTCTTGCGTGGGCAGCAGCACGTCCCACATGAAGAAGCCCGCACCTTTTACTATTCTTAAGGGCATTACCTCCAAGGACTGCAGTCTTTTCAACACTGTGTCTTTTGTGGAGCGACAAATTTTGCGCGAACGCTTGTCCACCATAAAGACTGACACAATTCTTTTTTCAATTTTTCTTAATTCTTGGGGGTCTTCCAAAAGCCCACCTTCTTTCACAAGGTGTGCGTAGCTTTTGGCCTTTTCCAAGAACTCCGTCAAATTGATCTTCACTTTCGGAGGGGACGTCCAGCCACAGGGCGATTCCCCGGAGTTTGCCTTTTTATCACTGTTGTCTTTATTGCTGTTCTTGTCTTCCATACATTTTGTAGATTTCTGGCCATTCTCGGCCACCTTACTTTTGGGTTCATCTTTTTTACTTTGGTCTTGTTGATTTTTATCAGCAATTAATGGAGGGTATGTCTCTAAATTTTTATCCGGTGGACCCTTCCCAGGATGGTCAAAAGAAAGTTTTTTTTTCACAGACCGACTTGTGTCGGCCATTATGAAACTTGACACCGACCAGCACTATAATTCTCCTCGAAATATTCACAGTAGGGAGGAGGGGAGGGAAAATGGAAGTATACACATACAAAATAAACAGAATACACAAAATACCTCGAAAGGTTACAAAGATAAACTGCAGAAAAACAGTTTAACAAATACAAGTTTCAGAAAGTTTTCAGGTTTGAATTAACCCATTCAGAAATAAGCCTAGAACGGCCAAGGAAAATTAAAAATTAGCCTTCAACGGCACAAACTTATAAAGGTATTGGCCGGAGACGGTAAACAAAATTACAACTATGCAATGAAAATCTAGAATTTAACGGCAAAAAAAATAAAATTCAAAATAAAATAACGTTCAGCGGCGGAGGTATCAGCCGAAAACGGCAGAAAACAGGAAAATTACAAAAAAAACAAAAAAAAAAACAACACTGGCCTTTAACAACCAAAAAGAATTTAAACTCAAAAAATAATTAAACTGAAAAAAAAGTTACGAACTGGTGGAAACTTGTATAAAATTACACTTACAATACAAAAATTAAAAAATAAAGTAAAAAGAAAAACAATAAACAAAATACAGCGAGTCGCCCAAACAGCTACTCACGTAAAAAAATAGGGGGAGGGGCAGAAAAATTACGAGGAAAAAACAAACAGTTATGAACAGTATAAAGTCACTGCAGCAAAAATAATAATAATGCAAGATATTAGTTAAAAGGTGTAAATAAAATAAGGCGCTCAAGCAAAACTGAAGCTGAAAATAAAACAAAAATTAAAAAAAAATGTTAAACCAAACAAATATGGCGGAGAGAAAGAAAAACCAGGCAAAAAACTGAAATAAAAAATACGAAAATACGGAAAAGAAAAAACAAAAGAAAAACAAAAAAAAATGAAACGTAAACTTAGCTATTCAGTCCAAGTCTTTTTTTTTCTTTAAAAGTAAACGTAAATCTCCAAACAAGGGGGCAAAAACGGACAAACACAAATCGGAAGCAGTCACACACGACTAGAAAACAGTCAAAAAAAAAGTCAAGAACTTGTCAAGTCAAGTCCAACTTTGCCAAGTCATTACCAACCCTTCCAAAAGGTTTTCGGATGACATTAACCCTCAATCTAGAATGCGATACCCGTGTCGTATTAATTAGTTGTTATGCTCCCACGTTAGACAGACCAGAGCCGGAGAAGAATGAATTTTACCAACTGAGAGAAATTGTTGCGAATGTGCGACACAAGGACAAACTTGTATTAATGGGTGATTTTAATGATCGTGTGGGTGTGGATAGCGCATCATGGGGTGGTGTTTTGGGTCATCATGGTGTTGGTCGTATGAATGATAATGGTCTTCTTTTGTTGTCACTTTGTAGGGAGTTTAACCTGTGTATTACCAACACGGTATTCCAACAGAAAAAACTCCCACAAGACTACATGGATGCACCCACGTTCAAGGGATTGGCACTTGCTTGACTACATCATCACCAAAAGACGTGACATTAAAGACTTTCATATCACTCGTTCATTCCATACAAGTTGCTATCTTTCCGGCCATGCATTGCTCCGAAGTAAAACTACGTTATATCTACAACACAGACGGATGAAACGCTCCTCTGTCCCCAAACAAATTAACGTCCTTCCATTAAAGAGCACCGGTCAACAAGCGGCACTGTCGGCCCACCTGCATCATTCATTAGATTCTGTTAAAATAACTGATGATATTAAATCTTCATGGAAATCATTACGCGACGTAATTCACACATCTGCATTGGAAGTTCTGGGCTTACCTATCTGTAAGAATCAGGACTGGTTTGATGATCAAAATGTTGAGGCACAGGATTTGATCAACGAGATGCACAAGGCTCACAAAATCTGGATTGAGGATAAGAACTCCACATTAAAGAAGAAAGAGTACAATGCATGCAAAAGCAAGGTCCAGAAAACACTACGGCAGATGAAAGAGGCATGGTGTTCGTCACATGCCAAATCAGTGCAAGAAGCATTTGATAGGAACGACTCGAAAGCCTTTTATGAAGGTATTAAGAAAGTTTTTGGGCTACACAAATCTGATGTTTCTCCCATATTTGCAAGTGATGGCACACTGCTGATTGACAGAGCAGATATTTTGAATTGCCGGAAGGAGCATTTTGAAGCAATTCTAAACAATGCTTCTACAACTGACTAAGAAATAATTTCATCTATCACTGAGCGACCTGAAATTCCTGAACTCTCTTTCCTTCCAGCAATACATGAGGTTTTTCTTGCTATCAAGCAAATTTCTTCAGGCAAAAAATCTAGGAAAGACGCCTTACCTCCTGAGGTTTTTAAGTACGGTGGTCAGAAACTGGCGAAGAAGTTGCATAGTCTCTTTGTGAAGATCTGGCTAACTGGAAATGTCCCTCAGGATTTCAAAGATACACTAATTCAACACCTGTATAAAAACAAGGGCAATAGGAACATCTGTGACAACCATCGTGGCATCTCACTTGCAGGGAAGATCTTGGCAAGGCTTATTCTCAACAGAATAATCAAGCACCTTGTTGACGATATCTACCCCGAATCTCAGTGCGGTTTCCGTGCTGGTCGAGGTACTGTCGATATGATATTTTCCCTCCGCCAGGTTGCTGAGAAAGTCCGAGAGAAGAACGAGGAGCTGTATATGGTTTTCATTGACCTTACAAAGGCCTTTGACACAGTTAACCGTGCAGCTCTCTGGAAGGTTTTGAAAAAGCTGGGAATACCCGACAACATGCTGAATGTAATCATGTCTTTTCATGATGGAATGAAGGCATCTGTTGTTTCAAATGGGGAGTCTTCAGAACCTTTCAATGTGACAAATGGTACCAAACAGGGATGCGTAATGGCACCTGTGTTGTTTGCTTTGTTCTTTTCAGTTATGCTGAAGAATTCTTTTGCTGATATTGGTACAGGTGTAGAATTCAAATTCAGAACAAGTGGTGGTCTCTTCAATCAGCAGCGTTTCAAAGCTTAGAGACCCTCATTCGACAAATTATTAGGGATCTTTTGTTTGCAGATGACGCTGCACTTTGTGCAACCTCTCAGGAGGAAGCGCAACTGCTTGTAGATAGGTTTTCCGCTGCTTGCAAGGCTTTTGGTCTGACAATCAGCATCGAGAAAACAGAGGTGATTCACCAACCTCGCCCCGCACCAAAACAAGTTCTGGGTGTAAAGCAGCGGCCACCAGTACACAGCTTTCCCGATATACCAATCCGAGTAGATGGTAAAGATCTGAAATATGTGAAAAACTTTACCTATCTTGGTAGTAAGGTTAATTGGAATGCTTCTCTTAATGATGAAATCATTAATCGAAATGTGAAAGCAACTAGTGCTTTTGGGAAACTGCGCCATCGGTTATGGGATGATAGGGGGATTAGCCTAAGGACTAAAGTACTTGTGTATAAAGCAGTTGTGCTAACGACGCTGCTTTATGGATTGGAATCATGGACAGTCTATCATAATCACATCCAGAAGCTTGATGTCTTCCACAAAAATTGCCTTAGAACAATTTGTGATCTCACCCTAGGCAATTGGATGTCTAATGCGGACCTGTTCACGCGCTGCGGTATTAGCGGAATTGAAAGCTTTTTGATGCAATCACAGCTGCGTTGGGCAGGACATGTCTTACGTATGGAAGATGACCGGATACCAAAGCAAGTGATGTACGGTGAGCTCAGCAGTGGACGTCGGAATGTGGGTAGACCTCTGCTTCGCTTTAGGGATAAGCTGAAAATGAATTTGACATGTACAAATATTCCTCACCGTGATTTTGAACGAATTGCCTCTCAACGAAATGAATGGAGATCTGCCTGCCAGAGGGGCATTAAACAGTTCTCTGAGACTGAGATTGACCAACTGCGCCTAAGACGTGAGAGAACCAAAGCATCTACAAGTGTCCCAGCCGATCATTCGTGCAATCTTTCTTCTTGCCTCCATTGTGGACTTGTTTGCAAATCTCTTGCAGGACTCAAATGCCATGTACGATTGAGTAAGTGCAGGCACGCTACGTCGAATTGAACAGTTGTCTAGACCACATACGACGAAATCGACGGGAGAGAGTCCATCATATATATATATATATATATATATATATATATGTACAAGACATTTTCCGCGAATATATATATATATATATATATATATATATATGTGTGTGTGTGTGTGTGTGTGTGTGTTTCATTGAAAAGACTGCTATGACGCGTTCATTTAGTTTTTTATTATTTTTCGTTTATATATAAAAGTTAATTCTTTTTTTAACTTAAAAAATGTTAAAATTGTTCAAAAAGCGCATTCAGTTACACTGTTACTTCTATTCAGGTAGCATTTGTTACTATAAGTCGTATGGTACGTACGTGCTATTGGTGACGGTATAAAGGTTGTTGAAAGTAGATCGATTCTTAAAGTGGGCAATCCATATAAGAACGATTCAATAAGTCAACAAATTGTATTACGAACGGATTTTCTGTTAAAAATTAAACTCATCAAGATGCAGAAAATAAATCGATCAACGATACGCATGTAGACAACGCATGCGTACAAATGTCTGAGAATGTCCTCAGCTACGACTCCATATTGCACGCATTTCGTATCATAATTTGTGAATTTAGTTAATTTTTAAATTTTCTTGCGAAAATATTAATATTTTTGCTAAAAGCATAAATATCGATCGAGAGAAGCGAACGTAAAATCAATTACTGTAGAAATTAAGACGGAACTAATTTCTGTACATAAAAGTAGAGTAAGTATTAGCAAAATGAAATCAGAATATGAAAAGGCGAAATCAACAATCTATGTCATACTAAAAGAACAAAGACAAGGATGAATTTAAAACTATTCGAGCTTAATCTGATTTAGTAAATATACTTAAAATACAAAACGCAAAAGTTACTTTTAGCGTGGTTTAAAGAAAGAGAAATTACCTGTGATTAGCATGAAAAAATCATGAATTTATGCAAAGGTGAAAAAGTTGTTACTACATACCAGATTTTCTTACCTACTAAATATCTAATATCTACTTGCTTATATTTGAACATCTTTACGGTTAAAATGAAAGAAAAACCTGCCGAATTTTTTTCATCTCTGATGTATTTTTTTTAACCAAGACATTTGCCACCTGCTTGTTTCGTTGACGGTTAATGGCACTGCCAGTTAATGGTGTTGGCGTACATTTTCCCACAAAATTGGTAGATTCGTACAGCACAATCTTCATATTCCAAAAGAATTTATTTTATTAATACACGTGTGAAATCTGCAATACCCTTATTATATCAGAACATTTGAGGCTTTCCTCTGTTTAATTTTTAATTTTTAATTTTTAATTTTCTTTCTTTTTTTCTTTCTTTTTTTCTTTCTTTTTTTCTTTCTTTTTTTCTTTCTTTTTTTCTTTCTTTCTCTCACTGAAATCAAACAGCGTTTTCCCATAGTTCATTATTTATGAGGTTTTGATAGGCTGCGTTTTTATTTTTCTCATTGAAACCAAGTAGCGTGTCTGATATATCATTTCCGTCTTTCCACACGATCGAAATAGAATATATTAGGTGTTAGCAGGAGACGTTAAACACTCGTCCCGTGTAGCGGATAAGAAATTGATTAAAATCAACCTTCTTCACTTTTACAAACATTCACAATGGCGTGTGAAAAATCATATTGAATTGATTGAATTCAGTATTTAAGAATGGCTTCTAACCGGTTACGGTGGTCAGTCATGGGAAGCGGTTAGCTGACACACATCTAAAATGTAACCAACTTCAAATCAACCCGGAGATAAAGTCAGGTCGCGCCTTGTTCTCTTTCTCCTTATCTCTTTCAACAATTACTACCAAGAACAATTTCTACAACTCTTGATACCTTTAACTTTCTCATTGAACATTAATTTCTATGAATTCTTGTTATTCTTTCCTTTTAATAAATTTCTATTTTAACAGGAAAAATGTATATTTTATTATTCCGCTCTTCTCCACTAATCCACACACTCCAACGGACAACCAACCTTCTGCTGATAATTCTGCATAAATCCTGTAAGCTGTAGGAAGTTTGGTTAAGTCTGACACAAGGCTGAATTAAAGAAACATTAACCTACGCTTCAACCTTCCGTTATTTCTTTGTTCTTTTTTTTTTTTAATTAATTTTCTTACTGAAATCAATTAGTGTATCTGATATATCAGTTCTGTCTTTCCATGCCAATAAAACGGAATAGTCCAATATTTATGAAGTGGGAATAACGTGCATACGGGCTAAGGTTATTTTTTTTTTTTATCTCTATCGGCCCATGTCTTTTTTGGGGGGGCGGTTGCTTAGAGGATTTGGAACAGCAAGTTTTGAGACTAATTAGAGGCGTTGAAGCGTTCTGAAAGTTTTTAATATGCACCGAAACTAAAAATTTATATAGAGGTGGTTTTACCAAATTGGAAGCATAAAAAATTCTTGGAAACTTTTAAGCTACTTTGAACTCGTTGAACCTGATTCGAAGCTTTGAACTTGCTTGAAGACGTTAAGCTTGTTGAAGGCTTTTAGCTTGGCAGAAGGCTTCGCTATTTTCTGGAAGACCTGGAAATGTTTGAAGTCTTTCACTCTACTTAAGGGCTTTGAATTTGATTGAAGAATTTGAGGTTGTTTAGAGATGCTAACATTAGAGGTTTTGGTCGTTCGTGTATATTTTGAATGTTTCAGACTTCGACTATGCTTTTAGACTGTGAACCTGTTTAGAGAACTTGAATTTGCTTGGATAGAGATTGGAAACTTCAAACCAGGTTAAAAGCGGTGGAAAATATAATACTAATTCAGCTGAACTTGTTTTACGCTAATATTAGCCAAATATAAGTCTCAAGTGCCACTCAAGGTAGATGGTTATTGTGTGGTGTTTTATGAACGTAAGAAAAAGCAAGAAGTGTCGGAGATCTATATTTAGTAGTAGATTTGCTTCTACTACTAAATCAGTGTTCAAAATACCCCGGTTTCGGAAGCTGTTTTTTAATGCCGTAGGTAGGTAGGCATTTACCCACCTAAGGTTGGGTTGGTTTATTTTGTTTAGCGGCATATTACATTTATGAATATTTTGAATGTCAGTATCTAAATATTTTGTAAGGAATTTTATAGCCTCAACTAAATATCTTTTGAACGCAATTATATGCCTTCAACAACAGATATTTAGTAAATAAATTTATACTTTCAGAGTAAACCGATGTTTTATAAATAAAGAGTTTGTAGATGGTCTATTGTAGGTGTTATGTTTTGATATAAACCTTGTTTTTTAAGGCAGGCTATTATTTTGATGTGCGTTGTGGTGCATTTGATATCGGCTCGGAACGAGAAATCGGGGAGCTGAGTTCGAATTCCAGCTGAATTCATTGCATTCACTTACGCGGAAATACCTTTGGGAAAGGTATTAATCCGCCTATTTCTTCCAGTTATGGGTTAAATGACAGGACAGATTGGGTTCTATAGCCTTGGTCGGCAACCAGTCTACCTCAGAAAGCAATGGCAACCTACTGCGGGATAATCTTCTGCCCAATCAGTCATGTCTCTTTCGAGACATGATTGCCCAAGCGTGTATCACGTATGGCACTTAACTGACTGACTGAATATAATAGCTGAAAACATAAGGATTCTGCTGAACATAATGTGGGAGATTAGTTTTATATTGTTATGAAGTAATAAACTGATCCCCCCCACTAATTACTTACTTTAACAGGACAGATTGGGTTCTATAGCCTTGGTCGGCAACCAGTCTACCTCAGAAAGCAATGGCAACCTACTGCGGGATAATCTTCTGCCCAGTCAGTCATGTCTCTTTCGAGACATGATCGCCCAAGCGTGTATCACATATGGCATTTAACTGACTGACTGAATATAATAAACATAAAGATTCTGCTGGGCATAAAGTGGGGGTTTAGTTTTATATTGTTATGAAGTAATAAACTGATCCCCCCCCACTAATTACTTACTATGACAGGACAGATTGGGTTCTATAGCCTTGGCTGGCAACCAGTCTACCGCAGAAAGTAATCTTCTGCCCAGTCAGCCATGTCTCTGTCAAGACATGATCGCCCAAGCGTGTATCACGTATGGCATTTAACTGACTGACTGATTATTTTGATGGTTTCAGTATTTTCAAATACTTTTTCCTCGAGTTGTTTTCTTGTAGTATTTATGTCTGACATGGGCTAAGTGAGTACATTCGATCAAAATGTGTTTCCTCCGTGAGTGCACCTTGGCATGTAGTACAGCCTCATCGGTTGGGGTGTCATACTTCTCTGCCGAAGTACAGTCGGCGTATTCCACAGCTCCAACCGACAGGACAATTTGCTCACTTAACTGACTGGCTCTAAATTTCCTTGCCATAATTCTTTTCATTCTATCGTAATAAACTAATATGAGGGTATGTTAATAATCACGCTAAATTTGATCAAACAACAGAAATTGTTTTAGAATCCTTTTTAATCGGTACGATAATTTTTCAGCACCGGCCTTCGTTGTAGCCTGCTTCATGATTGAGACAACTACACATTGCAATCAAAAACGTGGAATTGCTGTCCCTGGTTGTGCTCGAGCCAGAGTTTCTGCGTACACTGATGACATATCTTGTGAGATGGGGCAAAGCAACAGATCTGCAGAGAGGCATGTCTTCAGCGTTTGTATCATGGGAGAGGGGCGAATGCCACACTTGGTGAACCATTGACACGACTTATATAGTGTACTAAATATATTGCATAACGATGTGCAAGAGTTCAACATATTCCCATCATTATAGGATACCACACACACACACACACACACACACACACACACACACACACACACACACACACACATACTCCACCCTCGTCTATTGAATAGGTGTAGAAGCTCATCCCTTGTTCCCTGTTTAGGATGTAGTTTCCGGCTTTCTCTTTCCCAATCTTTTCACTCTTACGTAGCCCCCTGCACATCAGTGGCATTACCGCCTTGCTCGGGGTGATATGATTAAAATATATATATGTATATATATATATATATATATATAGAGAGAGAGAGAGAGTTATATTTATCATTATTGTTATAACAATAGCATATGGGAATGTAACTCAAAAGTTTTCAGGATTCGATGCAATGCAGCCATCATCAGGCAATCTCCCTGATGATGGTACATCAGCACCGAAACCTGAAAGTTTGAAATGCAGTCCTATATGCAATATAACAATAAAAATACCTATCATTCTATAAATGCCCTACATTTGTGTTGAAGAACCTTTAAAAGTAAATATAAAACTGTGGAATATATATCCATTCGTTTAAACTACTTTATATATGGTGAAGGCGATCACAACGCGTTTAGTATAATAAAGGAAGGTAAATAAGATGTTGGGTATTAATATTTATTATTTTAATATATATTTGCTTTGTAATATTTTATTACATGGAGCTCTCTTCCTGTATCATTTTTTAATATTAAAATAAAATTTTTAATATTAATTAGGATCGGGTTTTGGAATTTACCTTCCTGCTTTTTTCCCTTGGATTGAAGTATCTGAATTAAAATATATATATATATATATATATATATATATATATATATATATATATATATCAGCATACGGTGTAGATACAGAAGATTCGTGTAAAATCCTTTGTACAATAAAGACAGAAGCTGATGATGGTTCGCCTGAAATAGGCTATACTTCTGATTTACCATGAAATAACGTGTCTGCCTTCATTTTTCTTGTATATATATAAATATATATACATGTGTGTGTGTACTTTATATATATATATATATATATATATATATATATAGAGAGAGAGAGAGAGAGAGAAAGAGAGAGAGAAAGAGTTTTGTTTTATGATAAAGTTTAGTGCCAAGATTGTTGTTTTTTCACTAGTTTTACTCATAAAGGTATTTTGGTAAGCAAGTTTTTATCGTAAAGTGCTCGATATGAGGGTGGAAATAGAGCGTTGATAGTTTTAGTGCCATAGATTTGTCACTTAAACTGAGCAGGTTCATGTCGGCTTCAAAGTTTCGTGAAGACACCCTTATGATGTCTTCACTCACCGGGTCTGAGTTTATTGTCTAGGTTAGTGGAGGTATCATAACCCTGTCCTCGCGAAACTTTGAAGACGTCATGAACCTGCGCAGTTAAAGTCACAACTGTTTTATAATATAAATATAAATGTACACACACACACGCACACACACACACACACACACACATATAAAATTCCCGGTTATTCTTCATAGATGTGTTTATATATATATATATATATATATATATATATATATATATAAACACATCTATGAAGAATAACCGGGAATTTTATATGAAGAGGAGTACACGCACCCAAAAGCCATATATAAATACCTATATTTGTTTTCAAAAAAGATAAATACGTTTACCCGTGTGAGTACACACAAACGCACAAAAACATACACAAGCATAAACAAACAATCAAACAAACAAACACAAACAATCAAACAAACACAAACAAACACACACACACACAAACACACATACACAAGGACGAAGTGAAAATGAAAGAGATGGTGGGATACACGTACCTATCCGCCTGTGAACCAGCCGTATCCTCACATAAATGAATTGGTATTAACAGGTGGGTCATGAGCTGACGTTTTCAGGCCTAATTCTCATCTACCGAATCGACTACTAATTTTATCTTAGCATTTTCCTTCTTTTATTCTTTTACTTTTGTTTTTCGTTTCTTTTGCACTTGGCTTCCAAGGTTGCGTCTTGGCGCGGTCGCAATGGTGATTTTTTATTTCAGCAATTTCCCGCCTTCAGTTCATTACATCAACCACACTTTCTGCTAATCCAAGTCTTTTTCTATTTCTGTCCACATATCGATCATCTATCTGTTTGTCTATCTATTTGGTTTTACAAATTCAAAACGCATATATCTTCATAAAGAAACTTTGTATGCATCTTTCTCCCGCACTCACCATTTCATTTCTCTTTCTCTCTCGCTCTCTCTCATTCTAATATATATATATATATATATATATATATATATATATATATATATAGGAAAGAATATTAATAAAAAATTTTGAATTTAAAAATGTACTTTTTTGGGGCAGTATTTGTTTATTTTTATTATTGTATTTTATATTTCAGCCCGCCCTCGGTCCTTCATCAGGAACGAGTGATATATATATATATATATATATATATAAGAGTAATACAAATGGGAAAGTTGTCACTTAGTTGATTGATGTTATATTCTGCACCCAGACTCCAAATTTTCGGAGACGGACCAATTAGAAATCACTCTGTCCAATCGTCAGAAGGCACCTTTTATTGGTGTGTAACTGTTTTTTTTTTTCTTCTTCTTTCGCTGTGTGTAAGTCTAGAATGTCGTATCTTTTTCATCGTTTTCCTGATCACTTTATAACCTCTATCTTGGTTTTTATAATTTTTTCTTAATTTCGCTTCTGATTATATATATATATATATATATATTGGTGTCAGTCGGAGTAAGGCTTAGGAAGTAGGGACTCCAACTAACACCAAATCGGTTGAGTTTCGATCCCGGCTGGAAGCAAGTGGATGTGTCTAGCTACACTGATGAGCTGCGAAACAGGTTTGGATGTCTAATATATATATATATATATATATATATATATATATATATATATATATTTTTTTTTTTTTTTTTTTTTTAATCATTTCACCCCGAGCAAGGCAGAAACGCCACTGATGTGCAGGGGGTTACATAAGTGTAGAAAGATTAATTAGAAAAGAGTGAGGAGTACAAGCTAGTTAGAAAGGAACAATAGAAAACTGAGAAAGCAGGTGCAATGACAGGTACATGGGCGGAGAGAAAGGGAAGCTTATACAGGGGAGGGGAGAGAGAGCTAGAGGCCAGTGGTTAGTAGGTGAGTATTAACTTTGCTTTTAAATTTCTGGAGGTCGTAGCCGTCAGGAAAGCAAGAATACGGGAGTGAGTTCCACAGGCGGGAAGTGCGAGAGAGGAAGCTGCAGGAGTAGAATTGTCGTCTGCGTTTGGCTAACCTGACTGTGAATGGGTGGGACCCAGTTGCCAGTCTGGTTGAACGGGTAAACACCTGTTGAGGAGGCATCAGTGACTTAAGCTCATCCGAGCAGAAGCCATGAAAGTATTTATAGAAGAGACAGAGGGAGGCCACATTTCGACGATGGGAAAGTGGCTGCAGACGAGTCGCCAGATCAGTACCTATCACATTACAGACTCTCCTTTGGAGCTTGTCAAGAACACTGAGGAGAACGGCAGGGGCACCTGACCATAAATGGCAGCAGTACTCCATGCACGGACGGATGGTTGACTTGTATATATGCAGGATGGATTCAGGTGGAAAAAACATCCTGGATCGACATAGTGACCCAATCTTCTTAGCAGTAGATTTTGCTATGGATTCAATATAGTGCTTCCATTTGAGGTCTGAGGACAGGGTAAGTCCGAGGAGGCGTAGTGTATTACTCTCCGGGAGAATCATCTGGTCCATGCTTATGGGAGGCAGAAGAGGTTGCCTGTAATGGTTGACAGACAACAGCTTGGTCTTAGAGGAATTAAAGTTGACAAGCCACTTCTTGCCCCAGTTCACCACAGAGTGTAGATCCCGCTCAAGGTCAGCAGCGAGATTATGTCTGTCCGCCACGACAGGTTTCTTACTGGAGCGGGAGTATATTGTAGTGTCATCTGCGTAGATGCCTACTTGGGACCTGATCTCATCTGGGAGGTCGTTGATGAAAATAAGGAAGAGCGTTGGGCCCAGGATAGAGCCTTGTGGGACACCAGCATTCGTGCTGTAGGACGAAGAGGCACGCCCATTCAGAACGACCTTCATTTTGCGGTTATTTAAGAAAGATTGGATTAGGTCAAGCAGGCGACCGGTAATACCATAACCGCGTAGTTTGCATAGGAGGCCAGGGTGCCAAACCCTGTCGAAAGCCTTGGAGATATCCAGAGCAACCGCGCGAGCCTCGTCAGACTCATCAAGGGCCTGTAGCATGTACTCCGTTACAGTAGTTAGCAGGTCGGCTGTGGACCTGTCAAATCGGAATCCATATATATATATATATATATTGTATAGAAGATTTTGCACGAATGAAATTCACGAACAAAGAACCCCCCCAAAACCGGAATAATTTTTTTGGGGGGGGGCGGGGGGCTTTGTTTGTGAATTTGATTCGTGAAAAATCTTCTGTACAATAAAGACGCAAGCTGATGATGGTTCGCCTGAAATAGGCCTATACATCCGATTTACCATGTAATAACGTATCTGCCTAAATTTTTTCTTATATTTGATTTATATGTATTTATATACATATATATTTAGAGCTCTCTTAGAGAGTTATCCTACCACTGTATGTACAGGATACTCCTTTGGATTCTTCTATATCTACACCTCATGCTTATATATATAAGCTTATATATATATATATATATATATATATATATATATATATTAACAGTCTTTATTATAATAAGGAGGATTATTTTATTATATTAGTGAGGATTATTACTGTTTTTATTATAATAGGGAGGATTATTTTCGAATATTTTATCGATTTACTTTTATTCTGTCCATTCGTGAAAGAAAATTATAAAATTATATATGATTTAAAATGAATTCAAAATTGTTTAGTGCCTGTCTATATCTCTGAGATGAGGTAGTAATTACAGTATTTTCTTTATTCGGACTATTGTCCTCGTCTTTGTTGCCATTTGTACGACGCTTCGGTAGTTGTATGCTCCGGCCTTCTTCAGGTGGTAGGAATTTCGAACCGAACCCTTAATTACAATCGCTGTGGTATATCATTTTTATTCCTTGCGTCAAGCCTCGGTTGGAAGTTATGAGTTATCTCACTTTAACCCTTTAAGTTACTTAGGTTTGGTGATGTACCGATATAGCCTCGGATGTTCGCATGGTGACATTTTATCTAACGACATTTGATAAAGGTAGAAATATATATGCATGGTTTTAGTGTTAGATTAGTTGTTGTTTTAAAAGAAGTGTCTTTATATGGATTTGGGATAGCGGCCAAAAGAAGTGGCAGTTAGAAAAGGCCTAGGAACCACTGGTCTACACGGACACAGGCACATGCGCGCTTGGAAACGCTTGTATATATAAAGATTTGGTTAAAAGAAGAGCAGAGATTCGCTCGTGCTCGCAACTTGTCCTGCCGTCAGTCACCGGATTGTTGGCAACGTAGATATAGAACAGAGTAAATAACGTGGAGGGTGAAGCAGTTTATTTTTAGTTTCTGATCCAGCAAAGCACCTTCATTAGCTGGCGTACACGTTGTCTGTCATGAGGACGATAACCATTATATTACATGAACTTAAAGTGCATTTGCTGTATTAAGCCAGGCATAAAATATGAAGTATTTACTTGTGAACATAGAGTAATAATGTCTTTTTGTATTTTATTTCAATCTTCTGATCTTTACTTTCTTGATAGTAACACACTTTTACAAAACATTGCACAGAATTCCTATAAAAGAGAAAGAGACTGGCAGGGAGCAGTTTCCGAACTTTGAAATCTAACAGTTTTTTTATGCGCATCTGAAGCAAGTTCGTGTTTATTTACTAAACACGAGTTTGCTTCAGATACTAAGAACACAATAATTATTTCTCGTCGTTATTCTCTTGCCTATAACTAGCAAGTTTTTAAAGTAGATGCTTCAAGCTTTAAAACAAATCATCTTACTAATTCGTCGATATTCCGATTTCGGAACAAAACTTAAATTGTTCCCCAAAAAATTAAAACCACCCCTAAATTGAAATGTCTTTTATTATTATTATTATGTCATTTTACATCATATTTCGATTTCTGCTATGGTCGCACTACCAACCAAGTCTGTGAAAAGACTTAAGGCAGGTCGTGGCGTGTTGTTATGGCTCCATTCCATGTTTTTTCTATCTTCCCCATCATCCGTAGCGTTACATAGACAAAGTTCTCCTTAGTGTGTGGGCTGTACTTCATAAGACAATTTTTTGTATATCTCTTAAGCTGGGGTTTCCAGGGATTCTTTCAATGTGTTGTTTTGTTCTATTTTTTATCATTCCAAGTGCACCTACTATCACTAGCACGATTCTTGTCTTCAATTTCCACATTTTTTCTATTTCAATTTCCAGGTCTTTATATTTTGACAGTTTTTCGAATTCCTTGGTTGCTATTATTATTATTATGTCATTTTTCATCATATTTCGATTTCTGCTTTGGTCTCACTACCAACCAAGTCTGCGGGGAGACCTAAGGCAGGTAGTGGCGTGTTGTTATGGCTTCATTTCATGTTTTTCTATCTTCCCTATCATCCCCAGCATTACATAGATAAAGTTTTCCTTAGTGTGTGGGCTGTACTTAATAAGACAATTTTTTGTATATCTCTTAAGCTGGGGTTTCCAGGGATTCTTTCAATGTGTTGTTTTGTTCCATTTTTTATCATTCCAAGTGCACCTACTATCACTGGCACAACTCTTGTTTTCAATTTCCACATTTTTTCTATTTCAATTTCCAGGTCTTTATATTTTGACAGTTTTTCAAATTCCTTGATTGCTATGTTACAATCCGCTGGACAAGCCATATCAATTAATAGACAAGTTTTCTCCTTCTGGTTTTTAACAATAATGTCTGGCCTGTTTGCTTCAATTTGTATGTCTGTGTAGATGGTGTAATCCCATAGAATGGTTACATCTTCTATTTCTGTAACCGGTGCTGGATGATGTTCATACCAGTGTTTGTTTACAGCTTTTCCATAATGTTTGCACATTGCCCAATGTAAATATTGCCCAACTCTATCGTGGCGATTTTTATATTCATTTGGGGCAAGCACAGAACAGCCTGAGATTAGGTGGTCTATTGTTTCTTGGTGTTTATCACAAAACCTGCATTTTGGATCCATATTATTATGCATAATATTTGCCTGAAAGTTTCTCGTGAAAAGACTTTGGTCTTGTGCTGCAAGTATAAATCCTTCAGTTTCAGACTTTAATCCAGATGCACGTAACCATCGATGAGTATTAACTTTATCAACATTGGATTTATTGGCACGTACTGGATATTGGCCATGCAGAGGTTTGTCTTGCCAGCGCTGTTTCATCTTTTCAAGAGCTTTATCTTTGGCTTTTATTTTCATATTTTTTGCCGCAATAGTTGGTTCTTGGCTACTGTTTTGCTTTTCTACAGAATCTACTAACTGTAAATCTTGTTTGAATTTACTGCCTTCTTTTATTATTGAATATTTTTTCTTTCTTTCTTCATGTTGCCTTACTAATTGTAACATCCAATCCTTTGTTGTTTCTATGTATGTTAGTAAGCCAATAGTTGTTGTCTTGTATGACAATTCCCGCTGAATAAGACCTCTTCCACCTTCTTTACGGGGTATGTATAGACGATCTACATCAGCCTTTGGATGATGCATCTTATGCTTAGAAAGAAGCTTTCTTGTTTTAGCATCCATTCGCCTGATGTCGTTTAGAGTCCAGTTTAAGATGTTAAAGCTATATTGGACAACTGGGATTGCAAGGCTATTAATGGCCATAACTCTGTTCTGTGAATTTAATTCAGTTTTTAATATCATTCGTAGCCTTCTATAGTACTCTTTACGCACTATTTCTTTCATTTTTTTATGGTGAATGTTTTCGCTCTCATTTACACCTAGGTATTTATAAGCTTCTTCTGGTTTCAATTCTTTTATTGTTACAGCAGGGTCTAGGCTAATTGAGGATGTTTCTTGTATTGATCCACGTAAAACTGTAGCTTTAGCACATTTATTCAAATTAAATTTCATTCCAATGTCTTCGCTGAAGCATTTTACAGTTTGCAGAAGACCTTCCAGTTCATTATCATTCTTAGCATATAACTTCAAGTCATCCATGTAAAATAGATGGCTTATTTTCTTTTGTCCTATTTTATAACCACATTCTGTCTTGTTAAGTTGACTGGTGATAATGATATGCAGAATAATAAGGGAGATAAAGAATCACCTTGAAATATACCTCTTTTGATGTTTATTTCATCAGACTTATAGGTTCCATTTATATGATTGAGGTAAAGGGTTGTTTTCCATATAGACATGCACTGTTTGATGAAATTGATGATGACGGGCGATATCTTGTATATATTTAAAGACTTTAAAATCCAGTCATGTGGCACACTATCGAATGCCTTTCGATAGTCTATCCAGGCTGTACTAAGATTTTTCTTTGTACTGTAGCAGTTTTCCAGGATCATTATTATTATTATTATTTTTATTATTATTATTATTATTATTATTATTATTATTCATTTCTTATCATTGATAGTTGGTAGTGGTATCATAAAAACAACATTAAAATATTTAGGAAATAAGTTACAATAAGCTGAAGTAGATTTACAAATGAACATAAAAAATAAATTACCGTATATATTTGTGTCTAAGCTGACTTTATGTATAGTTACAGCCTTGAATTTTTGTCATTAATTTTAAGCCCTCGAGGAGATAATTACCTGAAGATAGTGTAACCGGTTACCAAAAATGCAGGACTTTTAACCACTTTAAGAAATACCTTTTTATAGTAGGAACCCCTATTTTTGGCATAAAAAGACCAGATCACCAAACTTTGAACTCTACTCGAGTATATACGATAGTTAAAAATTGCTATACATTTTATAAAAATCATAACTTCTTTTTATTTAAACATTTCAGTTAAATCATCATAAATAATTTTAGACTGAAATGTTGGCACATTTTTTTATTAATGTTTACCCTACACAAGACCCAAGAGCCATTCAAGGTTACTGAACGAGTTTGTTGTATGAGCGTAAGAGCTTGAGATAAGAAGTGAAGCTTGTGAACATATGCAGGAAAGAACAGTTAACCCTAAAGAGATTAAGATTGTGGTGATCGGGAAAACATCTTCTCGGGAGTCTGTTGCACACAGTAGCAGTTCTTGTGAAGAATCTGTCTGAGTATAGATTCTTCCTTACTAATGGAATGCGAAGCGAATAAAAAGTAGAACTTTAGCTAAGGACCGTAACACGTTAGGACACTTGCCTTAGAAAGAGCGATATAGTAAAATCAGGCATGTAGCAGTTTGTCTGTATGATGCTGGAGGCTGCAGCGTGGAAAATAATTCATCACCCACAAGTTCCCGTAGACGATTTTGAAAGATTAAAAAGGCAAGGCTGGGTAGCTCTAGCCCAGATATGGCAGGAGTAATTAATTTTCGTGTTCAAAGGAACATTTATCATACTTTAAAAAAAGGGATGTTAGCATATTGTGACCATTTTCGCACCGATGTGATGTGGCATCCCTGTGTCTTTTTTACAAGTATTTTCATGGAAACTGCTCTGAGCTTTTTTCCCTTGGTTCCCCGACCGCATCTATTTACTCGTGCTATTAGATTGGCATCTTGGTCCCACCCTTTTACCGTCAAAATTATTAAATGTAATCACCTCTTCTATTCTAATAGTTTCTTTTCTCGCACTTCCCGTTTCTGGAACTCCCTACCATTGGCTTGCTTCCCTGGCAGCTACAATTCCCAAAAGTTTAAATGCAACGTCAATTGCCATCTATCTTCTTGGATCCCATCCATCTCTTATTTTTCTTCAACATCCTCTGTACCTTGTTTTTTTTTCTCTCAATGTAACCCCATTTACACCCCAGTGGCATCCCTGTTTTGTTTGGAGTGAAATGGTTAAAAAAAAAAGTATTTTTTTAATCATTGAAAATTAGCTGCCTCGAGTTGTGTATAAATCTTTCATATTTTTTATCATATTTATAAAAAAATAACATAGTTTATGATAAACAGAAAGCATAAAACAAATACTGTTCTTCATATGCGTATTATTGTCTGCATGTTTGTTGTTACTACCCACCATTTCGACTGTAATGCCCATCGCCCTTCATCAGGTGTACACCGACCCGGCTAACCCATAGGCAATTTCGAACTAACCCTTTATTTTATCTACGACTGTAGACTATTCTCGTTCCATTGCCCATGTCTAGGGATATCTTGTCTAGTTCTGCTCAGTTAATGCTCGTCTTGTTTCTACACACTGTCTGGGCCACAGATTGAATTCACAATATAACCAAATTCACGAACCAGCATTTAAACCCATTAGTCTACTTTCCAGTCGGAAAAATGCTTGTTAATAGTTCATTTAAGTGGGGTTTTTTAACTAAAAGTTAAAAACAATATAATTTTCTTTTTTTAGTTAAAGCAAAAAAACCCATCTGAGATTCTAATGTTTTAAACACTTCGAGATGAATAGTACAAACATCTAAATTTCAATCCTTGAATACCCATAATTTATTGCGGCTTTATTCACCACTTTAAAAAGAAGAACCCGAGTTGTGCTTAATTATTTTCGTATTTGTGTGTATGCGTCTATGCCTGCATTTATTTGTATGCGTCTATGCCTGCATTTATTAATAGACTGAAACTATTGGTGAGAAGATATTTTTATTTCATTCCTTTTAGAATAAATATAACATAAACTTATCTAAAACTAGCAGTATAACCCGGCGTTGCTCGCGTGTAATGAAAACTTTAAAACTAATCCATGGTCCTGAAGCTCAAACTCAGCCTAAAGAATATTTATGTGACGTTTGGATAAAAATTGTGGATTTGTATAAAGGACGTACAGACAGATAAAGGCACACACAAACATCTTGCTATATATATATATTATCGATTTTCTGCACTATTGTAAGACCTGCAACCTTGAAACTTATGAATATCGTTTCTTATGTCTTTGTGTATGAGTGTATCAAATTTGATTAAAATTGGACCACTCCTTCTATAACCCGACTTTTTCGATTATCAATTTTCGATATTTCGGGGGTACCTCGACACAAAACCTAGCTAAGAACACTCGCAGACGCTTATAGTACAACTGTGTAAATTTTCAAGAAAATCGGTTCAGCCGTTTCGGAGTCTATAGGTAACGGATACACACACACACACACACACACACACACACACACACACACACACACACAGACAGACAAAGTTCAATTTATAAATAAGTTTAGATAATTGTATCGTCCCCCAAAATGTAACTAGTCGTCCCAAGCTAATCTTTTATCATCCCCGGGCCGACGGATGACATTAATTTCGACATCTGTTGTCGTGATACCATCCTGAGATCTTCATGACATTTCTCAAGGCAAACGAAAATTAACGGTGCCCAAGCAGCAGGGTTAGAGTCAGGGTCAGGGGCCAACAAAAGAGAACACTTACTGACACACTTGAAAATTTAGATTCAGACACAAAGGTCTCGACAAAATCCAAAGAAGATCTGATCCACGTCAACCCACCACCTTCGTGTGGCTTTCTTCTGTCTTTTCTATAAATAACAGTTGTTCTAATTAGCTTTTCTCCGCGTTGAATTTAAGCGTACTACTAGACTGGCTATTAGGTCCCATCGTTTTACTGTCGGAATAACTAGATGTAACCGTAAGTTCTATTTTAATAGAATCCATTGCTAAATCCGCTGCTATGAAAGTCGGTTCTCTGTGTAGGGCCCGGAAGTTTTTTTCCGTCTAAATCTATCCTGCACATATATAAATCTACCATCCGCCCGTGCATTGAATACTGCTGCCATATGTGGTCGGGTGCCTCCGCTATTCTCCTCGGGCTTCTCGATAAGGTTCAGAGGAGGGTCTGTAATGTGATAGATACCGACTTGGCAGACCACCTGCAGTCTCTCTCCCACAGGCGCGACGTGGCTTCCCTGTGTCTCTTCTATAAATACTTTCACGGCTTCTGCTCCAATGAACTTAGATCACTGGTGCCCACTAAATACGAATTTGCACGAGATACTAGATTAGCAACTAGATCCCACCCTTTTACAGTGAAACCGATAAAATGCAGCCGTAACTTCTACTCCAACAGTTTCTTTCCTCGCACTTCCCGACTGTGGAATTCCCTTCCATATGATTGCTTCCCTGACGGCTACAATCTCCAGGAGTTTAAATGTAAGGTCAATAGACACCTCCTAACACACTAACCTGCTCCCATTCTATCAAACACTCTTCCCATCTGCCCAACCCTCATCCTCGCTATCCTTACTCATCTGTCACCTTCCTCCTGACATTCCCTATGTCTAACCACTCCTTCTCTTTACCTTCCCCTATGTAGCCCCATGCGCAATAGTGGCAGTGGAATGCCTTGCTTGGGGTGAAATGATTAAAAAAAATAGTTTCTTTTCACGCACTTCTCACCTCTGGAACTCTCTTCCGGTTTTTCACTTCCCTTTGTTCAAACATTTTAATGTCACGTCAATCTCCTATCATCATGGAGTCTTCTCATTCTCTTCCATTCTCAATAATCCCCTGCTTCTTAGTACCATTGACACTTTGCCTGGGGTCAGTCAGTTAAGTTCCATACATAATACACGTTTGGGCGATCATGTCTTGAAAGAGACATGACTGACTGGATAGAAGATTTTCCCGCAGTAGGTTTTCATTACATTCTGAGGTAGACTGGTTGGCAACCAAGGCTGTAGAACCCAGTTTCTTCTGCTATTTAACCCATAGTTGGAGGGAGAAACAACGGCTTCATATTTTTTCCAAGGATACTTGCGAGAATGCAATGAATTCAACTGGAACTCAAATTCGGCTTTCTGATTTCTTGTTTCGTAATTCACATTCCTTGGGATGAAAAGAAAAAAAACTTTTTCAAAACTCTGGCTGCCGGTTCTACGTTTTGTGCCTTTAACCATAAGGTCAACTGCGTCCCTCCATTTCGAGATTATTTTGTTTTAAAAAATAGGCTCGGGTCTTTAAAAACATCATTAAATTCCTTCTTTTTTGTTTGGCGTGAAACTAACATTATACATTTCTCGATTCTGAATTACATTACAATTTCAATTCCAAATTTTGGCAGAAGCAACTGCATTTCATATTCGTTCTTTATTTTTATTTAACCTATATTAAATGCCTTCTGGGAATATAAACAGTTTGCACGCTTCCAATAGGAACCTCCATGTTCCTCTGTGTTTATTCACGTTTATCTGCGTTAAAAGGGGGAGCGTTTATACCTATAAACTCCTGTAAATTCTCATCCACAGACGCGGGTAAAGCTTAATCTAAAATGGTATAACTCTTTTTAACAAAATAACCTTGTTGCTCCTATGAGAATTTATCCAATAGCACAATATAAACACAGAATGATGACGCAAAGATATTATTTATCTTCTGATGATTTTTACAGAATCTATTCTGATGTAAACTTCATAATGTAGCGTTGACTTAACTGTAGGCATTTAACACACACAAAAAAAACTTAAATTAATTGAAAGGGTTGCTACGTTACTTTTTATTTTTTTACAATCGACCAATCGACCAGAGTGTTGGAGTTTATTGCAATATTAAGTAGTTGTTTAGAGTTTTTATCCACGGGCTCGAGGGACAAGTTAACTGCGGTGCTTACGTGAGAATATGTAAATGGGCTTGTGCCAAAAATGGGTTGACTTACTTGTAGACAACCCAAATTCCTGAAAGGAATGGATATCAGTTCCAGACTCTAAAGAAATGGTGATCATTAGGTTGATAAAGGCAATGTTTGTTTTTTTTAACAAAATCTTTTATTTGTAGAAAATTCATGACCTTAAGCCATACTTTATACCAAACTGTGTGTGTCATACTAAAGAAATGACTCCAGTTTTAATTCGGTGATAAGGTATTTATTTAAGCTCAGGAAACGTTTTCGCTAAGATGAAATTGTTCGAATCGTTGCTATGGATCGTCGCATTAGTGCCAAAGAAGAGATTGCAACGTATAAATTGAGGAGGTTGAATACTTAAATTGAGGAGGTTGAATACTTAAATTGAGGAGGTTGAATACTTAAATTGAGGAGGTTGAATACTTAAATTGAGGAGGTTGAATACTTTTGAGGAGGTTGAATACTTAAATTGAGGAGGTTGAATACTTATTGAGGAGGTTGAATACTTAAATTGAGGAGGTTGAATACTTAAATTGAGGAGGTTGAATACTTAAATTGAGGAGGTTGAATACTTAAATTGAGGAGGTTGAATACTTAAATTGAGGAGGTTGAATACTTAAATTGAGGAGGTTGAATACTTAAAAAGGTCATTGTAATAAGGGATTCACTCATTGAAGATTTTAAAATCTATAAAAAGGGGAATTATTTTTTTTATTTATAAATCCGATAGATTTTTACTACTGAAACGTTATTTTTAGTGGATACTCGTATTTGAATTTATTTATTAAACAGTATATTTATTAATTTTCACCCCTCAGCCAAAAAAGATAAAATTAGGTACCTCCACTAATTTTTCTACACCTAAATTTAAATTTAAATTTTAAAAATAAATAAGTTATATTCAAGCTTTAAAATTAGCTTTAATTGAAAGTCAAGAGATTAAATTTAGTAATTCCAGTAAACAAAATACACTGGCGTATTTTAAAGCAAAATTATATTGGTTGGAATCTAAAAATTTTCAGATTAAAAAAAATTTTTTAAAGTAGCGCCATTTTTTTGATTGATCGACAAATTTCAAAACAGTAGCCACATTCCTGTTTTAAAAATCTGGCAAAAATAAAATATACGTCGCTGACACGTTATTGAAGTCAATTTTTTAAATTAAAACTTACCTTCATCTGATTTCAAACAATTGTGCCTGCTTACTCTCAGAAAAATTCCCTGTAATTTGTTATCAGATTAGGTAGCCCAAGCATGACAGCTGGTCTCAAGTGTTGAAAGATTTAATGACAAGCGGAAGGGGGCCCCGAAGGCGACAAAAACATATGAATGTAATTTATTATGTAAGAGAAGACAATCCTTGAATCACGTGACCTTTTAATGCTAAATATCACGGACGGGTCCCCGTACAAATAAAATACGGGCAATCAAAATGCACAATTTTGCTTTGATTTTATTGTTTTATTTACTTTTTTTTTTTTTTGTGGCTAATTTTTAAAAATTTTCATGGTTATTTGGACGAGTGTTCTTTTTTCAAAGAAATTTCTTTGACCGGACATTAAGGAATTTAAAACTTAGTTAACTCACCACCATTACCATTTTTTTCCGCTTTCTTCTTCAATTGGAGTAGATAGTCTAAACTATCGCCCGTTCACACTCCGCCACCGTCTATTGAACAAATGTAGAGGCTCATCCCTTGTTCCCTGTTTAGGATGTGGTTTCCCGCTTTCTCTTTTCCAATCTTTTCACTTTTCCTTATTTTTTTTTTCAATTGGAGTAGATAGACTGAACTATCGCCCGGTTCACACTCCGCCCCCGTCTATTGAACAGGTGTAGAGGCTCATCCCTTGTTCCCCTGTTTAGGATGTGGTTTCCGGCTTTCTCTCTTCTAGTCTTTTCACTTTTACGTAGCCCCCTGCACATCAGTGGCGTTACCGCCTTGCTCGGGGTGATATGATAAAAAAAAAACATTCGCTTAGATTCGAACCCTGGCTGAGTGCGCTTCATTTTCTCTGAGAAGAATTCAGCTCAAATACGAGAAACCACTAAAAATAACGTTATATATATATATATATATATATATATATATATATATATATATATATATATATATATATTACAAAAAGAAATAGGGTTGTTCCAACGAGAGAAATTGGTACAGAATAAAAAGTGTGAGAAGCCGTGAACGTTTTGTTTATAGTGTATATTTATTGTTGTAATTATTATACACGTTATGATATCTTAAGTGTCTATAATGGTATTGGTGTCGCTACACGTGTTTCGAGTCTAAAGTTGACTCTCTTCAGGCGAATAAACGTGTGGCTTTACGTATCAAGTTCCTTTTATTTCTGAGCGCCAAGATGTTGTTTATAAATTAGTAAGTAAAAGTAAGTAAATCAAGTAAATAAAATAAATCAAATGTTGGTTGGTTGAAACGTTTGTGGTTTTTCACATCATCACGTGTATAAATAGATAAACAGATAAATACATAAATAAATCAAGAGCTTACCCAAACTTGAAATGATTTTGGTTAGGGTTCCCTCATTAGTACGTTTGAAAATCATGTATATATATATATATATATATTGATTATTTAATACTTAGTTTTTGGTCCTAATAAGGTTAGACCAGTACACATTTGTATTAAAAAGTGTTCTATACAATTATATTGTAGAACTTTTGAATATTTTTCATTTTTAAACGAGTTATTTTGCTACCTTTATTTTACATATTTTATTTGCTACCTTTACATTATTTTAACAGATATATTTACCAAAATTGCACAAAAATATCTTAAAATATTAAAGAGTAGATTTATTTAATAAAATCTACATTGGCTTCTATCAGGGCCTCCAGACAACTTCAAAGTCTCCTGCAACTCTTCTTGTTTAACCTGGTGAATGTGGCCATCATCCTTGCCTTCAATTCATCTTTGATGTTACAAAGACATTTGTTGGTCTCTCGCTCGGCAGCACCTCATACATAATAATCAAGAGGATTACAGTCTGAGGAGTTAAGTAGCCAGATCTAAGTAGTGATGTGGTCGCAGAAATCGTCTAACAGCCATGACTGCGTTCCCTGTTTTATGTGGCATAGTACAGAGTCTTGTTGCCAGACATAGCTTCTTACAGCAGCTACTCTCTTGACCCAGAGTAGAACTACCTTCTCAAGGCACTTGATGTATGCTTGCATGTTGAGTCTGGGCGCCCGTGGGAAGATGAGTGGAGTTATAATGTCGTCATCACTAGTGATCACTCCAAACACCTTTGTAATTACCATTAAACTCATCAAACCCTTTCTGAATTTTCTACAATTCCTAAAAGTGACGTCCAAACACTCAGAAATGTTTGTATTGAAGATTACAGTGCAAATGCTAAGAAGTACAACATGCCGTTTCAAAATTTCCGGCGGACTCAATTGCGTCATGGTGTTCTTTTTTTACAGACGGTGTCCAATTGACCCTACTATATTGTGCAGTCGACAACATCAAAATCAAACGTGCATGCACGAAAATAAAAATATAAAATGGCGACAATTTACCCATCGTATCCAATATATATATATATATATATATATATATATATATATATATATATATAGTATGTGTATCAAACAGGGTTGTGTCCTCTCTCCCAGTCGCTCTGCTTCTAAAGCACGCATTCGGCACATCATGGGAAGGGATTTACCTGCATACGAGATCAGATGGCAGGCTTTTCAATCTCGCCCGTCTCAGAGTCAAGACTAAGGTACGAAAAATCCTTATCAGAGACATATTCTTTACTGATGATACGGCATTAGCATCCCACACCCAGAGTGAACTTCAATCACTGATGGATCATTTCTATCAGGCCTGCAGAAATTTTGGGCTGACCATTTAGCTTGAAAAAAAGAGCGTCCTGGTTCAAGGTACTGCATCACCACCGATCATCACAATCAATGACTATAAGCTGGATGCGGCTTATCAGTTTACCTATCTTGGCTCCACCATCACTGACAACCTCTCCCTGGACATTGAGTTCGACAAGAGAATTGGGAAGGCAGCCACAACCCTTGCGCGTCTAACAACACGTGTTTGGACCAACGCCATGCTGACATGAAGACAAAGATGGTATTGTACAACGCCTGTGTCATCAGCACACTGCTATACGACAGCGAAACATGGACCACGTACGCCAGGCAAGAGAGGCGTCTGAACACCTTCCATTATCCGCCCCATATTAGGAATCTCTTGACAAGACAAGGTGCCCAACTCTGAGGTCCTGTCTCTCACAGGCCTGCCCAATATGTTCACACTCCTTAAACAGCGCAGACTCCGTTGGCTAGGCCATGTACACCGCATGCTAGACGGTCGCATCTCAAAAGACCTCCTGTATGGAGAGCTGGTCTTTGAAAGAAAACTCACAGGGCGGCCATAGCTGCGGTATCGTGACATCATAAAACGCGACAATAAGGCTGTGGGCATCAACATGGAGTCATGGGAGAGCGTGGCAGTCAACCAGTCAAAATGGAAAGGAACTGTGGCCCAACAAATCAAAACAAGTGAGGAACAGCTGACACAAGTCGCCATGGAGAGGTGGCTTCGCAGAAAGCAAAATGACAGCTACGACAGACCAGAAACAGAACATAAATGCAGCCTCTGCAACAAAGACTGTCACTCCCGCATCGGTATTTACAGTCACAGACGCCAATTCTCTAGCCAAACGGAGAACTAGTATGCTACCCATGGCCAACCTTGACCGACGGAGGCTTACTGTACTATATATATATATATATAGTATGTGTGTCTAACGAAGAGTGGTTGCCCAACAAGGCTAAAGAACTGTGTGTTTCCTGTTGCTTAGTGCATAGCTGGGAGAAGATAGAGTTTTTTAAAAGATTTTTTGTTGTAAATGAGTCAGGCATGATCGGAATTTCAACTCGGCACGTCTGTTTCATAGTTTAACTCCGGTAACCTTAACATTAGGCTAATGAAGCACATATAGATCTTAAATCAATTTTGGATCAATAAGAAAAATTAACTTTGATGTAAAATGTGTTTGCAAACAGTTGTATTGATATTGTGGTGATAAATAGTATATATATATATATATATATATATATATATATATATATATATATAAGCGACAATGAATGTCTATAATCATGAGCAGTTCTAAACATCGTATTTTGGCTTTAATTTCAGGTGAAAATAAAGACAAAAATTCTCCAACATTTGCATAATATTTTATTAAGCTGGTTCTAAGCTTTTGGCTCACATAAGTCATCTTCAGAGAGGTTTTCTATTGAAATTTCTTAATGTTAGGTTCATTTAAGGCTGCGGCATCATGTAACTTAAATTTAGTGTATCTAGGCAGTAAACAATTTTCTAAACATATACTGTTAAATATAAGAGACAATGAATGTCTATTATGCTTAATCATGAGCCGTTCTAAATGTCGTATTTTGGCTTTAATTTCAGGTGAAAATAAAGACAAAAATTCTCCAACAATTGGATAATTTTATATATAAGTGTGAATGGCAAACCCGTAAAAACGGAGAGGATAAGCCAAAAGATATTATCTAATTAATATCAAATTTTTAATAGATAAAAATAGAGAGTTCAAGGTACATTATCAAGGGCAATATGAAATACTGAGAGGAAAACTCAACACATAATTAAACGGTTATAAATCCAGAATTTATTTCGGCAGTTGTAAAAAATTAAAACTGCTTCTTTCAGACCGTGGAAAAATACATAAATAAACGTTAATTTCACTCAGAATAATCTAAAAACGGCTTTTTACAGAGGGGAAATAGGTTACGTGAAATGAACATTGTATCATTTTAGCGGGAAGTGTCATAATTGTCCCAGTTACTTTTTATCCAAGGAGAATTATTATGATAATTCTGTAATATAACAATCTGGCCCCACCCGAGGAAGGCTGATGCAAGCGAGGGTGTTTCCAGTCGTTGAAAGGAACGGATGTCGTTTGACCTTATTTCCGGCAGCAGCGGAAATAACTACAGAGGCAAACAGAACAGGTGTCTCTGAGAATTACGTGGGCGTGCGTGGGCGAGGCAAAACCGGAAGAAAAAGTCCCGGTTCTGGAAGATTATAAAAAGACCTCGGCACACGGATTCGCCAGTAGAGGAGCAACAGAGATCGGCCGGTGAAGAGAGAGACACAACAGATAAGACTACACTCCCGTCAACCCATTAGAAGCGCGCTCTCTCAATTCTCTGTTCCCTATGCTACACGGTTCATCGTCATTAATAAAAATATAACTTTATATTTTTATATATATGCGTGTTTGTTGTTTGTCGATATATAACAATTCTACTTGGATAAAACATAACTGTGGCAATTTTGATGTTCCTGTGGCTGCGTTTGACTCCTATCAAATTGAAGATTTAGTGTGCATTTATATATTGTACATTCTTAGTAGGATTGTTGAACCCGAGCAAATTGGATTGTATAAGGGTGATGGGCTTATTATCATACTTAATAGTAATGTCACTCTATCCTCTAAAATACATAAGTTATAAGGGATTTTAAATTCAATGGTTTTAAAATAGATATTTCTTCCAATCTTGAAATAGTTAATTTTCTATATATTACTTTGAACCTGTATAATAACAGTTTCAAACCATATCATAAAATAATGAGTCTTCTATATTAATGTTAATTCTAACCATTTGGGAAAACAAATAAATTATCCTCCAATAGCAAAATATTTAATGATAATAAAATCTTCAATAAGTGAGTTTAAACAGGAATTATTCTATATATTCTGCCAATGAAACTGGAATTATAAGTTTAAAAAGAAAAAAGAAAAGTTTTATGATTCAACAACCTCACTTTTTATCAATTGTATAACATTAATATTGGTCAATATTTTTTTAAACTGATCGATAAAGATTTTAATTTTAACAACTCAGAAAATAAGATCTTTAACAGAAAAATATTAAAAATGAGTTATTCTTGTACTAGCAATATCCACATCATCATTAACTCTCATAATAATAAAATACTAGACAATTTTTGCAATAATCACCAAATAAATATAAATTCCGCTGTAATTGTAGAATTAAGTATTAATCTCCAGTTGGGAGTATATGCACGTCTGAAAAAGTTATATACCAAGCTACTAATTTTCCTAAAAAATACGATAAAGAAAGAAAAGTATATTTTGGAATTTCTGCCGGACCTTGGAAGCATAGATAAATATTCTTTCTCTGGGCCTCACCTTAAATCCTAAACAGTCCTATCTAAATATTTCTGGATATAGGGCTCTCTCCACAGACTGAATGGAAGATAGTTGGTAAATCAGAAACTACTATTAGATTTAGAAAAAGATGTAACTTATGCTTAGATAAAAAATAAAAATAATTACATTTTGTAGTAATGACCAGCTTTTAAACAAACGAAATGAAGTGATTTTAAATGTCGTCACAAGAATAAATTTAAATTATCAGGTTTCTAGGTTTAATATAATTTTCTAACAAATTCGGCTGTTATTTGTCTCTTTATTGCGAATTTGATCCTTTATTTTTATTTTATTCATTTTCTATAATTTTATTATTTTCATCTATACTTTTCCTTTTTTATTTTTTATACTTAAATCTACTGAAAATGTTTCTTGTTTTTGTGATGTTAACCACATGTGACTGTATTTTTGTTTTTTACTATATTGACTCTTTTATCATTATCTGTATTAATTTTACGAAAGTCTTTTCTTAATTCTGTAGAATCTCTTCTCTTGTGAAATATTTTTTTTAAAAAAGCTTTTAAAAAAAATTCACAAAAAACCTTTTTTGAAAAACTTAAAAAAAGAGTTTTATTTTCTAAACATTTTTGTGACTGTAAATGTTTTATCTGTCACTCTTTTTTCTTTGTATTATTTTTTCTTTCTCTTCCTCTTGATTGATTTCTCTTCCTCTTGATTGATTTCTCATTTTTTTCTTTGTGTGTGTGTGTGTGTGCGTTTGTTATTATTGTGTGTGTGTTTGTTTCTTTTATAAGTTTATGTCTGTGTGCTTACTTTGTTTATGTTCATACCTATTTTTTGTGTCTTTATATATTTTCACCATTTCTTTTTTTTTTTTTTGTGCGTTTGTGTGATTTGATATATATATATTTATTCCGTGCGTCTGTATTGTGTATATGTGTGATTTGATGCATGTATTCTTAAATTTGTGACCCTTCCGGTTAAAATAATGCAACATTCATTTCACCTCATCTTTTTCCCTTCTGTTAAAAACAGTTTTTAGAATATTCTGAGTGAAATTAACATTTATTTATTTATATATTTATTTTTCACGGTCTGAAAGAAGCAGATTGTAATTTTTTACAATTGTCAACATAACTTCTGGATTTAAAACCGTTTAATTCCGTGTTGGATTTTCCTCTCAATATATATATATATATATATATACGCTCTCACACCCTGATTGAGCACTCTGGAAGAATGGTAGAATTTGAAAAACAGTAGCTACTCTAGCAAATACGCATCATTCATTCAGCAATGAATTAGAATACTCTCAGCTATTGGGTGTGTATAATGATAATATACGCGCTAAAAAGTCTGCCTTCTTCTACCGACCGCCCATAGCTCAGAGGTAGAATCGCCGACTGACGCCAATTCGGTCGGGTTTCAATCCTGGGTTAAAAAGCAATCGGAGTCTAACCGTACTGATGAGCTGTGATACAGAGAAACAGATCTGTCTGCGGATGACTATATATATATAGAGAGAGAGAGAGAGATAGAAGGGAGAGGGGAGAAATTGTAGGAGGATTTGAAATAATTAAGTAATTCATCGAGTTTTTATTAGACCTCAACAGAATGCAGAAAGCACTGGACGGCCGGTTCTTCCTATATTTGCGACTCATCAGCAGTGCGCATTCACTACCAGGAATTGAAACCCAGACAGTTACGTAATTAAACCAAGGTCATACCAACTGTACCACGGGCCCCGTTGACGAAGAGGTAACGAATTAAACTCGATAAAGCGCCGCTCATTCATATATTCCGTGTTGGAACTCTGCTGAGCTCCTTTTACCCATAGCACTGTGCCTCCAAGAGCCACGACTACTATCACCAAGATCACTTTTTTCTTCTTCATTTGTGGCCATTTTCTGACGATTTCTTCCTTCAAACCCACCAATAATGTTATATAATATTCGCTATTGATGGTTCTTTCTCAAAATAATCTATGAACAAAATATCTTGCGTATCCCAAAATACAAAGGCCAAAACCTTATCTGCTGATGCTAGCGTCTTTGGTCGCTTTGGACGGTTTTTACCTGCTGCTGTTCACCCAGCTGACTGCCAATTTGACTCCAGAGTAAAGTGGTGGATCCATGTTTCATTCATTGTCACATATTTACGCAAAAAACTCCTTCTTGTTGCGTTGAAACAGTCGACGCGTTGTTGTTTTTGATCGACTGTGTGCAAACGCAGTACCCACTTTGAACACACCTTTCTCATTCACAAAATGGTGAATACACTGCCTTATGATCTGTTCAACTCCTCTGCTCTCTCACGCAACTTCAATTTACGATCGGTCAAAAAGAGTCTGTGGGTTTTTTGTGTTTTTTTTTTGTTTTTTTCCGGGACAACTGCTGATTTTGGGTAACCTGATAGTTCAGCATCATTTGTGTCTGTCCGACACAAATGATGCATACCACTTCTTAGCCATTGTTTCCGACGAGTCCGAATAAAACTTATCAAGTCATTGCTTTGCTTGAACAGTATTTTTCCCACCAGAAAGCAATGCTTTATCAACACAAGAAATTTATATTTTTTCATTATTTTGAAAATGTACAACAGTAGCTTCACTTAAATAACTGTAATTTGTAAACTAATAATCCGATTGGGCCTAAATTTTGTGATGTGACATTTGAAGGTTAATACTTCATAAAAATCATATAGATTTTTTTTATTAGTAGCGTTATCTATATGTCAGGCCCGGGACTTATTGAGTGATGTATTTCACAATGGAGAGTTTGAGAGATAAATGACTATACTGTCATTATACTTTAGAAAATTAATTCTAAATACCAGTTTGTCAACGTGTATAATTCTTTAGGTAAAAGCGCCATTATCGATCGTGTTGAACAACATAATAGCTGATTGATTGCAGAAATATAATTTACTTGTGAAATTCTTTGCAATATTCTGTTGTTTTTCATTGATATTTTGTAATATATTACTTTGAACGGCGGATGTAATTGACAGATACACCCGGCCGTAGATAAGATCAATAAAAATGCGAACCAGTTTTAAGAAGATGCACCGGCGGATATGATTGACAGATACAACCGGCTGTGGTTTAAGTCAAGTGACAACCCGAATAAGCATGGGTGAAAAGGAGTGGCCATGTGGGTGGCGTGGGAGCTTTAAGATTATATAAAGTATAGAATTTTGACTGAAGAAAAAAGATCCTCGCTGGCTTCCGGCTCCTGACAGACCCTTCGTATACGAGAACTCCCTCCGACTGTTCTGCTGTTCCACACAAGCGTCACGGACGAAGAATAAAAATATAAGATTATATTTTTATATATGTTAAAGTAAAACACTCCTATTCCTCAGATAATGAACTCTCCCTCCTATAATAAGAGCTAATAGGAAGTTAACTCGAGAAGTTCTTTCGAAGTCAAAGACATCATATTGCCGGACGGGCGTACCGTGACCACAGATGTGGGTATATGTGGGGCTTTTCGGGATTACTTCCAGGATCTTTTCACCAGGGAGCCCGGTCTGGGCACTGCTCAGTTCGACGCCTATTTAGCTGACTTTTCCGCCTCGAGGCGGATGCAGCAGCTGGGTGCGAGGGGCCCATTACGGAGTCGAAATCTGGGATGCGCTGAAACAGATAGGCCTGGACAAGACTCCGAGATTGGATGGTCTTCCCTACGAAATGTACTTGAGGCAGTCGTCCGTTTTTGTTCCTTTGCTGGCACTGATTTACAACAACTCGATGGAGCAGAGGTCTATACCTCGACGCTTCACCAGAGGTGTAATCAAGTTACTTCGCAAGAGCAAGAGCGGTGGGTGTGGTTTAGATAATTATCGGTCTTTAACGATGTTAAATACTGACTTAAAGATTTTTGGCAAGGTCGTGGCCCGCCGTTTGCAGGTTGTCCTTCCTAGTCTGATTGAGCCGAGCAGACTTGTGCTGTAAAAAGCAAGACTATTCAGGACAACCTTCATTTGGTACGCCTGATCATCGAGAAAATCGATAGTGAAGCCGCGCTGATCAATCTGGATCAGTCCAAGGCATTCGATAGGGTTGACCATCGGTCTTTGGAGTCTGTCCTTTCCGCCGCCGGTTTCGGGCTGTACTTTCGCTCTTGGATCCGACTGCTGTATGCATCCCCCGGTGCGCTGGTGGAAGTGAATGTGGTAAGATCGAAGCCTTTCACATTATCTCGCTCCAGTCGTCAAGGTTGTCAACTTTCGCCTTTGCTTTACGTTCTTGCGTTGGAGCCCTTCCTGGAGATTGACGAAGTTAGCAAAGAGATAAGATGCTATGAGACTGTGAAAGGGGCCAAGATCAATCGCGATAAGTCTGTGGGCTTGCAATTGGGTGCGTGGAAGGAAGTTTCTCCTCCCGGACCTTTCCTCTGTACGGACGGGCCGATCAAGATTCTTGGCGTTTGGTTCATTCCTGATCTCCTGTTGGAAATGAATTGGTCGGAGGTTCGAGAGAATGCCTAGTGCGCAGTTCGTCTGTGGACTCGGAGGAAGCTTTGCACATCTACCCGATTCTCCTTTACCGACTCTCGGTACTTCCTCTCCCGTGTGTCATTCGTTTGGGTTTGATACAGCTCTTGTTCTCCTTCTTGTGGGGAGAAGGCAAGACATATGGACATCTGGGAGTTAAGTAGGACTACATAGAGCATCTGAGGTATTATGTTGGACGTGGTAAGAATGGTAAGTAAAAATGTGGTTTTATGGTGCAAGGTTTATTGTAAGTGTGTCATGGTCGACGAAAGTGAATAGCTAAATTAAATTAGGACATAGGATGACCAGCCTTACCCATCCCCGTTTTAGGCCTTGTGCCACATTTGTACATATAAGTACAATAAATATTGAAGTTCTTGGGAAGTTCATAGTAGTTCTTTAGAGTTCTATTTGAGTTCAGTAGAATTACTAGGCAGTTGATATTAGTCGGCAGTTAAGGAGTCAGCTTACAGTTGAAGATTACCAAGTTCCTAACATTTTGGGTGCGTTAAGTCGATAAGCAACTGACATAGCACGATTATAACTTTCAGTGCGAAAACTACTCTACGACAATATATACGCGTTCCAGGGGTCGTATACAACAATTGCCCGCAACGCCTTGTCTTCGTACGTGCAACTATCCACAGCTGATGCCATCTGCATTAGTCGAAGTTTTAAGTTCAATACAGGGAATTATAATGACTGAAAGAGAAGTTTTCATATCTGCGTTTTAATTTTCAAATGACTGGTTCACAGATTCGCCTAATGGTTAAAAGAAGTCTGAATGGCGAGTTCTAATTTTGAACAAATTTTTTTTTTTAATTTTTTTGTGTGTTGGTTGTTCTTTTTAGTAAAAACCCGGATGTGAGATGGCTTGTTACTGAGATTGCATCCGGTAGAAAGTATTTTCAAATGTCAAAGAGTCATCAACAAAATTCTGGTGAATTATACTAATGTAAACCACACTCGAACTCATTAACAGCCTGCGTGATGGTACATGAGCAGTAATTTTTGGTCGACTCGCTTCGATAGCAAGACTTTAACAGGAAATGACGAAAAAGCAAAATAGAACAATTAAACAAAAAACGTTTATTTAGTCAAAAGAATGACTGTCACGTGGGTGGGTTTGATTTGAACGCATCACGTTTGTGAAAAGCTTCTCCATTCTTATCGAGGGTCTGATATATATACCTACTGAGAAACACTATTTTTTAATAAAAATTAGACCCTAAGTCTTTAAAAATAAAACAATTGAATATACCAAGATCAACACGTATTTTCTACAAATCGCTTAATAAACTAACATCAGAAATAAAACCTTTGTGAACATAATAACTATAGTAGTTTTTTTCTTTCTTGAGTGTCTGTCATGTTCAACGTTATTTAAGTCTCTTTTGATACACCAACAATAGTCAGTCATCATTCATTTGTCCCACTGTCTTCCATTGTTTTGCTATCCTGATAGAATTATTCTCCTTGCTCATCACTCACATCACCGCAATTATCCGGAAATTTATCAAGATGGCTATGTAAAAATAAACTTTAACACTCATATTACCGTATTACTGATATGGTGTATGAGTTTATTTGAAGTTTGGAGATTAACTAAAAAAAAAATCGGTACTTCAATTTTAAATTTTTTGACACAGAAACAGTTTTATTTTGTATAAAAATAGTTTATTCCAGGTGGCTGACATAAATTGCTCAACTTTCCTGAAAATTGATGGGGGTTCTACGACATTTATTAACTTAATTTTATGGTGAGCCAAGACTCTGCAATGTAATCGATCCCGACCTGTCAGCTTGATTTCGGCCATTTTTCTCCCCGATGGCATGTGGCATCCCTCTGTCTCTTCTACAAATATTTTCATGGCTTCTGCTCCGACCACCTTAGCTCCCTGGTGCCTCCTCTAAAAGAATTTATTCGAGCAACCATACTTGCAATAAGGTCGCATTCTATACGGTCAAAACAGCCAAATACAGCCACCACTTCTTCTCTAACAGCCTCTTTGCTCGCATCTCCCGATTGTGGAACTCCCTTTCGTACACTTTCTTCCCTAATAATTATAACCTTTAAGAGTTTTAATGCAACGTCAATTGCCTTTTCTTATCCCCTTGTTTCCCATCCTTCTCTTACCCATTCTCCAACATCCCCCTTGAATCTTGTTCTTCTCCCTTTTCACTCTACTCTCACGCAACTCTCTTCACACCAGTATTCACATCCTCCTGTTACTCATTCTCAAACACACGGTTTCTCTTTGGTTTCTCTTTCTATTCGCTCTCCTCCTATATAAACTCTCTCCTCTTATGTATCCCCTTGCGCACCAGTGGCAGTACTACCTTGCTTGGGACGAAAGGATAAAAAACAACCAATATTTGGCAGTTTAAATACGAATTGATAGGTTTTTACAATTTTACTTTGAGAAATATTACCATCGGTCAATATCATATATACAAAAAAACAAATAAAAATTATTTTTTTCTTAAAAAAAAAAATGAGGCATTTCTGTATAGCAGAAACGGTTCCTAACCAAGAAAAAGTAGTCATTTTTAGATTCAGCGCCTTTAAATTAACTAAAATAAGAATATGTGGTGTCTCGACACTATTTCAAATTTTTTTTTTGTTGGCTAGTGTTATTGTTTCCTTTGTCCTTCTTGCATTCAATCTGACCTGTAAGTATCAAAATTTCCAAGCTGTCTTTCCTTATTATATGCCCTAGAAATCTTAATTGTTTCATGCTGATGTTAACTAGAAGCGTTTTTGTTTCCATTTTTTCTAAAATTTCATCGTTGCTCACATGACCTGTCCATGATATTCACATCATCCTTCTGTAGAACAATATCTATATTGCTTCAAGTCGTTTTTTAATCTGTGAGAAGATTCACTACCATATAGGAGGAGTGATATTACAGAAGAGTTCAGTACTTTTTTCTTTGTTTCTAACGAATTTTTTCTGTTTCTTGATAATTTGCTTAGCTTTTGGAAGACATTGTACCTTTGTATTTCAATGTCACACTTTCCTGCTCTGCTAAAACGCTTCCAAAATATTTAATTTGTTGTACTTAGATTTTAACATCTCCAATTTGTAACTTGCATGTCTGGATGTCCTTTTTGTTAACAAGAATGCATTCTGTCTTCTTGCCATTGATGCTTAGTCCTTTCTTCTCGTTTTAATATTTTCCTTCCGATTTCTATACTCCACCATTTTTGTCAATATTCTTTATTTAAGCAAACAAATCCAAAAGAAAACGACAAGCAGAAGGTAAAGAAGGAAAATGAGAAGAAAGGACTAAGCATCAATGGCAAAAAGACAGAATTCATTCATGTTAACAAAAGGGACATTCAGACATGCAAGTTACAAATTGGAGATATCAAAATCTAAGTACAACAAATTAAGATGTAACCGTAATTTCTATTCCAACAGCTTCTTTTCTCGCGCTTCCCGCCTGTGGAATTCCCTTCCACATGTTTGCTTTCCCGACAAGTACAATCTCCAGGTGTTTAAATGGAGGGTCAATAGACACCTTCTATCACACTAACTTCCAATTATTCTCCCAACACTCTCATCTACCCAACCCTCATTCTCGGTATCCTTACCCGCCTATCACCCACCCTCTGACATTTCCTATATTTAACCATTCTCGGTATCCTTACCCGCCTATCACCCACCCTCTGACATTTCCTATATTTAACCATTCTCGGTATCCTTACCCGCCTATCACCCACCCTCTGACATTTCCTATATTTAACCATCCTTTCTCTACTCTATGTAGCCCCCTGCGCAGTAGTGGCAGTGAAATGCCTTGCTCGGGGTGAAACGCTTATAAAAAAATAAAATAAAAATAAAACAAAAGAAAAATCACTAGCGATGCATATACATTAAACATACACACATCTTTAGATTATATATACACTAGCAGTATAGCCCGGCGTTGCTCGGGTCTAATGAAAGCTTTAAAACTAATCCATAGTCCTGGAGCTCAGACTCTTTGGACGTTGGTACGAAAGACTAAAAAAAAACTGTTTCCAGTTAAAGCGAAACCGTAGACTGAAAGAAAAATGAATGGATGTAAGTCAAATTTTGATTTCCTGGTATCGATATCAAATAAGTTTTTTTCGTCGTGAACTGAATTTTGAAGGCTAAATAAGTCCTCTGAGTATATGGTATCATGGCTGAAACTAAGAACTACAATTATACCTATTCAGAGCCAAACCCGAAGCAAAAACTAAAATAAAAGGGCTGAAAAAAATAAAGACATACTGGCAGATAAACAGACACACACACAAACATCTTGCCATATATATATATATTATCGATTTTCTGCACTATTATAAGAACTGCAACCTTGAAACTTCTGAATATCGTTTCTTATGTCTTTGTCTATGAGTGCATCAAATTTGATTAAAATCGGAACACTCATTCTATAACCCGATTTTTTCGATTATCGATTTTCGATATTTACCGGAGGTACCTCGACGCAAAACCTAGCCAAGAACACTTGCAGACGCTTATAGTACAACTGTGTAAATTTTCAAGAAAATCGGTTTAGCCGTTTCGGAATCTATAGGTAACACACACACACACACAGACACACACACACACACACAGAGACAAAGTTCCATTTATAAATAAGTTTAGTTATAACGTATCTTCTTCTTCTATGTGTGTTGTCCTTTCAGGACGTAGGCGATCATGTCTGGAATCCTTGGTGGCTCTTAACACGCTTTCTTCTGTTACATCACGTAACACTCGCTGCCATCCACGTCAGGTTCTCCAAGCCCTCCTTCTTCATTGCTTGTCCCAGGAATTTATTTGTCTCTTCCTGATGCTCAGTATTTATTTCCAACCTTTCCAAAACCTCATCATTGCTCACATGCTCGATCCATGATATTCGTAGCATCCTTCTGTAGAACCACATTTCAGTTACTTCAAGTTTTTCCTTCATCTTCAATGATATTGTCCAACATTCACTGCCATATTGAAGAACTGGCATCACATAGCAATCCAGTACTCACTTCTTTGTTTCTAGCGAAATTTTCCTCTTTCCTATAACATATATGCCATCCTCTCTGGTAGGCTGAATTATCACTTGTTGAAACACTGCAATTCGTTCACATATTGAAACATCATAAATGACCAAAATATGTCTATTAACTTTAGAGAAATTTTCGTAGATAATTTATCCGGGTCTACAATAAAGTCTTTTTAATGCCGATCATTTTGACGAAATACTTCTTCATTTGAACAGATTGTAATGTTTTTCGTGCGAACGAATTCTTCAGATTCATTTTAAAATGCTCTTAACTTTGAATATAAAGAAAGCTTCATAAGTGCGGCTATAAAAAAAAATGACATTTTCTTCTTTATGTGAACATTGCATTGTTGATCATAAGAAACGCATTTATGTCAAAGCAGTATTAATAAGAACTGACACAATTCTGTAAAACGATGAGAAGATTAAGAACAAGAATACGATGAATTGATATATTTAATACATTCATATATTTAATACATGTGAAAACATTAAAAGAAGAACATCAAAAACATAGTAAAAAGGTAAGATGAAAAACATATTTAAAGGTAAGATGAAAAGCATTGAATAACAAAAAAGAAATTTAATTATACTTTGCCAATATGTTTAAAACGCCAAATTGAGAATGAATGTATTTTTAGGATCGAAAGAACAAATTTAAGAAGTTTAGTTCCTGTCATCCTCCTCCACCGAGTGTACCTACGATTACACTGAAAGAGTAATGGTCAATCTCTGATGCCTGGGGTATATTAATAGAAAAGTGCCCAGCAAGTTAGAAAATGTTACCAATCCCGTGCATGCGTAGGGTTGCTACCTTAAATATGACTTTCAGCTAGATTCAACTGGGCACACGGATAAATATGCCTTATGAGTGAAAAACAGAAATTAAGAAAATCAACTAAAACCAAGCTGAAAAGTGCACAAAGACAAATGGAAAGATTAGTGCTAGAACCAACTCCAAGAGACAGAAAACATCACCTGCTTATATACAACAAATTAAAATTTCCTTCTCTGATTCCTGTGGCTTGGGGGGAGGTGGGTAGCGATTCCGACTGACACCAAATCGGTCGAGTTTCGATTCCGGCTAGAAGCAAGTAGATGTGTCTAGCTACACTAATGAGCTGTAATACAGCGAAGCAGGCTTGTATGTGGATGACTATATATATATATTCATTTTTTCTGTATTTTTACATATGGAAGTAATTTCTAAAATGTTACCTGAGTCCAGTGAAGTACCACACTACTGGAGTGCTCAATTAGAATCGAACACACGAGAAATGCTCAACAGTATTCATTTTGTATCACTCTAAGGCAGACAACTTGAAAGAGTTACTTATTAATCGTACTTAAATTGGCTCGGTCATAATTCAAAGGGATCGCAGACTTCAAGCTTCTTCTAAAATATAATCTCTCGGAACTGAATTTTAAAAACTCTGTTCAAAGAGGAGATAACTGTAACCACCGGGTTATACATTTCGAATCACTGTCTTAACGTAAGAAATATTTCACAATAGAATACCTCCGCCAAAATTGAGTCAATTTCTCCTTGGCCTAGTGCCAGTTCTTCGAGAAAATGCCATTCAATTCAGATTGAGAACTTTTGGAAATGTTAAGATCCATATCATCACTGACATCAGACTCTGCAAACCCCATCGGCATTTCACAGACCGTATCAATGAAAGACTTTCTTTTTCTGATTCGTCTTATTATACATGAGCGAAAGAAAACGTGGTATCGATTCTCAGAGGTAGTGGGAGGTAGAACTTCAGGTGAACACATGTCTACTTGTTGGCTTAGCATTCCGCCACGTGTGACCTAGCCTCTTTAAGTAATCTGGGTAGGGAAAGCTTGTCTACGCTTCAAAATTCTTGCAGCCTTCTGATAACTTCACGCCGTTTTGATCATATCTAAAGCAAAAAAAAAAAGAAATCTATCACTGTCAAGATTCCACGTCTACTAGGTATCCAGACCAATTGATTTCTATCCTATGGCGTCCACCGCATTTTGTAACATAGACAAGCAAACATGAGTGAATATATCTCTGTCTTAACTTGCGGTAGTCTACGGCTATATCATGTTGAATACACCGCTTTTCGTCCGATCACCGAAGTTAAGCAACATCGAGCCTGGTCAGTACTTAGATGTGTGACCGTTTGGGAATATCAGGTGCTGTAAACATAAGGACCAACAATGGTCCACCGGTCCTCCAGGTTTGGGAGTTGGGCGCAGGGCTAACAACCCTGCCCCATAAAAAACAGTTTGTTACGGAAACAGTAACAAAAAGTTGCTGCCCTGCCTGCACACCATTGGGTGTAACGGGTGAGATGATTAACTTGTGGTAAAGAAATGAATTCTGAGTCTTATACTGTATGTGCAGGTAGTGTAATGAATATCTGCGCTGAAAATGGAATCGGTTCAAATTCCGGTCTAGTCTTTTGCGTTCATTTTCATCCAAACTTCCTTGAGAAATGCATGAATGCATCTCTTCTTCTTGTAGCTATGCATTAAAAGCAGAGTAGACAGGGCTCTTTAGCACTGGATAGCAACCAATTTAAGAGAAGTAAAACTCTGAATTCTAAACCACGTGGAGAAACTACGCCACTTTTTTTTCCAGGAACTTATGGAAGTTAACATATAGTAAAGAAAGAGTGGAGAGCCATAATTAATAAAATATATGCATGATATATATATATATATATATATATATATATATATATATATATATTCATCTATGTGCATGTTTACTTGTGTGTCTACTGTGGTTATCAAAATTGTCTTTTCCTTTTTGCTGTATCTCTACTGAACGTAAGCGTTTATGGTTCTCCACACACTCGTATCCTTTGTAGGTTTTAGTAATATATTTTTAATATTCAACTATTCCATGTTCTGTCACCCATTTGGACAAGCCTGTTAGGAAGCTTACGCTCTTTTGTTCTGTCTCTCTTGCCTTAGATATGTACTGTAAGTATAAAACTCTCTAAATTCTATCTATCTATCTATCTATCTATCTATCTATCTATCTATCTGCGATTTATGTTTTCGTAAAACATATTATATTTTCATGCCACTGTGCTGAGTTTTAAGTTCTCCAAACCGTCTTTTCTCGTTATGCGTCCCAAATGTTTTTACTGTATCAATCTGATTCTAAGAAAGTGTCTTTTTTCCTTACAACTTCCTTGTTGTTCAGATGGTCTGTCTATGGTATTCTCAGTGTCTTTTGTGGTCAGCATTCACTGCAATATAAGAAGATTTACATAGCAGTCCATCTTTGTTTCTACGGAAAATTTCATGTTTCTTAATATTCTGTTTAACTTTTGGAAGGCATCTTTCACTATATATTTTAAGTCACATTTTCCACTATCTGTTAGAATACTTCCCGCATAATCAAAATTCCTGTACTTGCTCGATTCCGATGTGCGCCAAATCTTGCTCGATTTTGAAGTTCCCCAATTCTTGCTAGATTCTGATCTACTCCAATTGTTCTTCGATTCTGATATACTTCAATTCTTGTTCGATTCTCATATATTTCAATCCTATGCCTTTTCTTTTGCTCAAAGTGTTCGTTCTTGCAACAATCTCATTTAGTAACCAGCTACAGTGAATGGCTCTGACGTCTTGTATTTGAGGAACAAAAACAATTAGATTTTTTTTTATCGAAGTTGTCCACGATCTTCAGCAAACTTTATGATTTGACTGTACCTGCTGATCACTTTTGTTATTTCTAGACTTGTCTTACATTGTACAAGCTTTGAATTTATGAATCCCTCCTCTGTATCATGTATCGTTAAACCAATGTTACCAACCATTTTAAAGCTTTAAACTTGCAAAGTATCTTTTAATTTTAGAATCCCAAATTTAGGACATTTCATACAAATGACTGCTGTTTGGTTACAGCTGCGTAGGACGAGCGGACTTTCATCCTAAATGCGCATATATATGTTATCATCATTGAGCACATAAGATTTTCGACTCGAATAAGTATTAATTTTATATATCAGTAAAGCATCAAGTGATTAAAATTGTGTTAAGTCTACGTAATATTATATTGCTTATTTATCAAATTCTTGAATGTGAAACTTTTCCGCGTAATATTCTTTTTCATTCTTAGAAGAGAGATTGTAATCTCATGATTAGTGAATAAGTAAATGTTGCCAGGATTTGGGTTGCAGCAGGAAATATGAAAAAGTTACTTATTGTTTTTATTTTCCTCAAACCTCATAAAAAATATAATTATATTTTCTCAAGTGACAAAACTCACTGGTACTTCAAACCGCGACGAAATTATAGGGTTTTCTTCAGCATTTGTTTAGTTGAATACTCGGAATCAAATGGTTACTAATCTACTTTTTTTTTAAATTAAGGAATCGTCACTTAGCCTGTCAATGAGTATTGAAAAGAATATATATCTATATATAGTCATCCTCAGACAGATCTGTTTCGCTGTATCACAGCTCACCAGTAGGGTTAGACATCCGATTGCTTCTAGCTAGGATTGAAACCCGACAGAATTGGCATCAGTCGGTGATTCTACCTATGAGCTATGGGCGCTCGGTAGAAGAAGGCGAACTTTAGCGTGTTATATACAATGTAAACACACACCAGTAGCCGAGAGTGTTCAGATTCATTACTGAATGAACGATGCGTAGCTACTATTTTTTTCAAAGTCTACCATTCCTCCATATGAGGGAAAGGAAAAAATATCTGCACTTTTGCTATAACATATCTTTAGATTTGTTGCATTGTGGTACAGTGGACATCGACTCGGAACGACAAATCGGGGTGCCGAGTTCAAATTCTAGTTGAATACCTTGCATTCACTAACGCAAAAATACCCTTAGGAAAGGTATTAATCCGTCTCTTCCCTAAAGTTATGGGTTAAATAATAGGACAGATTGGATTCCATAGCCTTGGCTGGCAACCAATCTACCGCAGAAAGCAATGACAACCTACTGCATGATAAACTTCTGCCCTGTCAGTCTTTCGAGACATGATCGTCCAAAGCACGTATGGCAATTAATTGACTGACCTTCTGTTCATGTTCTGTTCATTGTATTCATATTTGGGATTGATCGCGTCAGTTTTCTTGCTGCTGATACATGGCCGCTCCACTAGCAGTGTGACCAAGGGGTGCAAATTGATAGCAGTTGTATTTAATAAACACACACAAGCATATATATAATGTAGAAATAGAAATCTGTACTGCATGGTGACTGGCAGTTTCCCGCTTTCAGCGATAAACAGACTCTTAAACATTAAACAGTGAAGCTACCAATCAGCATACATTATATGACCACACTGTGTGTATCTTTTTTTTTTAAATTAGTTTTCTCTAAGCAAGCCGATAATGCCACAAGGACGCAAGGGACAACTGGGTGTGAAAGAGAAAAAGAATATTTTAAAAAGAGGCCGGAAATCCAATTCTAAAGAGGAAACAAGAAATAAAATTACTCCTCTTCAAATGACCGGGGTATGGACGTGAACCGGGCGATATGCGAACCTATCTACACCTATGAACGTTTTTTTCCTTGATACTGAGTAGTCTTCACCATAAATATATTTCATTCAATATACTGTTTAATTGTGACTGTATTTAGCGCCAAGGTTTTGATTTTTCAGTGGTTATAACTGATAAAATGTATTTTGACAAGCAGGTAAAACGCTTGCATAAACAATATATAAATGTGTGCGTGGCTATGTGTGTGCTTGTAATTACATTAATAATATAGAATCTAATGTTTTACAAATATCATAATAACGACAAAAGCCATAGTATTTTTGACTTCCTAAATTATGGACAGTAGCATCTCCTTAACAAGGTTGGGGGTAAAAAGTAGATATAGAGTGAGTTTGAGTTTGAGTTTTGTTTTACGGCATATCAACACCTCTGTGGGTTATTTAATACCAGAAAGGTGGGATTTTAAGTTGTTTTTTTTTGTTTTGTTTTTTTAATGTTCATTTATAGTGAGAAGGTTGATTTGAGTTTTGTTTTACGGCATATCAACACCTCTGTGGGTTATTTAATGCCAGAAAGGTGGGATTTTAAGTTTTTTTTTTTTTTAATGTTCATTTATAGTGAGAAGGTTGATTTGAGTTTTGTTTTACGGCATATCAACACCTCTGTGGGTTATTTAATACCAGAAAGGCGGGATTTTAAGTTTTTTTTTTTTTTTTTTTTTTTTTTTTAATGTTCATTTATAGTGAGAAGGTTGATTTGAGTTTTGTTTTACGGCATATCAACACCTCTGTGGGTTATTTAATGCCAGAAAGGTGGGATTTTAAGTTGTTTTTTTGTTTTTGTTTTTTTTTAATGTTCATTTATAGTGAGAAGGTTGATTTAGTCAGATTTAGATTTTTTATTTTATTTTATTTTAGAAAACTGAATATATTTTCTAGTTTTGTATTCAAAAATGTATTGCTGGTTATAATTTTTTCCTTCAAAAATGTATTGTTGATAATATGTTTCTTTCAAAGATTGTACATTTTTCTATAAAAGTCCATTTTTATGTATATATTTTTATAAAAGTATATTTTTATACTTTCAAAGTGTTTTGACTCCAGTTTGGGGGTTAACTATTTGCCCATAGCTGGGACCCTAACAGGTGCTACCACTCTGGATCAGGGTGGACCTGAGAACAACAGCAATTAAGAGGTGATTCCATGCTCCTCACAGCCTCCGAATCAGAAGCCTTGCTGCCGGATGCAGTTTATCGTCATACCCAGGACCGTATAGAATAAGTATTATACCAGTATTACAACAGAGGTTCTAAGATTTATTTAATACATTTTGTGCGCGCGATTTAATTTTTATTACTTTATACATACTTTTGTGTCTCCCTGTACACACTATTTTTATACATATAATTTATTTATATAATCTATTTATAAAAATTATTTATATATATTGTTTGAAACATTGTAGTTCTTTGAGGATGGCGAGAAGCGTGTATCAAAAACATTTTTGTTTCGCGTTTTATTCTGATATTTACAAATTTTTCCCTTCTTGTTCCGAATCAGCAAACGTTTCTTCTACTGAGATATTGCAAGTAATATTAAAAAATGTCAAATAAATAAAATAAAATAGCATAAAACAAAACAAAATAAAATAAATACGAACATGAATCGCATCTCAAAGCGGCTTGAAAAATACCAACATCATTTCGCGCTTAAAGTGGTTTTCTGACTGAGGTAGACTTTTAATTTTGACATCTGATAACTTTAAACATGTTTTTATTTATTTATTTTTTATTTTAAACTTTAATTGAATTGTGTAGACTTTATAACTTGCGAGAAACATTATGAAATAGCGAAAATATAACGTTAAAAATTTACACACACCTGAATCTTCCAATAAGAAGAGAATTGAAGAATTCTGCTCAGAGGCTTCCGTGGATCAGTCAGTCAAGTGCCATGCGCGATACACGCTTGGGCGATCATGTCTCGAAAGAGACATGACTGACTGGGCAGAAGATTATCCCGCAGTAGGTTGCCATTGCTTTCTGCGGTGGACTGGTTGCCAGCCAAGGCTATAGAACCCAATCTGTCCTATTATTTAACCCATAACTGGAAGGAAGAGACGGATTAATACCTTTCCCAAGGGTATTTGCGCGTAAGTGAATGCAAGGAATTCAACTGAAATTCGAACTCGGTTCCCCGATTTCTCGTTCCGAGCCGATATCCACTGCGCCACAACGCACATCCCACAGATAGATTGATTATTATTATCTTGGAATATAGGATGTTTCTGCAAATATCATGGATCGAGGATGTGAGCAATGATGAGGTTTTGGGAATGATGGAAACGAAAAGGAAATTAATACTGAGCATCAGGAAGAGACAGCTGAAGTTCCTGGGACACACAAAGAGGAAGGAGGGCCTGGGGAATCTGATACCAACAGGCCAGATAGAGGGGAAAAGAGACAGGGGAAAGCAACGGATAACATATTTGAAGGAATTAATCAATTGGATGATGGAACGAGGGTTGCATGGTGTAACAGGAGAAGGCGTGCTAAGAGCCATCAGGAATAGAGAGACGTGGAAAGTCATGATCGCCTAGGTCCTGAAAGGACAGGGCACATAGATGAAGAAGAATTCAATAATCTACTTCTTTATTGCTACAAGAAAAACAGCAGTAGAATGAGAATTTCTCAAAAATTAACATCGAAAAGTACTTTACCTCATCCGAAAAACGTAAGAGAAAAATTTACTCCACTTCAAAGACATTATCTATTCAGACAAGAAGGCTTATCTTAATTGTTATGCTCACAATATTTCAACCGTTGTACTCTTCGGTCTTCTTGAAATGTCTTTCCTTCTATTTGGTAACCTTCGTGGAATTTTGAACTGAACACTTTATTCAATCCACAGAGTAGGTTATTCTCGACCTACTTTCCATGCTTAAGGAATATTTCGTAAAATAGCTCCTCAGTCAATATTCATTTTGTGTCACTTGTCCGTTTCTTCGACTGAAATAGAGTATGTGACTTTTCAGCAGACCCAGAGGTTGAACTCGCAAAGGTCAAGGCACTCTCGGTACCTTAACTTTCGCATATCCTTCTCTTACTCTCTCTCTCTCTCTCTTTCACACACACACACACACACACACACACACACACACACACACATATATATATATATATATATTTGTTTGAGCATTGTTTGAACATTATCAAAGATGTCGGTAAAAACCAATTTCGTAAGTTTCCGTAAAATTTCGTAATATGTATATATATATATTTGCCAATATATATATATATATATATATATGTGTGTGTGTGTGTGTGTGTGTGTGTGTGTGTGTGTGTGTGTGTGCGTGTGCGTGTGTGTGTGTATACGTACGGTATTTCAAATTTTATTAGGCAACTCTTTTTCACAAGAACATTGCTACTAACCAACTGATGTTGGAAAAATCTTTAGTATATACTTAGACATGATTTTTAATCATTTCACCCCAAGTAAGGCAATAAGGCCACTAGGATGTTAGGGGTTACTGAGGGTTAGGGAATATGACATGCTATTATGACTATTAAGGAGAGAACAATAAAAGAACAAGAATTAAGATGATAGAAGATTTTTGAAGATGAAAGTTGATTGAACAACAGGAAGCCCGAAGAAATTTCACAAGCGAGAAATGCGTTAGAAGAAACTGTTAGCATAGAACCTATGCTGACCTCTAGCCATTTAGACTGTAAAATAATGAGACGATACCCCGCCAAAACTTATATGATAAATATACCGCAAAATGAAGGTCGTTCTGAATGGGCGTGCCTCTTCGTCCTACAGCACGAATGCTGGTGTCCCACAGGGCTCTATCCTGGGCCCGACGCTCTTCCTTATTTTCATCAACGACCTCCCAGATGAGATCAAGTCCCAAGTAGGCATCTACGCAGATGACACTACAATATACTCCCGCTCCAGTAAGAAACCTGTCGTGGCGGACAGTCATAATCTCGCTGCTGACCTTGAGCGGGATCTACACTCTGTGGTGAACTGGGGCAAGAAGTGGCTTGTCAACTTCAATTCATCTAAGACCAAGCTGTTGTCTGTCAACCATTACAGGCAACCTCTTCTGCCTCCCATAAGCATGGACCAAGTGATTCTCCCGGAGAGTAATACACTACGCCTCCTCGGACTTACCCTGTCCTCAGACCTCAAATGGAACCACTATATTGAATCCATAGCAAAATCTACTGCTCAGAAGGTTGGGTCACTATGTCGATCCAGGATGTTTTTTCCACCTGAATCCATCCTGCATATATACAAGTCAACCATCCGTCCGTGCATGGAGTACTGCTGCCATTTATGGTCAGATGCCCCTGTCGTTCTCCTCAGTGTTCTTGACAAGCTCCAAAGGAGAGTCTGTAATGTGATAGGTACTGATCTGGCGACTCGACTGCAGCCACTTTCCCATCGTCGAAATGTGGCCTCCCTCTGTCTCTTCTATAAATATTTTCATGGCTTCTGCTCGGATGAGCTTAAGTCACTGATGCCTTCTCAACAGGTGTTTACCCGTGCAACCAGACTGGCAACTGGGTCCCACCCATTCACAGTCAGGTTAGCCAAATGCAGACGACAATTCTACTCCTGCAGCTTCCTCTCTCGCACTTCCCGCCTGTGGAACTCGCTCCCGTATTCTTGCATTCCTGACGGCTACAACCGCCAGAAATTTAAATGCAAAGTTAATACTCATCTACTAACCACTGGCCTCTAGCTCTCTCCCCTCCCCTGTATAACCTTCCCTTTCTCTCCTCCTATGTATCTGTCATCGCACCTTCTTTCTCAGCTTTCTATTGTTCCTTTCTAACTAGCTTGTACTCCTCACTCTTTTCTAATCTTTTTACATTTATGTAACCCCCTACACATCAGTGGCGTTTCCGCCTTGCTCGGGGTGAAATGATTAATAAAAAAAAAATATCATACTAGCAGTTCAGCCCGGTTTCACTCGGATAACTTAAGGAATAATAAGAATAAAAAACATATGAATTTACATAGCAAATACTTATACAACGTCCACCGTCGTCTCTTTTATAGATAAAGATAACAATGTAGAATGTCTCTATTGGATTAGGGTGGGAGAGGGAAGGGTAACATATATAGATATAAATAATATAAAGTGGGGTGATCGATTCTATATTATAATCAATACATAAACTGATCCCTGACTTTGTGGGATGATAATATATATTTTTTACCCCTAATTTTGGCTTTCTGAAAAATTTCAAGGTGTCGTTAGCGTTTTAAAATTTTGATCTACATTTGAGCGCAACTCCCGTCGAGCTAGACCGCAAAATGCAGACGCTAAGTCGAATCTATCAAACAAACAATTACTTACACAATGTCCACCATCGTCACTTTTATAGATATAGATGATATAAGAAATATTTACAATATCATTCGTTTATTTGAGATTTTATATTCAACTTGAGAACTATTTTTCTTATTGCATGAAAACAATACACTAGTAGAGTTATTGGTGTTTATCTTTAATTTTAGATTTAAAGATTGTCAGGGTTTATAAGAAAGAGATCGCGTCACAGAAGAAGCAATAGTTAATAAGTTCATTTATTGGGTGGTTTCATCACAATATTGGAAATTGCGATCATCATTCACTCATTTATTCAGTGGTTACTACTCTCCTCCATCTCACAATTGTGGCTCATGATAACACTGAAGGTAGAATAGTGAGTGCAAATGGCTTGCTGGTTTCTTTTGCACCGGGGATATTATGGTTACCCCGTCCCTCCTCTTAGAACTTAAAGAGGTAAGAACTACAAGGTAGCAGGTGGTTTGAAATCAGGGGTTTCTTTCTCCTAGACTAGTTGTCAACCAAGGTTCTAGATCCCTGTCTGTGTTGTTTTTTATCTATAGCTAAGAGGAAGAAATGGATTAAGTGAATGGGATAAACTCTCATGGAATTCGAACTCGGTTCCAATCCCTCAGTCCCATCTGCTATCCATTGTTTCACCGTGGCTCCGAATAGGAATGGAAGAATCTTATTTTTTAATCATTCCCCCCCTCCAAGCAAGGCAGTTTAGCTGCCACTGATGTGCGGGGGGTTACATACGAGGAAAGTGGTGAGAGAAAGGGGTTATTTATAGGGGATGTCATAGAATGGGTAAGAAAAAGGTGAACATACTGGTGTGATGAGACCAGAGTGGACAGAGAAAAATACATGAGGGAAAGAATGAGATAAGAGATGACAATTGACCTTACAATTGAAATCTTGGAGATTGTAGCTGTCTGGGAAGCAAGTATACGGAAGGGAATTCCAGAGGCTTGACGTGCGAGAAAAGAAGCTGGAGTAGAAGTTGCGGTTATATTTTATTGGTTTCACTGTAAAAGGGTGAGGTCTAGTTGCTTGTCTACTAACTCAAGTAAATTCATGCAGAGGGGGGGGCATCAGTGAACTAAGCTTGTCGGAGCAAACTCCGTGAAAATAGTTGTAGAAGAGACAGAGGGAGGCCACATTACGCCGGCGAGAAAGTGACTGCAGCTGAGCTACCAAATTGGGATCGATCACATTGCAGATTCACCGTTGGATTTTGTCAAGAACCCGCAGATGAAGAGCAGGGGCACCCGACCAGATGTGGCAGCAGCATTCAGTACACGGGCGGATGGTAGATTTATATATAGAATAGTAAAAATAAAGAATTTTAAAAAAAAAGAAGAAAAACTAAATTGAGTGCAATGACATGAAATGGAACGATTATATTGTATCATGTTTTTAGAAATGAAGTTTGGTTTACGTTCTAAACAATTTTTTTCACCAATATCTGTCTTGCACCTTTTCAAGACCACCACTGGTCCATGCATTGAATATTGTTGCTATAATTGCTTCGGTGATTCTGCATGTATCTCGAGATTATTGACAAAATCAAAACAAAAATTTGCCATCTCAGCTTCTCATGCTTCTCATAGCTTTCCTCTACCTTTTCTACATAAATATTTTCATGGTAAGTGTTCTGATGAACATTACTGTTTGGTACCTAGATTTTACGAATTTAAACGCAGTACTAAATTGTGGATGTACGTTGTAGTGCATTGGATATCGGCTCGGCACGAGAAATCAGGGAGCCGAATTCCAGCTGAAGTCATTGCATTCACGTACGCACAAATACCCTTGGGAAAGGTATTGATCCGCCTATTCCTTCCAGTTATGGGTTAAATAACAGGACAGATTGGGTTCTATAGCCTTGGTCGGCAACCAGTTTACCGCAGAAAGCAATGGCAACCTACTGCGGGATAATCTTCTGCCCAGTCAGTCATGTCTCTTTCGAGACATGATCGCCTAAGCGTGTATCACGTATGGCACTTAACTGACTGACTAAATTGTTAGCTAGGCCTGGTCTTTTTACAGTTGAAAATCTTATACGTAACCGTAAGTTCTATGCAACCAGCTCCTTCTCTCACACTTCTCGCTTGTGGAACTTTCTTCTGGTTTATTGATTTTCTTGTCAACTTTAATCTTCAAATATTTTAATAAAATGTCAGTCGTCATCTTCTATCTCTCTGAATCCTGTTTTTATTGTCCTTTTTCCATAACAGTGTTTTTTTTTCTCTCAGACTCTTTTACTCTCGATGACCTTTTACACCTTAGTGGCTTTATCACTTCTTCTTGGAATGAAATTATAATCATGGGCAGTTAAACTAGACATGTGCGATAAAAAACAATTCTTAAAATGAAGAAAACCTAGTCATGAATCAAAAATTAAAAAGAATTAATCTCTAAATTCAAATAGCATCTCAGATTGTGGCAGGAGTAGCCAAAACTTGTTTTAAGTGACATTCGATAAATCTAAGATATTTGAGAGTTCGAAGACGTATAATAAATTTACAATCACGTTTTTTTTAATATTGTTACATAAAAATTAGGCAAAGTTTAGCCTTTAAACTCACAGAAAACAGTTCGGCAAAAAGATGATTTCTATTGACACCATTATTATTATTATTTTATATTCCCTCGGCAATTTTTATTGTTTTAAAAAATATTTTTACAGTTTTAATAAAACCCGAAGATAGGAAGCTAGATTTATAGGTTATCTTTTTACTCGGAAATTTAGAACGAAATGTGAAACACTACTTATTTATTAAACTGTTTACTTACGAGATGTTCAAAGTAAATCAATTAGAAAGTAATAAAGAAATAACATGAAACGTTTTTTGCTAATAAATTCATAAATATTTCTGTAAACAAAAATAAAAGGTTATAAATTCGTAATTACGTGTAACTGCAATTTTAAATGTTGAAAAAAATTTTTTCCAAGGTTTTTTTTTTCATTTACTCACTCCGAAAAATTCATTATAATAATTTGTGGGCATCTGGATATGTACTTTTTTCCCAAGAATTGACAAGAAAAATAGTAATACTAGCAGTATAGCTCGGCGTTGCTCAGGTGTAATGAAAGCTTTAAACTAATCCATGGACCTGGAGCACAGACTCTTTGGACGTTGGCACGTAAGACTAAAAAGCAATAGTTGTTTCCAGTTAAAGACTGAAAGAAAAATGAATGGATGTAAGTCAAATTTTGATTTCCTGGTATCGATATCAAATAAGTTTTTTTCGTCGTGAACTGAATTTTGAAGGCTAAATAAGTCCTCTGAGTAAATGGTATCATGGCTGAAACTAAGAACTACAATTATACCTATTCAGAGCCAAACCCGAAGCAAAAACTAAAATAAAAGGGCTGAAAAAATACTGACATACTGGCAGATAAACAGACACACACACAAACATCTTGCCTTATATAAATATATATATATATATATATATGTGTGTGTGTGTGTGTGTGTGTGTTACCGATTTTCTGCACTATTGTAAGAACTGCAACCTTGAAACTTCTGAATATCGTTTCTTATGTCTTTGTCTATGAGTGTATCAAATTTGATTAAAATCGAACCACTCCTTCTATAACCCGGTTTTTTCGATTATCGATTTTCAATATTTATCTGGAGTACCTCGACACAAAACCTAGCTAAGAACACTCGCAGACGCTTATAGTACAACTGTGTAAATTTTCAAGAAAATCGGTTCAGCAGTTTTGGAGTCTATATGCAACGGACACACACACACACACACACAGATACACACACAGACAAAGTTCCATTTATAAATATGTTTAGATTAGACTGTTTAATTATCAGAATTAAGTTTAATAATTTTGATGTGAATTCTCGAGAAAAAAAAATGGATAAAAATCCATATTTAAATGTTTCAGTTTTACCAAAATAGCTTTTTAAAACAATAAAAATCGATGAGAGAAAAATACCTTAACGACTGGAAGAAAAGGAAAAAAAATGCCTTTTGACTGTTTTTCAGTTGGTACGAATGTTACACTTTGCCAAAATTTGTCAGAAAAACATAAAAATATTAACAAACACAGTGATATTTATTGACTTATGTAGCTTCTTTTTAATTGTTAATTTGTACTAGTTTAAAAAATGACAACGTTCATATCAGGAATGATTTCAAAATCTTGACCGTTTTTTGTATCTTGATCATATTTAATCTGGTAGGAAGGAAACGAGTAAGTATATTACATTTTACATTCTTCTTCTATGAACCATGTTCTTTCAGGACGTAGGCGATCATGGCTCTCCACATCTCCCTATCACTTGTCGCTCTTAATACTCCTCCTTTTATCCCACTCAATCCCCGCTCCACCATCCATCTGCTCAAGCCCATCAAGTACGTTGCTTTCTCTTGTCTCTCTTTTCCTCTATCCGTCCTGTGAGCATCGCATCTCCAAGCCTTCCTTCCTCATTACATGCCCTAAAAACTTCAGCTGTCTTTTCCTGTTGCTAATTTTTTTATAACCATATCGCCCCTAGCAAGGCATTTTACTGCCACTGTTTTGCAGGGGGTTACACAGGAGGAAAGTTATGACGAAGAGTGACAGGTTATAGGGGGTGTCAGGAAGTGGGTAAGAAAAGGATGAGAATACTGATGAGAGTGGAGTGGATGGAGAAGGGAGCATGAGAGAGAGGATGCAGGTTAGTGAGATAGGAAATTACTATTGAGTTTACATTTAAATTCTTGGAGATTGTAGCTGTTGGGGAAGTAAGTAAATGGAAGGGAATTCCACATACAGAGGGAACCAGTAAAGTAAGTTCATCGGAGCAGAAAGTATTTGTAGAAGAAACACAGGGAAGCCACATTGCGCTGGTGAGAAAGTGATTGTATCTGAGCTGCCAAGTCGGGATCGATCACATTACAGATTCTCCGTTGGATTTTGTCAAGAACAATTATCAGTTTTTGTTCTTGTGCCCATTCTCTCCAAAACCTCGTCGTTGTTTACGTGTTTCGCCCGCGGTATCCTCAGCATCCTTCTGTAGAACCACATTTTGGTTGCTTTAAGTCTTTCCTTCATTTTTGATGAGATTGTCCAGCATTCGCTGCCATATTGAAGGACAGACACCAAATAGCAATCCAGTACATTCTTCTTTGTTTCTAGCGAAATCTTCTTGTCTCTCAATACTCTACTCGGCTTCTAAAATGCATCCTTGGCCATGTCAATTCACATTCTGATCTCGGTGTTGCACTTTCTATCCTCTGTTCGAACACTTCCCAGGTATTTAAATTTCTGCAACTGTTTGATTTTATTATCCCCAACTTCTAATTGTCATTTTAGGCCACTCTTTTTACTGATGACCATTCATTCTAAATGTGAAATGAAAAAAACGATCATCCAACGTATTTTTGCGAACTGCACGTGAAATGTCAAAAATATGGCTCGTGAACTGCGGGTTGTTCCCATGTGGATTGTAAGTATAAAATGAGACAGACAAATATCTTAAACAATTAAATTTAACAAGTATAATCCGTGATTTCTTTTAATAAGATCAAATTTAATACTGTCCAATAATAGGTGTTACGTTTACCTACACTCAAAATCTAAAATTGAAACAACTATGGTGGGATGGAAGAAATTATTTCTTATTGTCGTATGTCGGGAATAAAATAATCTCAGCTATTAAAGTAGCATGAAAGTAAATAACTTTAAAGGAGATATAAACTTACATTTTCAAATGTAGAAGCTTGTTTTTCATGGACGTCGCCTTAATCAATTCTGTCAGAGAAACTCTACTGTTTTCTTCACATTTAGTTCCCTAGTGACCTACATACACAACTGGCTATATATATATATATATATATATATATATATATATATTATAAGGAAGTAAAAGAACAGATAGATTAAAAGCCACTGTTCATGCATTTACTTTTATACATTCTGCTCAATACAGAGTAGAAATTACAATATTAAGCTCTACTCGGCATTGAGCACTCGTTATAATTAATATATATATATATATATATATATATATATATATATATATATATATATATATATATTTTAATTCAGATACTTCAATCCAAGGGAAAAAAGCAGGAAGGTAAATTCCAAAAAACCCGATCCTAATTAATATTAAAAAATTTATTTTAATATTAAAAAATGATACAGGAAGAGAGCTCCATGTAATAAAATATTACAGAGCAAATATATATTAAAAAAGGATTAATTCAAAGATGTTGAATGGCCATTTCGATATGAAGATCCCCACGGGGAACGACACATCACCTCAGCAACAGAAAAAAACCTTTCAGAAACTGGAGAAAAATTAGTCTACTTTTCCTTTTTAAATAGATTGCAAAGAAATTAAAAAATAAATAATAAAATAAAATAAAAATAAAAATAAAGGGAAAGAAAAAGAAAAGGAAAAAGAAAAAGAAAAAGACAGAATAAAATCAAATAAATAAGAAAAGAAAAAAATTGACATCGTCTGGGTTCGCAAAAAAAAAAGGGGGAGAATGTAACTAAAAATTAACAGACAGCCGTGTTAAATCGACGTCAGTTAAAGCAACACGGAAAAAGGTGGTAAGAGAGATAAAAGAAGGAAGGGAGGGAAAAAGAAAGAAACTAAAGAAAAAATTTTTTTAAATATTACAGACGCTGGACAAATTCAAAAACCTAATTTCCCCAAAACGTTGAAGTATTAGAAAAAGGCCTTTACTAAAAAGACATAATTATTAATAAAAGGGAATAAAAAGATATAGGATTTAAAATAAAATTATTTTTAAAAAAATTAGGTCATTTGAAATTAAACTAAATAAAGACAACACTAGGTAAAAAAAAAAATGAATTACAATTATTATATATACATACCTATAGAAGTACACACATACATACATATATATACACACAATTTAACGAATAAGAATACATAGATACATACACATACACACACATACATTCAATTTATTACACACTTATATACATATACATGCGCATACACAGATATATATATGTGTGTACACACCTATATACAAAAAATTCATATACACATAATATACATGTGTACACATACATGCACACATATACACACACACACGCACATATATATATATATATATATATATATATATATATATATTCCATATGTACTCACACACATACATATTAATGAATATTATGAAAAGGAGCATTTAAATAGCTAAAAAAATTTTTTCAAAATTACATATAGCCCACATACATAAATACATATATATACATATATATACAAATATGCACATCCACACACAAACATACACATATACATAAAAAAAATATTAAAAAAAAAAAAAAATTAAAATTAAAATTAAAAAATTTTTTTAAAATATTAAAAAAATTATAGAAAAATTTAGAATTTAAAAATTAAAAATTAAAAGTTAAATTTTAAAATCCGCCCTATGGCGGCACTTGTTTATAAATTCCCTTCTAAAGTTCAAAAGTAAGTCCTGATGAGGATACTTCAAAATCAGAATCTTCTCCAATAAACACAGACGACACCTATTACGAAAACTTTTAGGAGTACAAGCTGAGCCTATTAATTTCCAGCTGATTATAGGGTCCTGCCCTTCCTCCTTCATTTCCCAGAACCTACGTGATAGTGCCGTCTGGAATCTCTGTTTAGGGTTCGAAAACGAGTACCTGTGATTATAAAGCCTCTGTTTGAAAGAGCCCGCGAACATGCCATTATAGGTCCGGTAATTGTCCTTGTTATTAGATGGAGAAATGCGGGCTTCATAAATTACATGGGTGGATTTACATTTGCCTTGCACCGGGCAGGCATCCACAGAATAACAATTGCATTTGTCGACAATTCCGGATTTAGCTTCCGTATTATTTAGGTTCATTAAAACTTGTTTATTGTGGGAATTAATTATATTATCTATATTTGAGGTGCAAGAATAACTAATTTTTAGGGTGAATCTATTAAAAATTTTATTTAAGGGATTGTTATTATTATTAAAATGTTTATCGATTAATTTGAGAAAATACTTACCAATATTTATATTAGTTAGCTTACAATAAGGAGGGTTAAACCAAATTATCTTCCTTTTTCTACATTTTCGGGTGTTTTTAGTTTTTGATGATTCTGGGTTTATAGCAGGCTTATCATACTTTAACTTATTAACAAAACCGCTTTTCTGAAGGGCCTTATCGTAAATTTCTTTGCTTGCGTTGAAAATTTTTATATTGGAAGATAATTGGTTAACCCTATTATTTACTATCTTGGGTATTTGTCTTATAATATTCTTGGGGTGGTTGGATAAACTATTTATATAGGTGGGAGAACTATTTTCTTTGAGAAAGGGTTGGTAGGAACCATTCTTTAAGTTAGTTTCTTTCTTTTTCCCTCCCTTCCTTCTTTTATCTCTCTTACCACCTTTTTCCGTGTTGCTTTAACTGACGTCGATTTAACACGGCTGTCTGTTAATTTTTAGTTACATTCTCCCCCTTTTTTTTTGCGAACCCAGACGATGTCAATTTTTTTCTTTTCTTATTTATTTGATTTTATTCTGTCTTTTTCTTTTTCTTTTTCCTTTTCTTTTTCTTTCCCTTTATTTTTATTTTTATTTTATTTTATTATTTATTTTTTAATTTCTTTGCAATCTATTTAAAAAGGAAAAGTAGACTAATTTTTCTCCAGTTTCTGAAAGGTTTTTTTCTGTTGCTGAGGTGATGTGTCGTTCCCCGTGGGGATCTTCATATCGAAATGGCCATTCAACATCTTTGAATTAATCCTTTTTTAATATATATATATATATATATATATATATATATATATATATATATATATATAGCTATAGCTATGAATTAATTGTACATTGCGATACGGAAATGTCTGTTTTTAACCCATTTAAATGTAGATCCTCTTCACAACCAACAGCAACATTGCCTGATGATGAGAATCTATCTTGAAATATAGAAATTTCCGTGTCGCAATGTACAATTAATTTATAACTATATAATTATATTAAGTTCTATAATACTCATTATATTGAGCACTGTCCATAATCAAATAAATGCCAGGGCACTCAAAATAAGAAAACCTTGAGTCCTCTTCACCTGGAATTATATATATATATTAGAAAACGAAATATTCACAACTGATACCAAAGTTTAAAGCATGCTGATGAGACCTATATTGTTGAAAACTAGGTAACAAGTCAGTGGTGAATATTTTGCTTTTTAATATAGTATTGGCGTACAGTTCTTTGGATTGTGTATTTAGCATTCTTTTCTTAAATAACTGTCTACTGGTCTGACCAGTAACTATTTTACTGTTATATATATATATATATATATATATATATATATATATATATATAGGAAAGAATATTAATAAAAAGTTTTGAATTTAAAAATGTACTTTTTTGAACAGTATTTGTTTATTTTTATTATATTTTATATTTCAGACCGCCCTCGGTCCTTCATCAGAAACAACTGATTTTTAAATTTGAATTAGAAACGTATTTCACGATAGCGTTCAAATATTTTTTTGTTTACATCACGTGGTGTGTTTGTTCACAACATGCGGCATGTCCGTAGAGAAAGTCTGTTTGTTTTAGATAAAAATTTCTTGGAATATCTGAAAAAAATTTTTTAGCTATTGAAATATTTGTAAAGATTCAACACACCTAAGTCCCTATTTAACCCTAGCTTGTGTGTATTTAATTTTAAAATCCAGTATGTTTCTTTCTTTCTGCGTGTGTATGTAGAACTAAAATTGGAGTCTATTAGTAAACATTTGCAATTTTCTAAAGTATGATCAGGTTGATTAAAATGGGCTGCAATTGGGGAGTATACATTTTTTTGTCGTATATTTAGTTTGTGATTATTGAAGCGAAATCTAAAGCTATTACCGGATTCGCCGATATATCCACTGTTGGGGCAAATTGAGCAGAAGAGAAAGTAGATGATGTTTTTGCTGTCACAAGTAAGGTTTGGTGGGTGTAATTTTATTCTGGTGTTGGGTACAGAGAATGTTTTGTCTGTTATTAAATGTTTACAAATTAAACAGCGAGGCTTCCCACATTTTAAATTCCCTGATAGGTTTGTATTATTTAAATATTTGTTAGAAGTGAGGATAGTTGATAGGTTGGGTGTTTGTTTCTTTGCATTTATGGGTGGTTTATCGAAAATGTCTTTGATGTTTTTGTTTGATTGGAGGTTCCTACAGATTAGTGGCACAGCAATGGGCACGAAAATGGCACCGAGTTATGCCAATATCTTTATGCATATTTTAGAAAAAAAGATACTAGACAGTTCGCAATACAAACCATCACATTATTTTAGATACATTGATGATATTTTCTTAATATGAACTCATGGATTAGAAAAATTAAAAAACTTCTTCACTTTCTGCAACAACTTCCACAATACAATCAAATTTACCATGGAGTACTCATACACATCCGTCCCTTTCTTAGATGTCATGGTAAAATTAAATAAACATACACTTTCCACCAGTCTATACAACAAACCCACGAACCAACATAAATTCCTACACTTTAACAGTTGCCATCCCCTCAAATTAAAAAAATCTATCGTATACAGCTCATTTATTAGAATAAAACGCATTTGCTCAGACCATCCAGATTTTCTAAACAACATTAACAACCCAATAAAACAGTTTCTAAAATGTAAATATCCAATAAAAATAATAAAGGAAGCACTACATAAAACCATCCACTTAGATCGTAGCACACTTCTCACATACAAAAAACGAAAAGATAACAACCGAATTCCCATGGTTTTTAACCATAATCAATATTCCTACACACTTATCAAAAATTTAAAAAATGATTACAGGAACCTCCAATCAAACAAAAACATCAAAGACATTTTCGATAAACCACCCATAAATGCAAAGAAACAAACACCCAACCTATCAACTATCCTCACTTCTAACAAATATTTAAATAATACAAACCTATCAGGGAATTTAAAATGTGGGAAGCCTCGCTGTTTAATTTGTAAACATTTAATAACAGACAAAACATTCTCTGTACCCAACACCAGAATAAAATTACACCCACCAAACCTTACTTGTGACAGCAAAAACATCATCTACTTTCTCTTCTGCTCAATTTGCCCCAACAGTGGATATATCGGCGAATCCGGTAATAGCTTTAGATTTCGCTTCAATAATCACAAACTAAATATACGACAAAAAAATGTATACTCCCCAATTGCAGCCCATTTTAATCAACCTGATCATACTTTAGAAAATTGCAAATGTTTACTAATAGACTCCAATTTTAGTTCTACATACACACGCAGAAAGAAAGAAACATACTGGATTTTAAAATTAAATACACACAAGCTAGGGTTAAATAGGGACTTAGGTGTGTTGAATCTTTACAAATATTTCAATAGCTAAAAAATTTTTTTCAGATATTCCAAGAAATTTTTATCTAAAACAAACAGACTTTCTCTACGGACATGCCGCATGTTGTGAACAAACACACCACGTGATGTAAACAAAAAAATATTCGAACGCTATCGTGAAATACGTTTCTAATTCAAATTTAAAAATCAGTTGTTTCTGATGAAGGACCGAGGGCGGTCTGAAATATAAAATATAATAAAAATAAACAAATACTGTTAAAAAAAAGTACATTTTTAAATTCAAAACTTTTTATTAATATTCTTTCCTATACATATTAAGACAGTATACGTGGATGATCATCACTATATATATATATATATATATATATATATATATATATATATATATATATATATAACGTAGCACACTGGTTATATTATCCAGGTAAATTCCGATAGAAACGAACTCAAAATAACTCAATGTTAAATTCATTTATTAAATTTAACAGTGTAATATAATTTAGAAAAGTTTTTTTTATTTGCTACAATTTCAATGGGTAATACATATTTCACTGCATAATGATGTTATTATTGCGGCTCGTCAGACCCAAATGGTACAGCAGTTGATCCTCAAAATATCCCTCCCCCACAATTTTTTTTTACCGAGACGCTCACATGTCCATATTTAGAATAGGTAAAGGTAATTGACTATTTTTTTTTAAATTACCGTTACAAATGTCTGTTCTAAATATGGACATGTGAGCGTCTGTGTAAAAAAAAAATTTGGTGGGGGGATATTTTGAGGATCAACTATATATATATATTGGTGATTATGAGATTATGAATTCATTTTTCAAAAAAACAACGCATCATCTCACAGTAAAAATTAAAAGTCTTCATCAGAAAAGGCATATAAAATCAGTGACATGGCCAGCGAAATGCTTGGATATCTCTCCGCTTTTTTGTCTTCCTCTCTCCATAATGCATATTTGGGCAGCAATTTCTCTTTTATGCAGGTTTCATTAAAAATGACAGAAAAGGTGTGATGGTTAAGTTTTTTTATATAATTCTTCATGTGATCTTATGATTTTCTTTTAAGGAAATAAATTATATAAAAATTGTCCAAATATTTTGTTTATCCAAGCGCTTTCGGCTATACTTTCAGCCATTATCGGGGATGACTATTATTTTACGTGTAACCAATATTGTTTACGAATTCGCATGTCCCTTGAAGAACTGCGTTCTTGATCCATCTTTCGATAATAATTATATCGGTCGTACGACTACGAAACTTATTCGAAGACTCGGGCTGCATGTCTCTTAACGGAGTTAAATTCGATCTCATTTAAACACACACGGAGAGACCTACCAAATTCTATCCGGCACATACTTGTGAACAACATAAATATCATAGCATCATCTACATGCAAAAAAAAAAATAAGATTAAAAATAATGGAGGCTTTATTGATAAAAACAAACAAAAAATAACCCAACACACAATGACATCAACTACGAACACGCTAACAACATGCTTACCGTGTTCCGTACATAACACATACCACTACTCTACATCATACACAACACCACATACATTCTATTCTACGTAAAATAGCATTCAGCATCATAAATAGCTAAAAGTATAGCCGAAAGAGCTCGAATGAACAAAACATTTGGACATTTTATTAATAATTTATAAAAAATCAGAAGATCATTTGAAAAATTACACAAAAACTTAACCAACACACCCTGCCTGTCATTTTTAATAAAACCTCTCTCCATATATAGTGTCCTATGTCATTTTTATAATTCTAAGATACTTGCTGTGTATATCATTATGAGGCATCCAGTATATATATATATATATATATATATATATATATATATATATCCGAGTGAATACAGAACGAAGAATTCTTTCCACGTCCAAAACAGTGTTCGATATATAATTTTCTATATAGAGCTGTCAATATTTATTATAAATTATATTTTAGAACATGTACATAACTTCTCTATATATAATCGCTACGAAGGCGCGTCCGTTTCTGCATCGGAGTACTCGGTAAGCATGTTGTTATGTACATGTTCTAAAATATAATTTATAATATATATATATATATGCATATACATATATATATATATATATATATATATATATATATATTAGTCATCCAGATACAAGCCGGTTTCGCTGTATTACAACTCATCAGTATGGCTAGACATACACTTGCTTCCAGCCGGGATCGAAACTCAACCGATTGTTGTCAGTCCGGAGTGCTTACTCCCTAAGCTATCGGCGCATAAGAGAGGAGGAAATTTTAGCGTGTTATATATATGCAGTGCATACACACGCCAGTCACCGGGAGAACTCAATTCATTACTAAAGAGTAACGCGTAAATCGCAGAAGTGAAATCTGTTTTTAAAATGTTTTTTTTTCAGGGAGCTCAATCGTAATGAGAGCACACACACACACACACACACACACACACACACACACACACACACACACATATATATATATATATATATATATATATATATATAGTGTATTGTAAGAAAGTGACAGAACACGTAAATTTTAAACCTACTGTTCAAGCATTTACTTTTATAAAGAGTGCTCGATACAGTGTAGAGCTTTATATTGTAATGGTTGTTACAATGGTTTATAAAAGCAAAGTATCACTACACTAAAATTCTCATGTTTCGGAGCACATCCACTCCTCCTCGAGTGATTTGTGGAACTGAAAATAAATGGTGGAAAATGGTGGATTTTTTTTTTTTTGAGAATGTGATATGTAGGTGATGTTGGGGATGGGAATTTAGTATGTCTAAGCTGGTCCGTCGGCAGTTTGTAACCATAGAGATACAGATTTGGGTTGGGAGAGAGAGGCGATGTAGCTTATTTCTGGACAGGTCACTTTTAGTTTTGTCTGGGTAAATCGCATAGTTGGACCATAGATTTTTTTTTAAATGGGTAGACACTTTTTATTTGATTACTATCTATGGGTGGATGAAATATAATGACTTTATATATAGTACTATAGTATATATATATAATGATGCCAAGTCCTTAAGATTATCCAATTGTGTTGAAACTTTACGATTCGAATTGGACATCAAATGAGGTGACGTTAAGGAATCATCTTCATGAGAAGAGATTCTGTTTTATATATTTTCTTTGTAGCAGCGAATGTTTCGTTACCAGTTTCCCGATGAATTTACAAAGAAGAAATGCCTTTACCTTGCAGTTTAATTAACCAGTTCATTAAATTAGTCTTCGTTGACATTACTAAACACTCGTGATTCCTAAAGTCATAAAAAGTCTATATCTTTTGTTCGCATTGAACGACAGCAATTTTTTCTGAAATGAATACAACTATCAATACTTAATATGACTTATACTATTAAGGTGGATCCATGGAGAGACGAAAATAGAGACCCACCATCGGCCAAAGCTCGCCCATTATGCTGCGTGATGTTTTGAAGACGAGGTACTGTAAAACAGTGAACATGAAAATCCGTTTAACACCTTTTAATCGTAAGTTAATTCGCGCGAATTTAGACTGATTTAAAGAACATGTAAATCCATTTCACTTCTGGCCAAAGGTAAGCGCCGTGAGTCGAGTAGACCGGTTGAACAACAGTTACTTTTTCCGGGGGGTGGCGAGTAAATAATTAGCAACAAACCAACATTTTTGGGTTGGTGGTTGCAATTATCTCATAAAATGTGGCTGTCTTTCGGCAGAGCACGACACATAAATTAGTAATGCCTGCTACCGGGGATTCCAACACTGCAGCAGCACCTTCCCCATTGCTCCGAAAATGAAGGTTTAGTGTAACATCGACGCCAGTGCGTTGTTGGTTGAGGGCTGTGTAAATTTTGATCTTAGCCCAGATATACACACTTGGGCACTCCACTTTCAACTAGCTGAGTGCTACATTTCACCACCGTGGTGTTGTCGGGGGTGGAGGTGTTTAGTAAAAGCTTGTAGTAAATTCTCTTTGGATGTCTATCAGTGAACAAAGGGAAACTTATGACTTCTTGAAAACTTCTATTCGTCCTTTTACAATCCAAACATATTTTCATGATCTTATTTCTCTCCATTTTTCAAACCATAATTTATATATATATATATATATATATATATATATATATATATATTGTCATCCGCAGACAGATCTGTTTCGCTGTATCACAGCTCATCAGTACGGTTAGACTCCGATTGCTCCATAACCCAGGCTGGAAACAAGACCGAATTGGCGTCAGTCGGCGACTCTACCCCTGGGCCACGGGGCGTTCGGTGGAAGAACGTAGTCCTTTTTAGCGCATATCATATTACGCGCCCAATAGCTAGAGTGCTCCAATTCATTTTACTGAATAAGCGATGCGTACACGCTAGAGTGGCTACTGTTTTTCAAAAGTATATATATATATATATATATATATATATATACTTGTGAAACATCTGCTTTAGTTTTCTTTCATCTGGGTTACAGGGTGTAATCGATTTCTTTTTTTTCCCCCTCAAATTACGTAATTTACAGTGGTGTGCAGTAATACGAATCTATTTTTGGAGTGGACGATGAAATTTGTTTAATCTTGAAAAATATTGCGTCATCCGTGATTGCATCCGATTTTTATAACGCCAAGACACCACTGTCTCGACTGTCGCTTAACAGTCCTACTGCCATTTTCTGCGATGGAAGTTACTCGAAGGATGCGTACGAAAATTATAACGCTGCACTAATACACTGGCAAGCCTTACAGAGAGATCGTGGATATTGTTAGTATCAGCCTTTCAATTGTCAGTCGTGTGATCAAAGCGAAGAAACAAACTAGATCCGTCAATCCAAAAGGTAAAGGCAAACGGAGTCAGAAGAGAAAAACAACGCCAAGAGATGACGTATACGTTATCAGGGAAAGTGTAAAAGATCCTTCTTCTTTTTCTATGTATCCTGTTCCTTCAGGACGTAGGCGATCATGGCTTTCCACGTCTTCCTATCCCTGGTGGCTCTTAGCACGCCTTCTTCTGTTACACCACGCAACCCTCGTTCCATCATCCACCTGATTAAGTCCTTCAAATATGTTATCCGTTGCTCTCCCCTGTCTCTTGTTCCCTCTATCTGGCCTGTTAGTATCAGTTTCTCCAAGTCCTCTTTCCTCATTGCATGTCCCAGGAACTTCAGCTGTCTCTTCCTGATGCTCAGTATTAATTTCCTTTTTGTTTCCTCATCATTGCTCACATGCTCGATCCATGATATTCGTAGCATCCTTCTGTAGAACCACATTTCAGTTACTTCAAGTTTTTCATTCATCTTTGATGATATTGTCCAGCATTCACTGCCATGTTGAAGAACTGACAAATACTAAGAAGGCATAATTCGTTTTGTTTCAATTAATTTGCACAAGGATGGAGGAGATCGTGCATGAGAGAGTGTGTGAGGGAACAAGTGAAAACGAAAAGAAACTAACAATATTTTAATAAACGTTATTTTCCGTATGAAATTAAGTACGTCATTCAGAAAGCCAATGTGATCTGCGAGCCACAGTTTGCTCATGACTGGCTTAAAGATACACCTTCCTCTACTTTTTCATCAGCAAGCATCCTGATAGAATGTTACGTTTTTCGCTTGCCATTATATCTGGTGAAAACATATATAAGCTGATTGGTAAATGGAAAAACAATACATTAATATCTACTTTATCTACCCAGTAAAAGGAAAGAAAAACAACGCTAAGAGACGACGTATACGTGATCAAGAAAGTGTGAAAGATTCTAGGAAGACATTATTTCGTTTTGTTTCCATTTGCACAAGAATATATTTGTATATATCTTGAAATGAACGTTTAAGAAGCGGGTCATGACTTCAATCCCAGATAATCTTCAGTATGAGTATACATGTAACATCAGTAGCAGAGCATACTTACTCGTCGTGTAAGATTTCGTGACGGTAACTAATCCCAGGCAGATTGGCAGCAATTTACAATGACTTATTGGAAATTTATGCCAGTTTTGTGATAAGGTATGGGACAATTTGTAAAAAAAGAAGGGGCAGGAAATTGTGTGGAGACATCACAAAACCACGCCCTTGAGGGACACGCCAAAGAAGGAGAAGAAAAAGCAATCATTTTACTCTATATATACAGAAGCTTTTATATGATAGAGTTGTTAGCCGCACTCCCAACTGCATTTAAATGTAGACTTGTTTTTCTCCTAGAATGGTGGTCAACCAAGGCTAGTAACTCTAATCTGCTCTGCTACTAACCTCAAAGCTGGGAGATGAACCAATTAATTTTTTTCTTTTTAAAGATACTTGTGTGGAAGTGAATGCAACAGCCTCGGCCACTGAAACCCACTTCCTGCGCTGACAACCGCTACACATACACAAATTCATTGAGGTCTCTGCATAAATCTATCTCTTTAATATTTCATATTAAATAGATCTATTGGGATTATCCTCTCTGTTTAAGGATTTGACATCATTACCTATATATATATATATATATATATATATATATTCTTAACATATACTTTTAAATATAAGAGACAATGAAAGTCTATTACGTTTAATCATGAGCCGTTCTAAACATTGTATTTTGGCTTTAATTTCAGATGAAAATAAAGACAAAACTTCTCGAACATTTGGATAAGTTTTTATTAAGTTGGTTCTAAGCTTTCGGCTCACATGAGCCACCTTCAGAGACGTCAGGGAAAGCTGACGATCCGTTTGGGTGAGGCCTGGGTGGGTCTGTTTAGCTCACTAGGTGTACTTTACTTATATATATATATATATATATATCGGTCGAGTTTCGATCCTGGTCAGAAGCAAGTGGATGTGTCTAGCCACACTAATGAGCTGTGATACAGCGAAACAGGCTTGTGTGTGGATGACTAATATATATATATATATATATATATATATATATTACACAGGTGTAAGCTAAAGTATTCGACCTCTCATTGCTTCCGATTAATCATTCCCATTTTAATTTGATAGTTATCAATTTTTACATACGCGAACAATTTAATAATATATATATATATATATATATATATATATATATATATATATATATATATATATATAATATATCATTTATTTTAATGGACAGATCTACATCTTCACAATCCCCAGTGAATCGCTGCTCCCTAAATTGATGCCATTTCTTTTGTATTTAACTTTGGGCCTTTTGCTGTTATTACTATAAAGTTCTTGAACGATGTCTCGAGTCGGTAAATTAAACAAAGATTCTTTATTTCTTGCAACTTTAAATACTTGCAAGAATCCACTTAAAACTATGTGCGATTTAAGATTTGTATATTTTGAAGACTGTGATTACTCATTACTTAAGATTTTCCCGTAGAAGATTGTCATTACTTTCTGTGGCAATAGAACCCGGTCTGTCCTGCTATTTCACCTATGGAGGGAAGAAGAGACGAATGAATATGTTTCCCAAGGGTATTTGCGCGTAAGTAAATGCAACAAATTCACCTGGAATTTGAACTCGGATCTCTGATTCCTCGTTCCGAGCCGATATTCACTGCACCACAACGCACATGCTACTTGAACTCAGTACTTAGTCATTGTTGATCTAACTTGTTAATCATTACACCATCAAAGTGCTATTAATAAAGTGATTTATTAAGCGTAGCATGGATGTGGCACAGGGTCGTAAATATAGAGCATCTACTCAGGATCAAACTCACTCCTCAGTTTTAATTGAAATAGCATAAGAAGTAGCCTGATCTCGTCTAAGTAGCCTGATCTCGCCTAATGAGTAGTTTGATCTCACCCAAATAAGTAACCTGATCTTACCCAAATAAGTAGCCTAATCTCGCCCAAATAGGTAACCTAATCTCTTCCCAATAAGTAGCCTGATCTTGATCAAATAAATAGCCAGATCTTTTAATAAGTCGCCTGATCGCGTGTAAAAAGTAGCCTGATCTCGCCCAAATAAGTAGCCTGATTTCGACCAACAACTAGCCTGGTCTCGCCCGAATAAGTACCCTCTCATCGCTTCAAAATAAGTAGCCTGATTTCGCCCAAATAAGTAGCCTGATCCCGTCCAAATAAGTAGTCTGATCTCACTTAATAAGTAGCCTGATCTCGCGTAATAAGTAGTCTGATCTCGCTTAATATGTACCCTGACTCGCCCGAATAAGTAGCCTGATCTCGCCTCATAAAAGTTATTTAATTTAAAGGTCCAGTGTTTTCAACATAAAAAGGTCTGATGAAAAGCAACAACGAGGAAAATACAAATAAAGAATTAAAGAACTACAAGAGATTCCTCTCAGAATCCAAATAATATCCCAGATCGTCGCAAAAATTCGATAAGAAAAATAGAATTCCCCACACCTTTTTTTTATTTTTATATGAAGGTCATTCAATAAATAAGGTGAATTTTTTTTGTATAAGGACTTCTAATACAGATAGAAGCTTTTTTTTCAACGTAGTCTCCCAGCAGTGTCACACACTTTTCCCATATGTGCACAAGCTTTCCGTATTCCCTCAGCGTAAAAATCTTTGGACTGGTATCTCAGCCAATCGCTCACAGTACTTTTGACTTCATCGCCACTTTCAAACTTCGTGCCTCTCGTGAACGCTTTCAAGGCACCAAACAGGTGAAAGTCTGAAGAGGCAAGGTCTGGGCTGTAAGGGGGATGAAAGAGCAGTTCCTAGCCCAGCTCGTTGATGGTCTGCACCGTTTGGGCTGCTGTGTCAGGCCTTGCATTGTCTTCGAGTAGGCAAGGTCATCATTGACAATTTTGTGTGCTGTCGAAACAGATAGGCCTAAAGTCCTTGCAATGTCATCCACTGTCACCCTTCTGTCAGACTGAATGAGGTCATTGACTGATTCGATCACCTCAGGAGACCTCACTTTTGTAGGCCTCTTCATCCTTAACACTGCTCCGTCGTTCTTTAAACAATTTAGCCCACTTGTAGATATTTTTGGCTGAAACATGTGGCACCATACACAGTTGACATTCTCCTATGAATTTCAACTGGTTTGTACCCTTCAGCAACCAAAATTTGACAACTGACCTCTGTTCAATCCTGAAGCATGCTTCTTGGTCGGCCATCTTTGTTAATTTCAAAAACTCTCAAAGTTTTTTTTAATCTGCAAAAAAATTACATCCCTTTGAAAAAGAAGTAAAGGAAAATTTTAAAAAAAACTAAGCTTCTATCTGTATTAGAAGTCATTATACTGAAAAATACATTTTATTTATTGAATGACCCTCGTAGAAGTCCTTATACCGAAAAATTCACCCTTTTTTTTTTTTGGATGACCCTCGTATATAATAATATTTGTTTATTTGTGCGCAGTTTTATACCAAATACAATTGCAGTCTAGAATATTATTACCGGCCAAATTACTTAGTCGATAAAATAAGTGAGGAATGTTTGATTCTGATCAGAAAATGAATTGAAAAATAATAAATGTGACGTAACAAATAATCACCGTGACGAAACGGGAATTTAATAGGGAGGGAAATAAATTATTTGTTCAAGCACTGGTATTTGGTAGACAAAAAATGGCACCCACAGGACATATTGAAGGTAAGAGTGACAGAGGAGAGAAACGTATAAGTTATTTAACGAACGTGTAAATGGTTGGCTGAACAATGATTAAGAGAAATAGCAGTGAGACAAAACTTGCTTAGAACTACAAAGCTGTAGAGATCTATGGTCACCCACGACCTAAAGGAACACAGCTCAAAGAAGAAAAAGAAGTTTCGGTGGATGTGCCTTTAGAGCAGTGGTTCTCAGAAGTCGAAGTGAAGATCTACTCTGAGTTCAAAACTGTGGAGAAGGCAACGTGAAACCACTTAATTGTGTTTAATACTAATGTTGCGGGCAAAACATGAGATTTACAATTGAAATAGTTATTTGGGCGAGATCAGGCTACATATTAAGCGAGATCAGGCTACTTATTTGGACGAGATCAGGCTACTTATTAAGCGAGATCGGGCTACTTATTTAGGAGCGATCAGGCTACTTATTAGGCGAGACCAGGCTAGTTGTTGGGCAAAATTAGGTTACTTATTTGGGCGAGATCAGGTTACTTATTGGGACGAGATCAGGCTACTTTTTACGGGGGATCAGGCTACTTATTTGGACGAGATCAAGTTATTTATTAAGATCAGACTACTTATTTGGACGAGATCAGGGCACTTATTGGGACTAGAAAAGGCTACCTATTTGGGTGTCATCAGGTTACTTATTTGGGTGAGATCAGACTACTTATTATGCGAGATCAGGCTACTTATTAGGCGAGATCAGGTTACGTATTTGAACGAGATCAGGTTACTTATTAAGCGAGATCAGGCTACTTATTTGGACGAGATCAGGCTACTTGTGAAGCACCGTGGGGCTTCTCGATGTGATGCAATGGTAAACAAGCTAGATAAATCATGAATGAGCAGTGAGTTCAGTTTTCACTGGGTGCTTCATACTTACAGCCTTCTGCTACACCGAAGCTGCGCTTTGTAACTCACTGTATCAAGGGCACTTAGTGGTATAATGTTGAACGAGTTTATTTTGCTATATCAATTAAAACTGACGCTTGACCTGAAAAGGACAAGATTGAAGCATTTAGGGAAGCACCCACGCGAGATCCTTTTCAACAAACTGACAGTTCTTGGGAAAAATTGAGTGGAACGTTCTACTTGCATTTGAAACACGGAGGAAATGTGGATTATTCGATTCCGTGGAAGTAGTCTAGCGTGTTCGAGCTGTAATGCTTTGAACTGATGAAAGTAACGAATGGAGCTCATCTGAACATTTGCCATTGGAAATTCTGATAGAGTTATCAACATTATACCTTTGGGAAAAGAGGTTGCAGTGTGGAAAATCACTCATCTTCTGCCATCTTTTATCAGGAATTGTAGCAAGGTTCGCGTCCTAAATAAGGCTTAAAACAGGTCAGGGTATTGATTGAAAAGGATCCTTTCTTCCCTTTGCAATAGCAGGATTGGAGATGTATAATGTTACTAACGAACAACCAGTATATTCCTATAGTTCTAAAATCTGTACGTCTGATGAAGTCTGTTCATATCTATCTATCTATCTATCTATCTATCTATCTATCTATCTCCGATCATTCACATCTCTCTTTCTCTTTCTCTCTTTCTCTATCTCTCTCTGTATATATATTTGTCCATTTCTATCTATCTATCTATCTATCTATCTCCGTTCATTCACATCTCTCTCTCTCTCTCTCTCTCTCTCTTTCTCTGTCTCCCTCTATATATATATTTGCCCATTTCCATCTATCTATCTATCTATCTATCTATCTATCTATCTATCTCCGTTCATTCACATTTCTCTCTCGCTCTCTCTCTTTCTCTGTCTCCATCTATATATATATTTGCCTATTTCTATCTATCTATCTATCTATCTATCTATCTATCTATCTATCTATCTATCTATCTATCTCCGTTCATTCATTCATCCCTCTCTCTCTCTCTTTCTTTGTCTCCCTCTATATATATATTTGTCCATTTCTATCTATCTATCTATCTATCTATCTATCTATCTATCTATCTATCTCCGTTCATTCACATCTCTCTCTCTTTCTCTGTCTCCCTCTCTATATATATATTTGTCCATTTCTATCTATCTATCTATCTATCTATCTATCTATCTATCTATCTCCGTTCATTCACATCTCTCTCTCTCTCTTTTTCTGTCTCCATCTATATATATATTTGTCCATATCTATCTATCTATCTATCTATCTATCTATCTATCTATCTATCTATCTATCTCCGTTCATTCACATCTCTCTCTTTCTTTCTGTTCTCCCTCTCTATATATATATTTGTCCATTTCTATCTATCTATCTATCTATCTATCTATCTATCTATCTATCTATCTATCTCCGTTCATTCACATCTCTCTCTCTCTCTCTTTCTCTGTCTCCCTCTATATATATATTTGTCCATTTCTATCTATCTATCTATCTATCTATCTATCTATCTATCTATCTATCTATCTGTTGTCTGTTTCTTTCCCCCTATTTTCATCTTAATCTTAGCCAGTTCACGGCTTTTCAAATCTCTCCTGTTTGTCCTCCTCGTGTGTTGACATATCAACTTGACCAGTTGACTGCCGTCTTCGTAACTTCTTATTTTCGATTCGACCAATCAGTAGATTTCTCATGTTACAACCAGCGTATCGTCTGCTCTTATGAGTAATCCCATGTTTCACGCGACAGGTCTTTATAGTTAACCCTTTTCGTTCGTTCAATGTATGGACGACGAAGAACTGTCTGTTTATATGACTTTTACTTATTTATCTATTTATTTATTTTTGGAAGTGTCTCGGTAAGAAAGGGGGAACTAATAAGCCATTAATTGCTGGCATTTGTCTGTCCGTTAACCATCGTTATTCACTTGGGCCTGTCGCCATTGCTGGCCACTTTCGACTTAGATTAACTTTTCTTTCCTTTGCCATTCGCTCCGGAAATAATAGCAAGACGGAAACAGCGACGGCGGCGCTGAATGAAGAAAAGGGAGAATAAATGAAAGCGGCACGAAAGATGAAGAGAGAAAAGTAAAGAAAGAAATGAAAAGAAAAGAAAGAGGAAAAAAAGAAGAGTGTAGTGAAAATGAAAAAAGAAAAAAGAAGGGAAAGAAAGAAGGAGACAAAGAAAGAAAGAAAAACCTGGAATATAGAAAACAAGGCGGAAGAAAAAAAGGAGGGATAAAGAGAAAGAAAAACGTGAAGAAGAAAAAAGAAGCGAGAAGAGGAATTGGAAGAATACAATAAAGAAGGATAGGAATGATTAAGAGAAAGAAAGTGAGAAGAAAAATAAAATAAGAAATTGAAGGAAAAGAAAGAGCGAGCAGCAGGATTGAAAGAAAGAAAGAAAGAAAGAAAGAAAGAAAGAAAGAAAGAAAAGAAAAGAAAGAAAGAAAGAAAAGAAAAGAAAGAAAGAAAGAAAGAAAGGTTTCGAAGTGAGTATGAAAAATAAGAAAGGAGAGTACAAAGCAAGTGGAAGTGGAAAGAGGAGTGACAGGTTAATAAAAAAGAGAAAGAAAAAGTTTTAAATGAAAGAAAAAGAGCCGACGCAGAATGACAAGTTTAAGACGAAGAAGAAAACGAGAGAAAATGAAAAAAATGACAGAAAAGGAAATGAAAATAAATGAAAAGAAGGAACAAACTTACAGTGATAGGAGGCTCGAGAGAGATTAAAGGGATTTATCCGAGCTTGCAGGGAGAAGGAACAAAAGGGGAGAGTAGAAAATCGTCAGCTGACATGAGCACAATGAGATCTCGTGATAGATGCCGAGATTTGATCGAGTACATTGGCCTTCCGCGGCGCATTATTGACCAGCAGAATAGCGAACGAGCTGGCGTCGAAGATGGGAGAGAAGAGAAAGAAAAGGAGAAAGAGAGAAGGTCATTGATGAATCATCAGTGGAATCTTACGCTTTTTAGCTGTCCTTAGCTTTCCATACTTTGTAGTTTTCCTCGCAGCCGATTCACTGCCATCTTTGCAGCAGACGGGACAAGCTTGGCGGTTAATTTGATCCTATCGCTGTGACGACTTACCGCGCAAACCGTTTGCCCATTTCATCAGTCTGCCTTCCCGCGTGTCTGTCTTTGCCATTCGATTGTACGCGCATGTCAACCTGACTTTTTATGTCATTTCCTCTTTGTTTGGAAACGAGACGTTTCGTCTTTTCATTCGTCTTTCTGTGAAGTTTTTTTCTTTTTTTTTTTTTTTTGTTGTACTTTCTTACGTTTAAACTTTTTCATCGGACATTTTTTAAATCTTTTTTTTTTCTCCCATACAATTTACCTATCTTCTTTGATCTCTCTTGTTATATTTGCATTTTTTTTGCGTTGATATTTGCTGATATGGTTATTTTTCATTCTTCATATTTGCTGATATTTCATATTTGCTGATATGGTTATTTTTCATTCTTCATATTTGCTGATATTTCATATTTGCTGATATGGTTATTTTCATTCTTCATATTTGCTGATATTTCATATTTGCTGATATGGTTATTTTTCATTCTTCATATTTGCTGATATTTCATATTTGCTGATATGGTTATTTTTCATTCTTCCCAGAACCTTTCTTCCTGAAATTCATTGTTTCTTTTAACCTACGCTTTTGCTGTATTTTTTCTTTCGTTATCTCATTCGTTTAATAATCTCGTTTATTAAGCCTTTGTTATTTTTTCCTCTTTCCTTGTTTCTTTTTTTTAATTTTAAAATATTGTTTGCTTGTTTGTTTTTATTAAACTTTCCTATTTATATTGTACGGACTATTGTCTTCATCTTTATTGCCATGTTTATGACGTTTCAGCCGTTCTACACTTCGGCCTGCTCTAGGTGCTAAGAATTTTGAACCGAACCCTTTATTACGATCATTGGAGTATATCATTCTCATTCTATGTGCATTGTCACTTCTGAACAATATAACTGACAACACTTCTGTTAAATATAACTGACAATGAATATCTATTATGTTTATTCATGAGCCGTTCTAAACATCGTAATTTGGCTTTAATTTCAGGTGAAAATCATAACAAAAATTGTCCAACATTTGGATAATTTTTATTATGCTGGTTCTAAGCTTTCGGCTCACATGAGCCATCTTCAGAGAGATTACAGAGACGTTAACATAAAGACATCCACCATCAATGATGATTTTATCTTGTGTTGACATAAAACATTGCTAAGCAATGATAACCGAATAGCAGACGCAGTTCGTAAATTTGTAATGCGGTTCTATGACGTCACACCGTGTGAGAAACCAAAATGTTAACAGAACCATTTGTGTAAATGCAATGTAATGTGTTGTGACCAGATTGAAATGCGATTATATTAAGTGGATGGCCTCTAATATCTGGAGGTTCTTTTTACTGTGTGCGTATTTGTATACAAATCTTTCTGGTAGCCATGTAGTTATTTCGATTTAACTTAATACAGTAAGTTATTTGTTTACCACTGCTGTAGCCTGGAATTGAACGCACAACTCTCTGGGTCAAGTCACTAGAACTAACCAACGTCTATATCCACTAGTTAATGGGAGATAACTACATGGCACCCGGAAGTGGCATCGCACATGGAATGAGAATAATATACCCCAGTGATCGTAATAAAAGGTTTTTGTACGAAATTCCTAGCACCTGAAGAAGGCCGGAGTGTACAACGGCCGAATAGTCATAAACATGACAGTAAAGATGAGGACAATAGTCTGAACAATGTAAATAGTGTAAATACTACTTCATCTCAAAAGTATAGACAAATCTTCTTTTTCCCTACCATTTTTTTAAACATTTTTTCTGAATTTCTGAGATGAAGAGTTATCGCTATTTGCACTATTTATATTCAAACTTTTGTCTTCATCTTTGTTGTTGTTATCACAGCGTTTCGACCTTTGAGTCATGTGGCCATCATCAGGTGTATATCGATTTGGGTAATCTACAGCGAATTCCGAACTGAGCCCTAATTTAATCTACAGGGGTAAACTGTTCTCGCTTCACTTATCATGTCTGATCATATCGTCTAGTTTTTATTTCTGGTTAGTACTGATCAGTTATTGCTCTCCCGTTTCCATTGAATACACATTGCTCGAAGCATATATTGAACCCACAGAACCTATGTGATGAAATTCACAAAGTAACGCTTTTATCCACTGCACAATTTTATTTCCCGATATTTTTTGAGATTAACACAGCACAAAATCAAATATGAAAGATTGTTTTGTGTCAGTCTTTAAAAAATGAGGATTGTTTGCTTTGAAAATCAGCTTTGAAAATCAGCTTTGAAAATCAGCTTTGAAAATCAGCTCTCTATATATTGTTTTAGTTTTTGTACTTTATTTTACCATTGAAAGGAAATGATTACCTATCTCAACCACAAAGCAAATTATATAATTTTGATTTTCTTTCTTTCTTTCATTGCTTTTCATTCTTTCTTTCTTTCTTTCTTTCTTTCATTTTCGTGATTTTTATTCACTGCCTTTTCTTTAATTGTCTTCCTTTTTTTCTCTTCTTTCTGTTTTCCCGTCTTTTTCATCTCCTCCTTTCGTTTCTTCTCTTTTCCATGTTTCGTTTACATTTACGTCCCTTTTATTCTTCCCTGTCATTTTGTTTCTTCCATTTTTTATTATTTATCTTGTTTGTTATTTTTCATTAATTTATTTGACTTCTTTTATCGAAATCTATCGAAACTTATTTATAAATGGAACTTTGTCTCTGTGTGTGTCTGTGTCTGTGTCTGTGTGTGTGTGTGTCTGTGTGTGTGTCCGTTATCTATAGACTCCGAAACGGCTGAACCGATTTTCTTGAAAACTTACACAGTTGTCCTATAAGCGACTGCGAGTGTTCTTAGCTAGGTTTTGTGTCGAGGTACCCCCGATTAATATCGAAAATCGATAATCGAAAAAATTTGGTTATAGAAGGAGTGGTCCGATTTTAATCAAATTTGATAAACTCATAGACAAAGTCATAAGAAACGATATTCAGAAGTTTCAAGCTTGCAGTTCTTACAATAGTGCAGAAAATCGATAATATATATATATAAGGCAAGATGTTTGTGTGTGTGTTTGCTTATCTGCCTGTATGTCTGTATTTTTTTCAGCCCTTTTATTTTAGTTTTTGCTTCGAGTTTGGCTCTAAGTAGGCATAATTGTATTTCTTAGTCTGAGCCATGATACCATTTACTCAGAGGACTTATTTAGCCTTCAAAATTCAGTTTACGACGAATAAAACTTATTTAATATCGATAGCAGTAAATGAAAATTTGACTTACATCCATTCATTTTTCTTTCAGTCTACGGTTTCGCTTTAACTGGAAACAATTATTGCTTTTTAGTCTTTCGTGCCAATGTCCAAAGAGTCTGAGCTCCAGGACTATGGATTAGTTTTAAAGCTTTCATTACACCCGAGCAACGCCGGGCTATACTGCTAGTTCTATTATAAAATAATGTTTGTCCGTCACATGATCACCTAAGATATCAAAAAATATTTTTTGATTTCATAAATGGGGCATTAACTTGTCCGAATTTCTTAAACAAAATATTTTCGTCATTATTTATTTCAGACAAGTTTAAATTTCATCTTAATTTTGTAGCTTGTCATCGCAATTCTTAGGTCGTTTTAAATTCTACGACCGTTAATTATCATGGCTCGACCAATAACAATGTGAAAAAAAGTAAGAAAATTAAACTTAAAGATTTATATCTTTTTGTCGGATTTTGTCAAATGTTTATTTATGTACAGAAATAAATTCAAAAATTTAAAATTTTGTAAAGATTTTAAAATTAAGGACAAGTAGCGTTGTGGTTCAGTGGATATCGGCTCGGAACGAGAAATCGGGGAGCCGAGTTCGAATTCCAGTTGAATCCATTGTATTCACTTACGTGCAAATACCCTTGGGAAAGGTATTAATCCGTCTCTTCCTTCCAGTTATGGGTTAAATAGCAGGACAGATTGGGTTCTATAGCCTTGGTCGGCAACCAGTCTACCGCAGAAAGCAATGGCAACCTACTGCGGGATAATCTTCTGCCCAGTCAGTCATGTCTCTTTCGAGACATGATCGCCCAAGCGTGTATCACGTATGGCACTTAACTAACTGACTGAAGAGAGAATGGACTTCATGCAAATTTGGAGTCTACGATAGATTCAGTTTATTGAATTCGAAAAAATTTCCCCCGATTACTTTTTTTATAAAATAGAAGTTTTGCTGATGGAGAAAAAAAATCATTTTCTTATCTGTATTTTTCTGTTCTTTGATTTTTTTTTTTTTTTTTTTTTTTGTGATTTGAAAGGAAATCATATAATTGGTCGAATTCCTGGCGAAATTTTCTGAAAATAGTTGAAATGATGAAAGAATATAAAGATGGGCATTTTTTACTTATGCATTTATCCTGTTATATAGAAAATATCTAAGTAAAGGGATTTAATACTCTAAGCGCTACGAAGCGTCTGCTTCTCCCGAAAGTACAGGGTCAGCCATTGTGTGAACGTGCGCGTGCGTGTGCACGCACAAAGAAGTGGTTCTCAGTCAGGAAGGAATTTCCCTCCACTGGAGGGAATTTTCTGGTTTCAAGTGGGAGGGTAAATTGGGGCCAAAGATTGGCAGGTTAAAACTCTTGGAATATTGATCTCTCTAAACGGTAATTCTACAAGGCATTTTTTGTAGCAGACTTTCTTGGAAGGTAGGCATCACATTCTGAAATGTGAGGAAAAGTGTGCATGGAAAAGTATGCATAAGTTGAGAAGCGATTATCTATAAAGAAAGATGTCTCCTTAAATTTATACTCAATCGGTTAATTTATAACAAAAGAACAGTAAAAAAGTTTTATAACAACTTCGAAATAATTTAAAAGGTGCGATAATATAATTGTTAAAAGAACAAGGTTAACTGACGCCATAATTCAAAAGCGTTCAAAATATCCATAAAAATTCCTTAAAAATCTAAAGCCTTGATTTATATACATATACATTTTGTTTCTAATCAGCGTGAATTTTTACACAATTAGAATGCTTTTTTTATATTCTCTTTCTAAATTATTTTTAAAAAAGTGTTTCATTAGCTTTCTACCAATAACCATGCAATTTATAAACGAGGTATAGCTTTAGGAAAGACCCATATATATATATATATGGTGCGATGGTTAAATTGTCACCATTTTATATTTGTAATTTCGCGCATGTGCGTTGATTTTGTCGACTACACAGTATAGTAGGGTCAGTTGGGCACCGTATGTGAGAAAAAAGCAGCATAACGCAATTCACTCCAGGAGAAATTGAGAAACGGTATGCATGTGGAATTCGTGCCGGAAGCTTCAATACGAAGATTTCAGAATATTTAGGTGTTCGTCGGTACAAAGGATTCGGAAAGAGTTGGGTGAGTCTAATGGTGATTACGAAGATGTTTGGAGTGATCACTAGTGATGGTGACATTATGACTCCATTCATCTTTCCACAGTGCCCCAGACTCAACATGGTGACCTCTATCAAGTTCCTTCAGTTAAGATGGCGTCCACTGGGAGACCCTATGTCAGACAACAGAACTCTGCATTATGCCACACAAAAGCTTTTAATTGATTTAATGAATTATATAAATTTCAGATTAATTATGAAATTTTAAAAGAATTGTTTTCATTTTTGATTTTTTATAATTATAATAATTTATAAAGTTTCAAAAATACTTTAATAAATATTTCCAAAACTTGTAGATGTTAGGTTGGTAGGTTATAAAGTTAAGACTATATTTACTAATCGAAAATTGAAAATTTTAATACAAATCATCTAGCCATCGTATTTTTAAAATTATTTTAAGTTGTTTTGTGTGTGTATTTAAAGTTTTTTTTTTGTTTTTTTGTTCGGTAACTTCTATGTATACATTTAAAAGTCATGTGTTTCAGGGTTTCTTTCCCTTACGGAAAAATTGTACAATTATGTCATTTCTGATCGCCATACACTTATCAGGCATCTGGCAAGCTGTCAACACATTTTAAATACGGTGGACAGGCTAAAAAATTCAACTCTATGATTAAGAAATAGATTTATTCTAAATCTCATGCTATAAGTAAGTAAATAATCGTGTAAATCAGATTAATTTAACATTAAATTAAGTTTTAGATTCCAATCAACATAATTTCTGTTTGAAATACACCACAGTTTTTTTTTTACCGGAAATCGTAAATTTAGTCATTTTAGCTTTCAATTAAAACTAAAATATACAAATAAACACAACTTTATTTATTATAATATAGAGGAATAAACGGTCTCTCTATCTCTCTCTCTCTCTCTCTCTCTCTCTCTCTCTCTCTCTCTCTCGCTTTCTATATATATATATATATCCGTAGTGTGAAACCGCGGTAGGTTGTGGCTCACTTTAGATTTTTTCGTATATATATATATATAATAAAATATATAAAGTATTTTATTTAGATGATTTAAAGAGCTCAATATTAATGATATGTAAATATAAAATATGAAAGTAAACAGCGAGATCAAAACCTAACGGCGACATTCTGTTTCATGTTTAAATGCAATATTCAGGCTATGTGTGTTGTGTTTTGGCCCGACTATTTATAAATACTGGTCAATAGTCCCATATGGGTATTAAGGCCTATTGCATTATTCTAACGATTATTGTTGGAAGTAACGGTTATTTTCGAAAACATCTTTATAAACAATCGGGCTAAATTACCCGACACATGACCTGAAGATTGTGATTAAGTATGAAACAGACTGTCGCCGCTCAATTTCTCTCTCTCTCTCTCTCTCTCTCTCTCTCTATATATATATATATATATATATATATATATATATTCGAAGGTCGTTGAAAAAGCCTTACCCAGTGTTCTGGCAACACATTATCACATTGAGATTTCTGTCTTAATTTCTGAGCAGGTGAGACCTATACAAATCTGAGGGTGTTGCGACAAATCTAAAAACCGACAAACAGAAACCTGAGCGGTCATAAAGTACCTGCAAAGAAAGGTATGACACCTAAAGGAAATCCATGAGGACAGGGTACCGACATTTGGTGAGGACTCCCCTTTCTATGCAGCTGTGAAGAAGTGGGCTGTGGAATTTAAGCAAGGCAGAAAAAAAAAATAGACGAATCCCGCTCAGGTCGTCCTAAAATCTCAACCACTGCTTAACAAGGTAATGCCATTTGTCGTATGTCCAGCAGATATTTAAGTCCATTATTTGTGGTTTGGTCCATAATATTTTAACAGAGATCTTGGTAATAAGCAAACTATTTGCAAGATGGGTACCAAGTGTGCTGTCACCAGAGCAGAAGCTGTAAAGGGTTGACATATACTGGGAACTTCTGACTCACTTCCAGTCTGACCATGACAATTTCCGACGCAGATTAATAACTCAAGATGGAACCTGGTTTCTGCACTTCGAACTCGATTCGAAGCAAACTGTTGAAACATTCTGATTCTTCAAATCGAACAAGTTCAAAGAGGCAGCGTCTGTTGGCAAAATGGTGGCTTCTGTTTGCAGGTATTCTGAAGGTGTAATCACGATTGACTATCTGGAGAACAGAAAATATAAATAGACAGTCAGTCAGTTAAGTGCCATAAGTGATACACGTTTTGGGCGATCATGTCTCGAAAGAGGCATGACTGACTGGGCAGAAGATTATCCCGCAGTAGGTTGCCATTACTTTCTACGGTAGACTGGTTGCCGACCAAGGCTGTAGAACCCAATCTGTCCTATTATTTAACCTATAACTGGAGGGAAGAGACGGATTAATACCTTTCCCAAGGGTAAGTGAATGTAAGGAATCCAACTGGAATTTGAACTCGGCTCGCCGATTTGTCGTTCGGAGTCGATATCCACTGCACTACAACGCACATCCTAAATAGATAGTACTATGTATCAAAATGAAGACATGTGAAGGAAGCAATTCGATCGGGTTTCATTCCTGGCTAGAAACAATGATGTGTTATGATACAGCAAAACAGGACTTTCTGCGGATGACTATTTACGCTCTCGCCCGCCGATTGAGCACCGTGGAGAAATGGTGGACTCTAACAACAGTAGCTTCTTTGCGCTAATTATGCATCGTTTATTCAGTAATGAATTTGAACACTCTCGGCTGTTGACGTCTGTTTACATTGTGTATATAGCACGCTAAAATGTAACTTCCTCCACCGAGCGTCCATAATTTAGAGGTGGAATCGCCGACTGACATCAATTCGGTCGAATTTCAATCCTTGCTAGAAGCAATCGGATGGCTAAATATGAAGAAATACTGAAAAGTGCTTGTCAAAATGGGACCAAGTAATTTTTTTGTGGCCTAGAATTTTTCAGCATCCTCTCACGTAAGCGTGAATGTGAGTGCGTGTATTTGTGAGGGATTTTTAGTTGCCGTGTTATTTTTTCCATTTATTTCATGAACGGTTTTTAATTTTAATTTAATTTCTTTCGGTTCTTTTTCCTTTTTTTATTCTCTCTCTCTCTCTCTCTCTCTCTCTCTCCATCCATCTATCTATCTATCTCAGACTGTTCATATCTATCTATCTATCTATCTATCTATCTATCTATCTATCTATCTATCTATCTTTGCTGCTTTTTCTTCTTGTTCTTTCTTACTTTCCTTTTTTCCTTTTTCCTTCTATCTTTCTCTTTCTCTTTCTCTTTCTCTTTTTTTCGTCGCTTCTTCTGGAATGACTCACCCTTCTAACGTAAAAGGCCGAAACTTACGTTCACACCCAACACACACTTTCCCTACAGTCATCCACACAAACGAAGCAAAACACAGACCGCCATAGATATTTTGTTAATCGCATACACACGCCTTACAATTAGAGGTTCATTAAAATGACGCGTCCTTCCTGGAGCATCAAACAGATAACATCGACCATTGCTTGGTAGTCGAATATTGCAACCTTATGCCAGGCAAGTGTGAGCTTAGAAATGTTACACAATGTTAGGGAAATATAGGAAGCATCTTCAAAGGCTACTCTTTCTTTATTGTACGTGTAACCAGTCAGCTAGACTACGTCATTTATAAGTCTGATGAAAAACACAGTAAATAAAATGGACTATGTTTTTTTTTTCAAATAATTCTCTTCTTCATCTCCCTAAATCTTGTTTTAGAATTCGTGTTCATCATTATATCTTGTGTTGGAATTCGAGTACAGAGTTATATCTTGTGTTATCCGAACGCAAATACTTATTTATATCTTGTGTTGGAATTCGAGTACATAATTATATCTTGTGTTATCCGAACGCAAGTACTTAATTATAACTTGTGTTTGAATTCGAGTACATAGTTATATCTCGTGTTATCCGAACGCAAATACTTATTTATATCTTGTGTTGGAATTCGAGTACATAATTATATCTTGTGTTATCCAAACGCAAGTACTTAATTATATCTTTTGTTGGAATTCGAGTACATAGTTATATCTTGTGTTATCCAAACGCAAGTACTTAATTATATCTTTTGTTGGAATTCGAGTACATAGTTATATCTTGTGTTATCCAAACGCAAGTATTTAATTATATCTTGTGTTGGAATTCGAGTACACAGTTATATCTTGTGTTATCCGAACGCAAGTACTTAATTATAACTTGTGTTGGAATTCGAGTACAGAGTTATATCTTGTGTTATCCGAACGCAAATACTTATTTATATCTTGTGTTGGAATTCGAGTACATAATTATATCTTGTGTTATCCAAACGCAAGTACTTAATTATATCTTTTGTTGGAATTCGAGTACATAGTTATATCTTGTGTTATCCGGGATGTGTGTTGTGGTGCAGTGGATATCAACTCGGAACGACAAATCGGGGAGCCGAGTTCGAATTTCAATTAAATTCCCTGCATTCACTTACGCACAAATACCCATGGGAAAAGTATTAATCCGTCTCTTCTCTCCAGTTATGGGTTAAATAATAGGACAGATTGGGTTCTATAGCCTTGGCTGGCAACCAGTCTACCGCGGAAAGCAATGGTAACCTACTGTGGGATAATCTTCTGCCCAGTCAGTTATGTCTCTTTCGAGACATGATCGCCCAAACGTGTACCAGGTTTGACACTCAACTGACTGTGTTATCCGAACCCAACTACATAATTATATCTTGTGTTAGAATAATTATATCTTGTGTTATCCAAATGCAAGTATATAATTATATCTTGTTTCAGAATTTGAGTACATAGTTATAGCTTGTGTCATCCGAACGCAAGTACATAATTATATTTTGTCTTAGAATTTGAGTACATAATTATATCTTGTGTTTTCTGAATGCAAGTACATAATTATATTTTCTATAATCCACTTATTCAGTTCAACTTCACCATATGCAGTGTGTTTATACTGCATAGAAATGTCTGTGTTTATGTGTTACAAATATCGAAATTAAATTCTAGATATATTTGAACAATATAGTTTTAAGATGCGATTACAAATGTAAGTCGAATCCGCCGTGTACGAATCCTGAGCCTGTCAATCAGCAAATGTTCATAAAGAATGATCGAATATTTCCCCTCCACACGTGACAAAACACATTCTGCCCAGGTTACTTGTTTTTACTCCAGACAATAGATCGTCTCTTTTCAGCAGATACAGCAAGTTCAAAGGAAAAAAAACCCGGCGAAGAAATCATTAAATCGTTCTTTTGTGATTTAATACACAATTTACTTTAAAGAAAAGCCAGATAAATTTTGTATACAAACTAAATAATCTCTCTCTCTCTCTCTCTCTATATATATATATATATATATATATATATATATATATATATATAAATGGATATATCTGTGTGTGTGTGTGTGTGTGTGTGTGTGTGTGTGTTTCCATTCTAACGAATCCTACTCCTCCGAAACCCTTGGTTCAATTTCAACCAAAATTGCGTCACATGTCGATCATGACATGAACCTTTGGTGTACGCAAAAATTTGTCGAATTGTTTTACAGGGTACGGCAGAAACCACCGAAACGCTTAGAATTTATGAACTCTTCCCCTCCTAGACACCTTATGTGAATTCAACCAAAATCGGTTAACTTATAGTTCAAGATCCAAACCTTTGATGTACACAACACATTTTGGAATCAATGTACAGGGTTTGTTAAAAATCAATGAGAAACAATTTTGGGTAGTCTTTTGCGCACTTTTATGCATTTCTCCAAGACGACTAACCCAAACTCAACCAAAATCGAGTCACTGGTAGATCAAAGGTCAGATGCTTTGATATGCGAATAAAAATTTCAGTTGACACAAAGGGTGCGGCAAAAGTTAATGGAAAATGTTGCTTTTTGTGATCGTGTATTTCTTCGAAACGCTTTGTGGTATTCCAGCAAAAATAGTGTTTTTTGTAACTTCTACCTTATCATATGCCATTATAATTTCACGTTTTCTACGAGGTGCGAACCTCTCCAACGTTACAGGGACAATGCATTCACTTCTGCGTCACAACGCCATCGCTTCACATTACAAGTTCCCGTAACGTCTGCCCCCATTCTTCCAATTGTACATACATCATTCCCGTTTATTGGCAAAATTGACCAAGCATGAATCTGGTTTTGCTAACACAACAAAAGAACAATACTTACTTTGCATTTTCTTTTTTAAAATTAGACGTCACGGCAACCTCATGCTGGAGCATTTTACATAAGCACTCGTACTTACCATTTCAACATATCTCCTAAAAAAATCCAGAGAAACGCTAAACTATACACCTAGTCAATGATACAAATATATACAATATATAACACTATTGGAACACGTGGAATTTCCACGGAAGGATAATTATGATTTCCGAGGAAAATTTTACTTTGTCATACTACAAATGATAGTAACGTCTTCAAACATAAAGGCATTGGATAATAAAATAACAATAACACAGTGTAATTTTATTAAGATATCTATAAAAGTAATGCCCATAGAAGCTACTTTACTGTAATCTTATATTAAGCAGCGTAAACACAGAACATAATCAAAATACTGTACGCTATTTTGTAAAAGATTTTGAAAGAGAAAATCTTTTTTTTATTACTGAAAAATCATGGCTCCTGTGTCTATTGTAAACAGAAAAAGCCAACTGAGTAATGAACAAGGGTGTAGAGGCCAGACATTTCGTTATTAGGTCTCGGGATAAGGCAACAAACCTACATATTTTTACTATATTGTACAGTACACACACATATATACACACACACAATTACTGCTACAAGCACCAGCTTAAGCTGCTACTGGCACGGTAATGCTATAGGCTCTCTCCTCCTACTCTCTCACTCTTTACTACTCTTCTGTTTGGCAAAGGTGAGAGAAAGGTTAAGGAGAGTAGCGTTTATAAATTATAAAAAGATAGAAGGGAAAGAAAAGCTCGTGTAGAGAGTAAGTGTGTTATCTTTCTTCAGTTGCGTAACGGACAGAAGAACTAAGTAGTTAACTAACGAAGGAACAAGCAGAATTATTATATGATAATAAAACGACACAATTATACAATAATATAAGTACGATTGATCCTGGCGAGCTTTGTTTCTTTGTGTACAGAGACAGTGTTATTTCAGAAGGAACTGTACAAAAATGCTCTTCACGCTTCAAGAAGAGAAACTTCTACCTCACAGACACTCCGCATCCAGGCCCACCTGTTCAGTTCAAGGACTGATTGAACTCGTACACATTAGTCTGCGCCAATCCACTCGCGAATTAGCCCCGAAGATCTTTTATTCTTTTTTAAATCATATCACCCCAAGCAAGGCGGCAACGCCACTGAAGCGCAGGGGGCTACGTAAGAGTGAACAGTTTGGAAAAGATAAAGCCGGAAACCACATCCTAAACAAGGAACAAGGGATGAGCCGCTTCACCTGTTCAATAGACGTGGGTGGAGTGTGAACCGGGCGATACTTTAGTCTATCTACTCCAATTGAAAAAAAAAGAAATGAGTGAAAAGATTGGAAAAGAGAAAGCCAGAAACCACATCCTAAACAAGGAACAAGGGATGAGCCTCTTCACCTGCACAATAGACGTGGGTGGAGTGTGAACCGGGCGATAGTTTCTCATATTATCACCTGTCACCTTCATTCGATTTAATAAAATTATTTATGCATAAAAGAATTAGGATATCTTTAAAAGATCAAGTTCACCTCAAGTAATGCATTAAAGCCACTGAGATATAAGGGGTGAGTGGGTGTGGAAGAATAAGAAGACAGAAATACCATTAAGAAGCAAGTAGAGAATAGATAATAAATTGACATTGCATTTAAATTTTCGAATATTAAAGTTGGCTGGAACGCATAAAGCCGGAAGAGAGTTCCACAAAAGAGAAGTGCGAGAAAATACACTGTTAACCTAGAACTTACGGTTACATCTAGCTGACTCTACGGCATTTCGATGAGACACTGTTGCAAGTCTTTCATAAAGTTTCGGCGTCATAGTGAAGCGCTCATCCAAAAAATTACCATGAAAGTATTTATAGAAAAGGTACAGGGAAGCAACATTACGTTGGTGTGAGAGAGATTGAAGCCGAGGTGCAAGATCAGGTTCAATAATATTGCCGATTCATCTTTGGATTTTATCAAGGACTGGCAATCCAGTACAAAATATTATAACCTAATCTAAACTTATTTATAAATGGAACTTTGTCTGTGTGTCTGTGTGTCTGTTACATATAGACTCCGAAACGGCTAAAACTATTTTCTTGAAAATTTACACGGTTGTACTATAAGCGTCTGCAAGTGTTCTTAGCTGGGTTTTTTGTCGAGGTACCCCCGATAAATATCGAAAATCAATAATCGAAAAAATCGGGTTATAGAAGGAGTGGTCCGATTTTAATCAAATTTGATACACTCATAGACAAAGACATAAGAAACAATATTCAGAAGTTTCAAGGTTGCAGTTCTTACAAAAAATAATTTTAGTGCAGAAAATTTGATATCGATACTAGGAAATAAAAATTTGACTTACATCCATTCATTTTTCTTTCAGTCTACGGTTTCGCTCTAACTGGAAACAACTATTGCTTTTTAGTATTTCGTGCCAACGTCCAAAGAGTCTGAGCTTCAGGACCATGGATTAGTTTTAAAGTTTTCATTACACCCGAACAACGCTGGGCTATACTGCTATTATATTATAGAACAAAATATTATAATCTAATATATTAGGCTTGTTGTCTGAAGTTGATTCAAACCATGCTTATCCATTTCGGGCGATGAAAGAACAATACAAATGCAGAACGATGTGTTCCTGTGCTTTATAAACTACACAAAGACGTAAAACAAAGTAAGCCACAAAGACTTGATAGACATCCTCGGCAATCTTGACTTATAATCAAGAAACTATACTTGCAGCAAACTGTCTCCATACAGACAGGAAGTGAGCTCAGCAGATATATAAAAATAGTCTTGTAAAACAAGGATGTGTCTTCTCGCTGCATTTATTCAATCTATACAGCGAGGCAATTTTGAGAGAACTAGAATTCCTGCAAGGATTCGTCATTAGCGGCCACAAACACGGAAAGGAAACTATGAGATCTCCTACAGACAGTAGAAAAGGAAATCAAGAAGAAAGGACTAAACCTAAACTACAAGAAAACTGAACGCATAGTCATCAGCAAAAAGAGAAACCCAAAATACCAGTTATAGGTCGGGGATACTAAATTCAAATTAGTACAGAAATTTAAAAACCTAGAAAGGGTTTTAACAGAGCACGGAAAAACACTGAGATCCGAAGGTGTATGGCATGGCCAAGGGAGCATTCCAAAACCTGAGTAGAGTATCGAGAGAGAGAAAAAATTAGCTGGATACAAAGAAGAGACTACTAAATACCTGTCCTTCTATTCGGTAGTGAATGCTGGACAATGCCCCACCGCGAAACATGAAGCAACCGAAAAAAAAAGTTGAGGATATCATGGACCGAAAACATTGTTGGTAAAATTCGCTATAAATAAATAAAGCGCAAGGATCAGTTGATGTATTGATTATAATAGAGAATCAATCACCCGAATGTATATTATATAGTAACAACAGGTCCATGATGGTCACAAAGTCAGGGATCAGTGTATGTATTGATTATAATAGAGAATCAATCACCCGAATGTATATTATATAGCAACAACAGGTCCATGATGGTCACAAAGTCAGGGATCAGTGTATGTATTGATTATAATAGAGAATCAATCTCCCCAATGTATATTATATAGCAACAACAGGGCAATGATGGTCACAATGTCAGGGATCAGTTTATGTATTGATTATAATAGAGAATCAATCACCCGAATGTATATTATATAGCAACAACAGGGCCATGATGGTCACAAAATAAGGGATCAGTTTATGTATTGATTATAATAGAGAATCAATCTCCCGAATGTTTATTATATAGCAACAACAGGGCCATGATGGTCACGAAGTCAGGGATCAGTTTATTTATTGATTATAATAGAGAATCAATCTCCCGAATGTTTATTATATACCAACAACAGGGCCATGATGGTCACAAAGTCAGGGATCAGTTTATTTATTGATTATAATAGAGAATCAATCTCCCGAATGTATATTATATAGCAACAACAGGGCCATGATGGTCACAATGTCAGGGATCAGTTTATCTATTGATTATAATAGAGAATCAATCTCCCGAATGTATATTATATAGCAACAACAGGGCCATGATGGTCACAAAGTCAGGGACCAGTTTATCTACTGATTATAATAGAGAATCAATCACCCGAATGTATATTATATAGCAACAACAGGGCCATGATGGTCACAATGTCAGGGATCAGTTTATGTATTGCTTATAATAGAGAATCAATCACCCGAATGTATATTATATAGTAACAACAGGGCCATGATGGTCACAAAGTCAGGGATCAGTTTATCTACTGATTATAATAGAGAATCAATCACCCGAATGTATATTATATAGCAACAGCAGGGCCATGATGGTCAAAAAGTCAGGGATCAGTTTATCTATTGATTATAATAGAGAATCAGTCACCCGAATGCATGTTATATACCAACAACAAGGCCATGATGGTCACAAAGTCAGGGATCAGTTTATGTATTGATTATAATAGAGAATCAATCACTCGAATGTATATTATATAGTAACAACAGGGCCATGATGGTCACAAAGACAGGGATCAGTTTATCTACTGATTATAATAGAGAATCAATCACCCGAATGTATATTATATAGCAACAACAGGGCCATGATGGTCACAAAATAAGGGATCAGTTTATCTATTGATTATAATAGAGAATCAGTCACCCGAATGCATATTATATACCAACAACAGGGCCATGATGGTCACAAAGTAAGGGATTCAAGGTAATGTTGACAATGTTCCTGATATAGAGTATCCTCTTGGGATCTGTTGACCACGTCCGTCTTAGTATATGGATATAGAATATCCTCGCCGCACGTAATCTGTTTATAGGAAGACAGATATCACATAACAATTCAGTCCTGTTTTCTTTGTCTCTTCTAATTTGCACGGCTTATGGAAAGCATACTTTGCTAAGCTAATGTTATAAGACTTCCGTCATTAGCAGATGCAATTTGTTCTGAAATAATTTTAATTTCTAAACTAAATTAAGATAAACTCAATGAAAATGAAACTAATTAATTTAATGCTTGGAACGATTGATTTAAACAAAAAAAAAATCCAATTTGCATTTATGTGTATATATTTTTATTTAGCCCGAGGATATTTTTATGTGGTTTAACCGCCGATTTTGTTGGTCTAGACTTAATTTTATAATAATTATTTGTATTTCACATTATTATATCTTATGTATTCTTTAATCTGCGGCGAAAATATAAGCACACCAGTTGCAATTTTCAAATTTTTAAAATGTGCTTACTTGGAATAGTTCATCTCACATTCTTCTTGAACCAATATTATGGGATAGAATGGCATTTCTTTCTATATGGCAGTGAGTGCTGGATAATCTTCTCACAGATGAAGAGAAAACTTGAAGCAAAAAAAATATGACCTTACAGATGTTGGTAAAATTCGCCATAATTTATGGATAAAGTGCAGGTATTAGTTTATGTATTGATTATAATAGAGAATCAATCTCCCGAATGTATATTATATAGCAACAACAGGGCCATGATGGTCACAAAGTCAGGGATCAGTTTATGTATTGATTATAATAGAGAATCAATCTCCCGAATGTATATTATATAGCAACAACAGTTCATGATGGTCACAAAGTAAGGCATTGAAAGTAATGTTGACAACGTTTCTGGATATAGAGTATCCTCTTGGCATCTGTTGACCACGTCCGTCATAGTATATGGATATAGAGTATCCTCGTTGCACGTAATCTGTTCAATGAAACAACGTCAAAGACCATTACTCTCGAATCAGACACTCTCCAGAATCGGATCTAAACTCCAATATTTACCCTTCCCCCCCCACTTGAGAGAGCTGTGACACAAGGTCTTTTTTAATGTGGGGAACCTGAGCGCCTACACCCAGGTACTGGTCAAAAATTACCTATCCACCGCAGTGGATAGGTTCAAAACCGGTCATAACTGGTCTTTACTTGTCTTAGGTGTATCCAGCCCGAAAGCTGGACAACTCCTCGAACCTGAACTCCAATACTCGAAAAAACATGGCTGCCTTTTATACACGTCACATTGAATATTTTGAGCTTCCTGATTGGTTAAGCCTTCTATTAGTTAAGTATAAATGGGTTGGCTCATGGGTATCAGCACAGTATATAATAGAGCCAAAAAGTCCAACACACGTGAGGTATTAGAGAGAAAAGAAACAAAAACGAAACTTATACTTCACATCAGGAAGAGAAAGCTGAGATTCCTGTGATAATGGTAATGTGTAATGAGAAAGGAAGGCTTAGAGAATCTGATACTCACAGGACGAATAGAGAGAAAGAGAGACAGGGGAAAGCAACGCGTGACATATTGGATGAGTTTAAACAAATAGGTGGTAGAACAGAGTTTGAGAGAAATACCAAGACAAAAAGTATTAAAATAGGAAGATGTGAAGGGCTATGATCTCCTACGTCCTGAAGAAACAAAACACGTAAAAGAAAGAAAAAAAAGATTGAATTGGGCGTCAGATATAAATGGTTTAAATTGGAAAAAGTAATCATTGAACCATAAGTTTTTATAAACATGAAAACTCGCTGTAACTAATTTAGCCCGTTCTAAACTCTTACAATTGCAAACAAAAGAAATTTAATTCAGCTGGACGTCTTATTATATTATAAATATGAAAAATAAAAGCAATTTTTTAAAAGTTTCTATCGAGTTTTGAATAGTTCTGTGGTAGAGATATAGACTTACCGACCTTTGTTTATTGGGGCGAACCCTGATAAACTTGGTTATTTCCCACGAGTCAAGTTTGCTCTCAAGAGGTGGACAAATGTCCAAAAGAAAAAGTGCACTCGACTCTTTAATTTCTGGCAACCACTTGAGTTTCTTTACATAGATACATTCTATATGATCTTTCAATATTCAGTGATCAGCTGCAGTTAGGCTTTATATTCAAATGCTGCCTTATAGAAATGAATAAATGCGGGTTTTCTCTTAGCTTAGTTCCATGTAAAAAAAAAGCGATAACTGTAAAACACTGTGTAAGGATCAAATTCAGTTCGCCAAAAAAAGAACACAAGTTTGGTTAGCATTGTTTTATGGCAAGTAACTGAGCATCCGGAAGAGACAACTGAAGTTCCTGGGATATGCAATGAGGAAGGAGGGCTTGGAGAATCTGATACTAACAGCCCAGATAGAGGGGAAAAGAGACAGGGGAAAGCAGCGGATAACATTTGAAGGACCTGATCAGGTGGATGACGAAACGAGGGTTGCGTGGAGTAAGAGAAGATAGCGTGTAAAGAGCCACCAGGGATAGGGAGATGTGGAGGGCCATGATCGCCTACGTCCTGAAAGGACAGGGCACATAAAAGAAGAAGACTTTCAGATGCAGACTGGTATTCATTTGAAATAATGGAGTACTAGGTGGGGATGAAATCATGGCATTGTCTTTGATTTTAATCTGTTAATAATCGGCCTGGGTCGTCATACCATTATACAGTGTGCGATGGATAAATTGTCGTCTAAATTACATTAAAAAAAAAAATGAAAATAATACTGATATCTCATTTTAAAAGATATATTTACCAAAATAATACAAAAATATATGTAAATACTAAAGAGTACATTTATTCAATAAAATCGCCATTAGATTCGACGACGGCCTCCAGACTACTTTGGAATCACCTGCAACTCTGCTTGACGGTATCCTTGTTTACGTTAGTGAATGTAACCATAACGCTTGCCTTCTGTTCATCTTTGGTGTTACAATGAGTTTTGTTAGTCTTTCGCTCACTGGCGCCCCACATATAATAATCAAGGGGGTGTTAGGTGGGGCCAGATGAAAGGAATGGTGTGGTCAAAGAAATTGTCTGACAACCATGGATTTCCTGCTTGTGTGGCATGGTGCAGACTCTTGTTGGCAAACACATGGTCTTCCAGCAGCCAACATCTCAACCAAGGGCAGCACTACTTCCTCAAGGAACTTGATGTAGGCCTCCATGTTGAGCCTGAGGTCTTGCGCGAAGACAAATGTAGGCATAACGCCATCATTATATTTCACCCCATACACCATGATGTTGACTTGATATATCAACCAACTATTTCCGAATCCTCTGTAGTGTTCTCAGATTATTCGTATTCGAACTTCGGGCGCGAATGCCAAAGAGTACAGCATGTTGTTTCAAAATTTCTGGCGGGGTGAATTGCGTCATGGAACTCTTTTTTTCACAGAACGGTGCCCGAATGAGCCTACATTGTGGTGCAGTGGATATCGGCTCGGAACGAGAAATCGGAGAGCCGAATTCGAATTCCAGTTGAATTCATTGTATTCACTTACGCCCTTGGGAAAGGTATTAATTTGTCTCTTCCCTCTAGTTATGGGTTAAATAACAGAAAATATTAGGTTACATAGCGTCAGCTAGCAACCAGTCTACCGCAGAAAGTAATGGCAACCTACTGCGGGATGATCAGTCATGTCTCTTTAGAGACATGATCGCCCAAGCGTGTATCACGTATGGCACTTAACTGACTGACTGATACTGTGCAATTAACAAAATCCAAAACAACGTGCATATAAAATATAAAATTGGACAATTTACTCATCGCACCCTACGTTTATATATATATATATATATATATATAGTGTTTCGAGGCAGCAAATAATTTTCTAAACATCTGTTGGATAACTTTTTATTAATTTGGTTCTAAGCGTTCGGCTCACATGAGTCATCTTCAGAGAGCTTATTGTATTACCGTCTTAATAACCTCTCTGAAGATGGCTCATGTGAGCCGAAAGCTTAGAACCAAATTAATAAAAAGTTATCCAAATGTTGGAGAATTTTTGGCTTTATTTTCAACTGAAATTAAAGCCAAAATACGACGTTTAGAACGGCTCATGATTAAGCATAATAGACATTCATTGTCTCTTATATTTAACAGCATATGTTTAGAAAAACATATATGAAGATAATGAGACGGGGGTAAAATTTATTAATGGCCTGTTTCAGCATAGCGATTGCACTCTTTGGCTTCCTCAGGTGAGAATAAAGCAAAGACAATACTGTGTGTCAGGAAATATGTCTTGGGATCTCTGATGGTAATTAGTAATCGCAAGTTAAATTAAATTTCTTACCACTTCCAATGTCCATAGTGTCTGACCGCTTGTTTCTTTGAGTTTTTTTTTTATTAAAATAGCATTACGATTAAAAGAAGTTTTAAGACGTGCACACGAAGATTAAATTAAATTTTATTGGTGTAGATTTGCCGTCCTTTGATGTAAAGAGACTACAAAATTTCTATTCGGTTTTTACCGTTGTATTTGCTTAATATTCTTGTGCCAACGACCATAATATGAAGGTTGTTATAAGTGGTGCTGGGAATTGTGTTAAATATTTAGATATTACACTTTTTTGGTGAGAGATGACAGGTCAGTCTTCTCAGGAAAAAAATGTTTTTGGATCAATATATATTTTTTTTTATTATAGACAGCGACACAATTTTAAGAAAGGCAAGACAATTAGTACACAATTAGTCCACAATTAGTCGACAATTAGTATATTTTTTGTAAATCTTTTGGTGAATAAGTGTTGTTAGTAACCATAAAATTAAAAGATTTTATTTTTTTATACTATGGCTTATTTGTTTATATATACACTTGTACATATATGCTTATTTCCAAAGCCACGTCTATTTACGGGTTTGTGTTTGTTCATTAATCATTGAATACACAAAAAAAGTTACTGATGAGACATTCAATGTCATATCAGAGGGACTTGCAGTTTGTGATATCTAAACCCTTTTAAAATCACATATCGAGGAAAACGAAGCTCACTTTGGTATTTCTCAACAAATACACGAGGCTTATCTAGTTACGCAAATATATTTTCGTTCAGCGCTAATGAATTTGAAATGATAAGCCAAGTGTATTGCGTTCAATGTTAATTGAGTTTAGCAGCAGCAGGCCTTGGGCCAGACTGGCAAATAACATTCAGCGACGCATGGCAGGAATCACAACAGGGAAAATGTCTCTTGATTTCTATCGTTTTCTCTGACTAATCCAGATATTAGTAATGATATTTGCTGATTCATTTTATTTTGGAGACCGGCAATGCCGAGTCACGTCAAGAATGGGTTGGAGAGTGGTTTTCAGAAATGGGTTTGAGCATGTGACGGCGCCAGTTTTACGCATATGAACTGCAATTGATGGTCGGGATTCGTTTTTTTTTTTTTTTTTTTTTTGCGAACAGATGTATTTTTTTTTTATTTCTTTTTTGTCTTTAGTCATTTCACTCTTAGCAAGGCAGGACCGCCACTGGTGCGCAGAGGGTTACAATAAGAGAAAAAAAAGTACAGGGGATGTGGAAAAATGATAAGAGAAAGATCAGCCAAAGAGATGGGCGATGGCAAGTGAGGTTGCTTTATAACGTTAGTTTTTGTAACATTATTCTGAAGGGAATTTTTGGTAAGTCGCCATTAGCAGGTTATGATATTTCGGTGTCTTTGCGTAAAGTGAAGGTAATACACGAATACTTCGAATAATACACAATAACCCTCTGAGAACGATATTTATCTACCTCCCCATAAAGGCGGAATGTGGCACAAGGCCTTTTTAATGTGGGGTATCCGTGCCCTAAAACCCGAACAAAAATGAATTGTCTAATATTCCCCAGACGAGACTCCACCCCTCAGCGGAACCCCGACTGGGCCACGCTCCGCCCAAATTGCAGAGAGTCTGACAAGGCAGGTTGTCGTGCTAGGGCACAACACCGAAAGCACTCAGACTTCTGTCTAAGTGCTTTATATACTAAATATTATGGTCACGTGATCCCAGTAGTACAATTTCACATGCCGGAATTCTTTCCCAATGCCTATATTAAAACATTAGTAGTGTCTAACCAACGGCAATTCCCAAAGGCTTAAATGTCGGAATCCGCTGGGAAGTGCCTGCTGTTGGTAAGACACAAGTGATGTGACATATAGGAAGCCAGAGGAGGATTCCGGCATATGAAACCGTTGGGAAGTGCCTGCTGTTGGTACACACAAGTGATGTGATAATATAGGCATATTGGGAGAGGATCCGCATATGAAACCGTTGGGAAGTGCCTACTGTTGGTAAGACACAAGTGATGTGATAATATAGGCATTGGGAGAGGATTCCGGCATATGAAACCGTTGGGAAGTGCCTGTTGCTGGTGGGATACATATAATAATATAGGCATTGGGAGAGGATTCCTGGCATATGAATCCGTTGGGAAGTGCCTGCTGTTGGTAAGACACAAGTGATGTGATAATATAGGCATTGGGAGAGATCCGGCATAGAATCGTTGGGAAGTGCCTGCTGTTGGTAAGACACAAGTGATGTGATATTGATAGGCATTGGGAGAGGATTCCGCATATGAATCCGTTGGGAAGTGCCTGCTGTTGGTAAGACACAAGTGATGTGATAATATAGGCATTGGGAGAGGATTCCGGCATATGAACTGTTGGGAAGTGCCTGCTGTTGGTAAGACACAAGTGATGTGATAATATAGGTATTGGGAGAGGATCTGGCATATGAAACCGTTGGGAAGTGCCTGCTGTTGGTGTATTGCCGCGATGGGATAATATAGGCATTGGGAGAGGATTCTGCATATGAAACCGTTGGGAAGTGCCTGCTGTTGGTAAGACACAAGTGATGTGATAATATAGGTATTGGGAGAGGATTCCGGCATATGAATCCGTTGGGAAGTGCCTGTTGTTGGTAAGACACAAGGGAGGGATAATATAGGCATTAGAGAGGATTCCGGCATATGAAACCGTTGGGAAGTGCCTGCTGTTGGTAAGACACAAGTGATGTGATAATATAGGCATTGGGAGAGGATTCCAGGCATATGAAACTGCTGGGAAGTGCCTGCTGTTGGTAAGACACAAGTGATGTGAGGACATAGGCATTGGGAGAGGATTCCGGCATATGAAACCGTTGGGAAGTGCCTGCTGTTGGTAAGACACAAGTGATGTGATAATATAGGCATTGGGAGAGGATTCCGGCATATGAAACCGTTGGGAAGTGCCTGCTGTTGGTAAGACACAAGTGATGTGATAATATAGGCATTGGGAGAGGATTCCGGCATATGAAACCGTTGGGAAGTGCCTGCTGTTGGTAAGACACAAGTGATGTGATAATATAGGCATTGGGAGAGGATTCCGGCATATGAAACCGTTGGGAAGTGCTCTGCTGTTGGTAAGACACAAGTGATGTGATAATATAGGCATTGGGAGAGGATTCCGGCATATGAAACCGTTGCGCGTTTGCCGTTGGTACAAGTGATGTGATAATATAGGCATTGGGAGAGGATTCCGCATATGAAACCGCGAAGTGCCTGCTGTTGGTAAGACACAAGTGATGTGATAATATAGGCATTGGGAGAGGATTCCGGCATATGAAAAACCGTTGGGAAGTGCCTGTTGTTGGTAAGACACAAGTGATGTGATAATATAGGCATTGGGAGAGGATTCCGGGCATATGAAACCGTTGGGAAGTGCCTGCTGTTGGTAAGACACAAGTGATGTGATAATATAGGCATTGGGAGAGGATTCCGGCATATGAAACCTTTGGGAAGTGCCTGCTGTTGGTAAGACACAAGTGATGTGATAATATAGGCATTGGGAGAGGATTCCGGCATATGAAACCTTTGGGAAGTGCCTGTTGTTGGTAAGACACAAGTGATGTGATAATATAGGCATTGGGAGAGGATTCCGGCATATGAAACCGTTGGGAAGTGCCTGCTGTTGGTAAGACACAAAGTGATTTGATAATATAGGCATTGGGAGAGGATTCCCGCATATGAATTCAAAGGTACTGTTGTTGGTAAGACACAAGTGATGTGATAATATAGGCATTGGGAGAGGATTCGCAGCATATGAATCTGTTGGGAAGTGCCTGCTGTTGGTAAGACACAAGTGATGTGATAATATAGGCATTGGAGAGGATTCTGGCATATGAATCCGTTGGGAAGTGCCTGCTGTTGGTAAGACACAAGTGATGTGATAATATAGGCATTGGGAGAGGATTCCGGCATATGAAACTTTGGGAAGTGCCTGCTGTTGGTAAGACACAAGATGTGGATAATATAGGCATTGGGAGAGGATTCCGGCATATGAAACCGTTGGGAAGTGCCTGCTGTTGGTAAGACACAAGTGATGTGATAACATAGGCATTGGGAGAGGATTCCGGCATATGAATCGTTGGGAAGTGCCTGCTGTTGGTAAGACACAAGTGATGTGATAATATAGGCATTGGGAGAGGATTCCGGGCATATGAAACCGTTGGGAAGTGCCTGTTGTTGGTAAGACACAAGTGATGTGATAATATAGGCATTGGGAAAGGATTCCGGCATATGAAACCGTTGGGAAGTGCCTGCCGTTGGTAAGACACAAGTGATGTGATAATATAGGCATTGGGAGAGGATTCCGGCATATGAAACCGTTGGGAAGTGCCTGCTGTTGGTAAGACACAAGATGTGGATAATATAGGCATTGGGAAAGGATTCCGGCATATGAAACCGTTGGGAAGTGCCTGGTTGTTGGTAAGACACAAGTGATGTGATAATATAGGCATTGGGAGAGGATTCCTGGCATATGAAACCGTTGGGAAGTGCCTGCTGTTGGTAAGACACAAGTGATGTGATAATATAGGCATTGGGAGAGGATTCCGGCATATGAATCCGTTAAAGTGCCTGCTTGCTGGTAAGACACAAGTGATGTGATAATATAGTATTGGGAGAGGATTCCGGCATATGAAACCGTTGGAAGTGCCTGCTGTTGGTAAGACACAAGCAAGTATGTGATAATATAGGCATTGGGAGAGGATTCTGCGGCATATGAAACCGTTGGGAAGTGTCACAAGTTGGTAAGACACAAGGGATGTGATAATATAGGCATTGGGAGAGGATTCGCATATGAAACCGTTGGGAAGCGCCTGCTGTTGGTGGGGATACAAGTGATGGGATAATATAGGCATTGGGAGAGGATTCCGGCATATGAAACCGTTGGGAAGTGCCTGCTGTTGGTAAGACACAAGTGATGTGATAATATAGGCATTGGGAGAGGATTCCGGTATATGAAACCGTTGGGAAGTGCCTGCTGTTGGTAAGACACAAGTGATGTGATAATATAGGCATTGGGAGAGGATTCCGCATATGAATCCGCTGGGAAGTGCCTGCTGTTGTAAGTAAGACACAAGTGATGTGATAATATAGGCATTGGGAGAGGATTCCGGCAGGCGAAACCGTTGGGAAGTGCCTGCTGTTGGTAAGACACAAGTGATGGGATAATATAGGCATTGGGAGAGGATTCCGGCATATGAAACCGTTGGGAAGTGCCTGTTGTTGGCAGACACAAGTGATGTGATAATATAGGCATTGGGAGAGGCTTCCGGCATATGAATCCGTTGGGAAGTGCCTGCTGTTGGTAAGACACAAGTGATGTGATAATATAGGCATTGGGAGAGGATTCCGGCATATGAAACCGTTGGGAAGTGCTCACAAGTTGGTAAGACACAAGTGATGTGATAATATAGGCATTGGGAGAGGATTCCGGCATATGAAACCGTTGGGAAGTGCCTGCTAAGTTGGTAAGACACAAGTGATGTGATAATATAGGCATTGGGAGAGATTCCGGGCATATGAAACCGTTGGGAAGTGCCTGCTGTTGGTAAGACACAAGTGATGTGATAATATAGGCATTGGGAGAGGATTCCGGCATATGAAACCTTTGGGAAGTGCCTGCTGTTGGTGTAAGACACAAAGTGATGTGATAATATAGGCATTGGGAGAGGATTCCGTGCTGGCTATGAACTGTTGGAAGCGGCTGCTGTTGGTAAGACACAAGTGATGTGATAATATAGGCATTGGGAAAAGGATTCCAGCATGAAACCAAAGCTGGGAAGTGCCTGCTGTTGGTAAGACACAAGTGATGTGATAATATAGGCATTGGGAGAGGATTCCGGCATATGAAACCGTTGGGAAGTGCCTGCTGTTGGTACGACACAAGTGTAGAGGATAATATAGGCATTGGGAGAGGATTCCGGAAGTAGCTGGCGAATCCGCTAAAGTGCCTGCTGTTGGTAAGACACAAGTGATGTGATAACATAGGCATTGTGAAAGGATTCCGGCATATGAAACCGTTAAAGTGCCTGCTGTTGGTAAGACACAAGTGATGGGATAATATAGGCATTGGGAGAGGATTCCGCATATGAAACCGTTGGGAAGTGCCTGCTGTTGGTAAGACACAAGTGATGTGATAATATAGGCATTGGGAGAGGATTCCGCATATGAATCCGTTGGGAAGTGCCTGTTGAAAAGACACAAGTGATGTGATAATATAGGCATTGGGAGAGGATTCCGGCATATGAAACCGTTGTGCTGCCTGCTGTGCGTTGGTAAGATGAAGAAGTGATGTGATAATATAGGCATTGGGGAAAGGATTCCGGCATATGAAACCGTTGGGAAGTGCCTGCTGTTGGTAAGACACAAGTGATGTGATAATATAGGCATTGGGAGAGGATTCCGGCATATGAAACCGTTGGGAAGTGCTCGTTGCTGGTAAGACACAAGGGATGTGATAATATAGGCATTGGGAGAGGATTCCGGCATATGAAACTGTTGTAGTGCGGCTTGCTGTTAGTAAGACACAAGTGATGTGATAATATAGGCATTGGGAAAGGATTCCGGCATATGAAACCGTTGGGAAGTGCCTGCTGTTGGTAAGACAAGTGATGCGGAGGATTCCGGCATATGAAACCGTTGGGAAGTGCCTGCTGTTGGTAAGACACAAGTGATGTGATAATATAGGAAAGTATTGGGAAAGGATTCCGCATATGAAACCGTTGGGAAGTGCCTGCTGTTGGTACGACACAAGTGATGTGATAATATAGGCATTGTAGTGAGGATTCCGTTGCTATGAAACCATAAAGTGCCTGTTGTTGGTAAGACAAGTGATGTGATAATATAGGCATTGGGAGAGGATTCCGCATATGAATCCGTTGGGAAGTGCCTGCTGTTGGTATATACATACAAGTGATGTGATGTAATAAGAGCATTGCGGATTCCGGCATATGAAACCGTTGGAAGTGCTCAAGCTGTTGGTAAGACAAGGATGTGATAATATAGGCATTGGGAGAGGATTCCGGCATATGAAACTGTTGGGAAGTGCCTGCTGTTGGTACGACACAAGTGATGTGATAATATAGGCATTGGGAGAGGATTCCGGCATATGAAACCGTTGGGAAGTGCCTGCTGTTGGTAAGACACAAGTGATGTGATAATATAGGCATTGTTGATTCCGGGGCATATGAAACCGTTGGGAAGTGCCTGCTGTTGGTAAGACACAAGTGATGTGGATAATATAGGCATTGGGAGAGGATTCCGGCATATGAAACCGTTGGGAAGTGCCTGCTGTTGGTAAGACACAAGTGATGTGATAATATAGGCACGGGGAAAGCGATTCCGGCATATGAAACCGTTGGGAAGTGCCTGCTGTTGGTAAGACACAAGTGCAGATGGGATAATATAGGCATTGGGAGAGGATTCAGGCATATGAAACTGTTAAAGTGCCTGTTGTTGGTACGACAAGTGGTGATGTGATAATATAGGCATTGGGAGAGGATTCCGGCATATGAAACCGTTGGGAAGTGCCTGCTGTTGGTAAGACACAAGTGATGTGATAATATAGGCATTGGGAAAGGATTCCGCATATGTGAAACCGTTGGAAGTGCCTGCTGTTGGTACGACACAAGTGATGTGATAATATAGGCATTGGAGAGGATTCCGGCATATGAATCCGTTGGGAAGTGCTCTGCTGTTGGTAAGACACAAGTGATGTGATAATATAGGCATTGGGAGTAGGATTCCGGCATATGAAAACCGTTAAAGCGCCCGTTGTTGGTAAGACACAAGTAGTGATGTGATAATATAGGTATTGGGAGAGGATTCCGGCATATGAATCCGTTGGGAAGTGCCTGTTGTTGGTAAGACACAAGTGATGTGATAATATAGGCATTGGGAGAGGATTCGTGCATATGAAACCGTTGGGAAGTGCCTGCTGTTGGTAAGACACAAGTGATGTGATAATATAGGCATTGGGAGAGGATTCCGGCATATGAATCCGTTGGGAAGTGCCTGCTGTTGGTAAGGACACAAGTGATGTGATAATATAGGCATTGGGAGAGGATTCCGGCATATGAAACCGTTGGGAAGTGCCTGCTGTTGGTAAGACACAAGTGATGGGATAATATAGGGGCATTGGGAGAGGATTCCGGCATATGAACCTGTGGGAAGTGCCTGTTGTTGGTAAGACACATGGATGTGATAATATAGGCATTGGGAGAGATTCCGGCATATGAAACCAAAGTGCCTGCTGTTGGTAAGACACAAGTGATGTGATAATATAGGCATTGGGAGAGGATTCCGCATATGGCGTGCAAAACCGTTGGGAAGTGCCTGCTGTTGGTAAGACACAAGTGATGTGATAATATAGGCATTGGGAGAGGATTCCGGCATATGAAACCGTTGGGAAGTGCCTGTGTGTTGGTAAGACACAAGTGATGTGATAATATAGGCAATGGAGAGGATTCCGGCATATGAAACCGTTGGGAAGTGCCTGTTGTTGGTAAGACACAAGTGATGTGATAATATAGGCATTGGGAGATGGATTCTAGCATATGAAACCGTTGGGAAGTGCCTGCTGTTGGTAAGACACAAGTGATGTGATAATATAGGCATTGGGAGGATTCCGGCATATGAATCCGTTGGGAAGTGCCTGCTGTTGGTAAGACACAAGTGATGTGATAATATAGGCATTGGGAGAGGATTCCGGCATATGAAACCGTTGGGAAGTGCCTGCTGTTGGTAAGACACAAGTGATGTGATAATATAGGCATTGGGAGAGAGGATTCCGGCATATGAATCCGTTGGGAAGTGCCTGCTGTTGGTAAGACACAAGTGATGTGATAATATAGGCATTGGGAGAGGATTCCGGCATATGAAACCGTTGGGAAGTGCCTGCTGTTGGTAAGACACAAGTGATGTGATAATATAGGCATTGGGAGAGGATTCCCGGCATATGAAACCGTTGGGAAGTGCCTGCTGTTGGTAAGACACAAGTGATGCGGGATAATATAGGCATTGGGAGAGGATTCCGGCATATGAAACCGTTGGGAAGTGCCTGCTGTTGGTAAGACACAAGTGATGTGATAATATAGGCATTGGGAGAGGATTCCGTCATGTGAAGCGGTTGGGATGTGCCTGAAAGTCCTACACTAGCCTTGGGTAGAAGAAACAGTTCATTTTATGAACACATCACGTTGAAACATCTGCTCCCGTACAGTTACCAAAGTTAAGAAACGTCGAGCCTTGTCAGTACCAAGATGGATGACCGCTTGGGATACTCGCTTCTGTAAGCTTGGATGCCCGGTTCACACTCCACCCACATCTATTGAACAGGTGAAGAGGCTCATCCCTTGTTCCCTGTTTAGGATGTGGTTTCCGGTTTTTTCTTTTCCAATCTTTTACGTAGCCCCCTCCACATCAGTGGCGTTATCGCCTTGCTCGGGGTGACATGATTAAAAAAATGTGCAGGTGGTGTAAAGAATAATGTCTTCGAATTGTTAATCGGAGGGACGAGTTCGAATTGCATTAGTTCATTATATTCATTTACACGCAAATACTCTTAGACAAGTATGAATCCACGTCATTTCCACCAGCTATGGTTTAATCGGGAATAATTGTATTACTAAACCATTATTATCACACAGAGTTAAACTCTAAAAATATTTTCTGGCTTTAAATAACCAGCAAATGGTTAATAAGCCGTCAAAATGAAGCAATAATAGAAACAATTTTGATGTCGTTTCGATGTTGTGAAGTCACAAGCCAGAAGGTTCCAATCTCCAACTACTGATCATACCAGGTTATGCGTTCTCTCCCAGAAACTGTAACTAAGGTTCACTTAAGTGCCATACAGGATACACGCTTGGATGATCATGTTTAAAAAGCGACATGACTGATTCGGCAGAAGATTTTCGTGTCGTAGTCATTACTTTCAGTAGTAGACTGGTTGCCACCCAAGGCTATAGAACCCAATCTTACCTGCTATTTAACCCATAGCTGGAGAAAAGAGACAGGTTAACACCTTTCTCAAGTGTATTTGCGCGTAAGGGAATATAACAAATTCAATTGGAATCGAACTCGGCTCTCCAATTTGTCGTTTCGAGCCAAAATCCACTGTAACACAACGTTTACTCAGCATAATTCCAGTGTAGACCACAGGCTGCTTTTGTGGGTGTTGCAGCAATTCAAATGAGATTGAGCCAACATCTGCAACAGGGATTAGCTAACCAATATCAGATGAACATACTTGAAAACGAGCAGCAATTATATTATACTTAGTTAATTACATATGGAGCGATGTGTACAATATATTTATGTGTGTGTGTGTGTGTGCGTGTGTGTAGTGTGTGTGTGTGCGTGTAGTGTGTGTGTCTGTGTAGTGTGTGTGTGTGCGTGTAATGTGTGTGTGTAGTGTGTGTGTGTGGTGTGTGTGTGTGTGTGTGTGTGTGTGTGTGTGTGTGTGTGTGTGTGTGTGTGTGTGTGTGTGTGTGTGTGTGTGTGTGTGTGTGTGTGTGTGTGTGTGTGTGTGTGTGTGTGTGTGTGTGTGTAGTGTATCGAGGCAGCAAATAATTTTCTAAACATATGCTGTTAAATATAAGAGACAATGAATGTCTATTATGCTTAATCCTGAGCCGTTCTAAACGTCGTATTTTGGATTTAATTTCAGTTGAAAATAAAGCCAAAAATTCTTCAACATTTGGATAATTTTTTTATTAATTTGGTTCTAAGCTTTGACATGAGCCATCTCTCTGAAAATGGCTCATGTGAACTGAAAGCTTAGAACCAAATTAATAAAAAATTATCCAAATGTTGAAGAATTTTTGTTCTTATTTTCAACTGAAATTAAATCCAAAATACGACGTTTAGAACGGCTCATGATTAAACATAATAGACATTCATTGTCTCTTATATTTAACAGCATATGTTTAGAAAATTATTTGCTGCTTCGATACACTTTATATATATATATATATATATATATATATATATATATATATATATATATATATATGGGGGACGTGTGTGTGTGCGTGTGTGTTTGCTTGAAAATTTGTTTATATGCATGTCTGTAGGAATGCCATTCTTTGTGGTCTTTGCCTGTTATGTTCAGGTAGGCTTTATGTTAATCTCTATTGCTACGAGTCTCACTACTTTTTACGACTGCGCGCCAAAACGTTTGCCATGTTAGCTTATCATTTTGAACCAACGCCAATGTTTGTTTCAAATACTTGCAAAAAGTTCTTGTTACAACCGATAACGAAGCAATTTCCTTTTGTTTCAACATTCGTTTCTATTCACAGACTTTTTTCTTTTCGCCCTTTTTCCTTCATTAAAAATGCAGGTAATTCCTACGTCCCCGTCATATATTTCAGGATGTTTTTTTCTATTTCTTTCTTGTAGAAAACTTGTCAGTCAGTCAGTCAGTCAGTTAAGTGCTATACGTGAAACACGCTCGGGCGATCATGTCTCGAAAGAGACATGACTGACTGGGCAGAAGATTATCCCGCAGTAGGTTGCCATTGCTTTCTGCGGTAGTCTGGTTGCCAGCTAAGGCTGTAGAACCCATTATATCCTGTTATTTGACCCATAGCTAGAGGGGGAAGAGATGTATTATATTATTAAGTAGTAAATAGTGGGTGATCAATTTATTACTTCATAACAATATAAATTGATCCCCCACTTTATGCCCAGCAGATGCCTTAATCAAGTGTTCAACTATTATATTCAGTCTGTCATTTAAGTGCTATACGTGAAACACGCTTGGGCGATTATGTCTCTTTTGAGACACGACTGACTGGGCAGATGATTATCCCGCAGTAGGTTGCCATTGCTTTCTGCGGTAGACTGGTTGCCGACGAAGGCTATAGAACCCAATCTGTCCTGCTATTTAACCCATAACTGGAGGGAAGATACGGATTAATAACTTTCCCAAGGGTATTTGTGCGTAAGTGAATGCAATGGATTCAACTGGAATTTGAACTTGTCAGAGAATAAGATAAAATGGCATTGTTTTTTATGGTGGTACGTTGACTCAAATGCTTTGGAACATCAAACAATAGTATTGATCTCTGGAGGATCCTTTTGCTAACGTTACTAGTCAAACAAAAATTAATTTTTTGTTCTGTAATAACAACATGAAGCAAATTTCCAGATTGTGATTTCTCTGATTTTCATTCCTAACTCATTTGTCAAGAGCCTCTACTCTTCAGATTTGTTTCAAATATTCTAGAATTATTAAAATTGAGAACTTTCATTTTTCAGCCATTTCTCAAACACTTTGGGTCAAGATTCTCTTATATTTTTTTAACTGATCATTTACAATTGCGACAATATGTTCTCAGCCGTTTCCATCTTTTGCAGTCACATCGTCAGTTTGCAAACTCAAAAATCAACAATGTATTCAACATTCTGAAATATTATTTTTATTCTATGCTTTAATCTTACGAACCGTCTGAGGGATATTGCTATCAAACTTACACAATGGCAAGAAAACGATGTTTAAGTTTTCCATGCTCATAATCGACTAAATTGAGTATAGAATAATTTGCTAAGGATAGTTTCGCCTAATACCGCAAATTGCTACAAAACTAAAACACAAGCCAAAAATGTTCTTAAATAATCTCGTCAGGTTGAGACTTTTATATGGATGTCATACATGATGCCAAAATATACTCAGAAATAACTAAACCGTCAGTTGTATATGTTGTGGGGTTCTCCCTTTTCATAAAGATGGACTCGTCCAGAGTATACTTATACTACTGCTATAGAAGTGAGACTGGAGAATGCCGCGTTTTCAGGCAGTACTTTGTTTGATACTGTCAGCTCTCTGCCTTCGGGCGGAGAGCATTAACCCAATTGTGACTCCGCCGAAGGGTAGAGTCACGACTGGGCAAAATTAGGCAGAAATTTTTGACTGGGCTATATGGCCCGGAGGATCCACATTTATAAAGGCCTTGTGCCACATTTTGCCCTAGTGGGAGGGCAAATAAATACCAGAATACCGCTTTTTCACAGAGAGTTAACCGGAGAATACGAGAGTCCAGAGAGAGAGAGAGAGAGTAGCAGTCAGTATACAGTAGTTCATAGTAGCTCTGTGCTTCACTCATCAAGAAGATTATTATACAGTACCCATCAGCTTCCGACGCGGACATACTCAATATACTACGGCTTCATCTCCTGAGACTTGCACATATACTTTTTACTAACTTGCATTCCTGGACTACTAATCTTCATTCAATATCCTTACGTTAATACACTTATTTTCTATCTCAATTACTGGTCGTTGTTCATTTATTTGTGCGGGGCCCCATTCTCGGGATCCACAACAGTATACAACCGCTTTGTCAGATTTTTGTCAGTTGGTTAAAAATGACTTCGAGCAAATGAAGCATGTAGGTCTTCGTACTGGCGCTACAGAAACACAAAGAACTTTAAAAAATAACAGAAAACGCATCATGTTTAGAACTTTGAACAGCAGCTGAAGCCTAATTGATATAATCACTATGTTGACGTTCCACACTGCTTTAAACAATAGGCTAGGAAGGAAACTCCTATCGATACTGGAAAAGAAAACGATCAGCGTTACTGAAGTTAAAATGTATTTTATTGAAAAATTGTTTCAATAGAAAGAGGTTCTCAGTATGACGGTAAACTACATCCGGCAGCAATGCTTCTGATTGGGAGGTTGTGAGAAGCATGGAACCACCTTATAATTGCTTTTGTTCAGCGGTCCATCCTGACCCGGAGTGGTAGCACCTGTTAGGGTCCCAGCTATGGGCAAATAGTTAACCCCCAAACTGGGGTCAAAATACTATGAAAGTATAAAAATAGACTTTTATAGAAAAATATGCATTTTTGAAAGAAAAATATTATCAACAATACATTTTTGAATGAAAAAGAATTATTACCAGCAATACATTTTTAATACAAAACTAGAAGACATCTTAAGTTTTCTAAAATGAAAAAAAAAATAGAAATATTTTTTTTCGTCAAAATCTGACTAAATTAACTTTCTGACTATAACCGAACATTTAAAAAAAAACAATCTTAAAATCCCACCTTTTTGCCATTAAATAACCCACAGAGGTTGATATTCCATTAAACAAAACACAAACTCGATAGAAAAACTTTATAAATTTCAACCAAGTGTAGCACTGGCTTATAGGTCAATGAATATACAAATGTGTCCTTAGACGGAAACGTCTAATATTACCATTAAAATGGGTATCACAATTGCTACAGAACAAGAGTTTATATTAAAAAACATATCTACCTGTTAGATAAATATTGCCTGTGGTATATTATAAGAAGAGGGAATGAATGGTTGTTAACAAAATGGCAAGCCAAGATGCGAGCCACAAACTGAAGATGTTAAAATCTATCATGTATAGAAATTAAAAGATATAGAAGCTCTTTTAACAGATGAAAGATATGACACCGAAATCTGAAGACGTATTGGAATAACGAAGGATGACTTGTAAATCACGAGAAATAATTGCTGAACAGCTTGATCCATACGAGCTATCTATAACAATATAGTTTGGTTGTTATGGCATATCAATCTCGGCGGGTCATTTATTGCCAACTAAATTTTTATTTATTGCTGGTAATACCTTTTTCTTTCAACAATAAAATTGTTGTTTTTATATAAGTTTTGTGTCTAGTAATACTTTTTTTCTTTTCGAGTATCAAGATTCATTTTTAAGGGCAAGGTCCCCAAGTCCTTCCCTGTTATTTAACCCATAACTGGAGGGAAGGATTAATACCTTTCCCAAGGGTACCAGTGCTTAAGTGAATGCAGGGTATTCAACTAGAATTCGAACTCGGCTCACCGATTTCTCTTTCCGAGCCGATATCCACTGCACCACAACACACATCACTCACTAAACGCTTACAGCACCTGGTATTCTCAAGCGGTCACCCATCTAAGTACTAACCAGGCTCAACGTTGCTTAAATTCGGTGAAGAAGAGCGAGAACCAGTGTATTCAACGTGTTAGGCCGTAAGCCTCTATAACAATATAGAAACTAATTCTGAAGGTTTCAACCAACAGACGAAATATTTATTAGTCTTATAGCAAAAGGAAGTCATGTTCAGAAGACTGACATGGCTGTTATCAAAATTGAATAATTACTAATTAAAAGTATTAGTATTATTATTATTTCCTAAATATTCGAGAAAAATCTAAGGAATGCGGGGTATACGCTGCATATCTCAACCCTTTGCCCTAGTACTGATGTTTACTCGTATTGCATAGCCAGTTTGTTTACTTACAGAAATTCAGTTGTAGTATGTCTGTAGTCATTTTTGATAGCCTGTAATATAAAGTTAAGTTTCATATTGAGAGAATGAAACAAAAACAAAAAAAAAAAAAAGGAAAAAACTCCAATGAGTCCCACCCATACTCCAAAAATGTTTTCGTCCTTGATGATAGACAATTTCAGCGAACGGTCTCGCCCATAAAATTTTCTTTTCGAAAATTAACAAATTTGTTCTCTTGGGATTTCTTATCGAAATTAAATATTGGGCGGAACTTGTTGGTCAGTCCACATATAGAGTATAGAAACATTTTGAAACACTGAACAAACACATGACCCCCCCCCCTCCCCCAGAGGGAGAGAGAGAGAGAGAGAGAGATAAAGATAGAGCGAAAGTTAAATGTAGAAAGAGAAAAAGAGATAGAAAAAAGCGCAACAGAAATAGAGAAAGAAAAGCAAGAAGAAAGATAAAGAGAGAGAGAGAGAGAGAGAGAGAGAAAGAGAGAGAGAGACATGTTTCGGCAATGGATATATAGAGAGTAAAAACAGAGAAAAAGAAAAAGAGAATATATAAAAATATGTAGAGAGAAGTGATTGATATAAGAACAAAAGAAAAAGAAAATTTGAAGAAAAGAAAGAAAAAAAAAGAAAAAGGAGAAAAGAAGGAGACAAAGACGTAGATGGAGAAGAGACAGAGAAAGAGAATCAAAAATGATAGTGAGAAAGAAAAAGGCTATACAGAAAGAGATAATGAGAGATAAAGACGATAACAGTAGACTAGAGAAAAGAGAGGGAAAGAATGACTAGAAAGAGGACGGTACAGTCTCATTATTTTACAATTGAAATCGCGAGATGTAATCTTAAGTTCTATGATAACAGTTTCTTTTCTCTCGATTCTCGTCTGCGGGAATCTCTTCTAGCTTCTTATTTGCCCGCAAATCTACATCTTCGTTTATTGTTCATAATAATTTTTTTTATTTGTAGATATTTCTGAGATAAGGTATCATATAATAATTCTGCTTGTTCCTTCCTTAGTTACTTAATTCGTCCGTCCGTTACGCCACTGAAGAAAGATAACACACTTACTCTCTACATGAGCTTTTCCTTCCCTATCTTTTTACTCTCCTCCGCCTTTCTTTCACCTTTGCCAAATAGAAGGGTAGTAAAGTGTGAGAGAGTAGGAGAAGAGAGCCTATAACATTACCGTATCGGCAGCAGCTTAAGCTGGTGGTTGTACCAGTAATTGTGTGTGTGTATGTGTGTGTACTGTACAATATAGTAAAAATAGGTTGGTTTGTTGTCGTCTCCCGCGACCTAGTAACGAAATTTCTGGCCTCTTCACCCTTGGCCATTACTCAGTTGGTCTTTTCTGTTTACAATGGACACAGGAGCCATGATTTTTCAGCAATAAAAAAAAAACATTTTCTCTTTCAAAATCTTTCACAAAATAGCGTACAGTATTTTGGTTATGGTCTGTGCATACGCCGATTAATATAAGATTATAGTAAAGTATCTTCTATGGACATTACTTTTATAGATATTTTCATAAAATTACACTCTGTGTTATCGTTATTTTATTATCCAATACATTTATGTTTGAAGACGTTAATATAATTTGTAGTATGACAAATGAATATTTTCCCAGGAAATCATAATTATCCTTCCGTGGAAATTCCACGGGTTCTGCTAGTTGTAATTATTTGCATTACTTACATTATTCTCATCTATGTCCACGACGTTTTTAGATTGTTTTTTTGTGCATTGGATATCGGCTCGGAACGAGAAATCGGGGAAGCCGATTTTGAATTCCAGTTGAATTACTTGCATTCACTTACGTGCAAATACTCCTGGGGAAGGTATTAATCCGTCTTTTTCCTCCAGTTATGGGTTAAATAACAGGACAGATTGGGTTCTATAGCCTTGGCTGGCAACCATTCTACCGCAGAAAGCAATGACAACCTACTGTGGGATAATCTTCTGCCCAGTCAGTCATATCTCTTTCGAGACATGATCGGCCAAGCGTGCATCACGTATAGCACTTAACTGACTGAATCTACTCCAGTAAACGAAATAAAATTTCAGTTCAATCACTTGAAGATGGTCGGTGCGTAGAACAGCCGAAACGTCGTGAATATAGCAACAAAGATGAAGACAACAATCCGTACAATGTAAATAATATTTTTCTTATTCTTCATGTTTTTCTTATTCTTTCACACTCAGTAAATCCATTGTGTCTTAGTGGCTTTATTGCCCTGCTTGGAATAAATTAAAAAAAAAACACTTATAACAATATGCTGGAATAAGGTTGATGTAACTGATACAAGATTAGCTCTTACCGTAGATCTTAGCAAAATGAGCATGTCATTTCTTTTACTTATTAATTTTGGAATGTTTCTTTATTACATTTAAGAAGCACTTTAAGGCTACTGTTTGGGATATGCAAACTGCCAGCATCCTTGCACTTTAAGACTATTATCTTATGAAATGTTTTCTTTTATCGGGATTTGACTGCGGATAACCGAGTCAGCCGAAAACGAAACTGCACACAACAGGCTCATTGTATAACCTTGTTTATTTTATGTTGGTATCTCGGGAAAGTTATACATGATAAATACGTTTACTGCTGGTGTCCCCGTTGTATCTTTGTTTGTCTTATGTGTACAAATCCATATAATTTCTCGTGTATGAATTGAATATAAACTTTGTTAATGGGGAGTGGCAAAGGGGCAATTGATACACTCAGTAAATATTTGATTTTATACCATAATTCGAATATAAAATGAAATATGAATTACAAATTGGGTTTGCAAACTACAGTAAAATTGTTTAAAAATCTCTTTTAAAGATCAGCAGATACTAATGTCTGCTTAGATAGATAGATAGATAGATAGATAGATAGATAGATAGATAGTATCTCTGACCTTATCTCTAAAACACGGAGGTGCATATCATCATTAATATGTACCTTTTCCACATTCCTCCTTCCTTTTACACTTACAATAATCTCATTTTGTTACATTATAAATTGTATGGCTCTCGGGCATTGTAGTGAGGGAACAATAGATAGATAGATAGATAGATAGATAGATAGATAGATAGATAGATAGATCATAAAATATCGACCCTGTATCGCAAAAGAATCGTTATTAGTGTGACCTTGCTACAAAGTGTGCCTTGTCTAAGAAATATTTTTAAGAGATTTGAGCAAAAACAAACAAGAGAGAGAGAGAGAGAGAGAGAGAGAGAGAGAGAGAGAGAGAGAGAGAACAAATAGCAAGAATCAAGTGGAGAAAAAGAAATGACATAAAACCTAATCACTTCTCGGGCAACGTTTTCCTATTACGCGCGCTTTGAGTGTGCGTGCGCCAGTCGAAATTGCGTGCCTCAGTAAAAGAACAATGAAAGTAAAGTGGCGATGTGATACCAACTTAACAAGAAACGTAACCAAAAAAAAAAAAACCTGCACTCCTGGCACTGACGTTATAATACTAGCAAATTGATGTCAGTCGAATTTAGCCAACATTTTAGTTTCTTTTTTAACCCCTTGGCTCGTTTTCCTAAGAGCGCATGAATACAAAATTTACTAAAGAATTTATCGAAAATAGTCCTTTCATACCCCTACTCAGGAAAGCTTAATAAAGGCTGGAATGTCGATGTTGTTATTTAGCGATCTGGATTCGTTTTCTACAAGGTTGTTTTGTGTAACATAATCCCATTGAAGAAGACGTTCTCATCTGGTAGCCTATATTGCTTCTGCTGGTAAAAATGTACATGATTTGTATTCGATGTCATAAAAAAATGAGTGCAGAAAGACCATTATAGGAATCAGTTTGATCCTTTACAGGTAACTTATTAAGATTTGCTTAGCAAGGCACATGGTCAGACATAAATGAGACGTGAAAAGATGGTGGTTACGTAAGTCTTCTATGCAGAAGGAACTGTCACCCTTCTAAATCAGAATTCGAAATCCGGGCTTGAGCAAAAGCAATGAAAAACTATTTTACTGAATTCCAAAAATAAAACATAATTTACATTTATTTACTAGGAAGAAACTGTGGAGAGACATTTTTTTTTTTTTTAATCATATCACCCAAGCAAGGCGATAACGACACTGATGTGCAGGGGGCTACGTAAGAGTAAAAAGATTGGAAAAGAGAAAGCCGGAAACCACATCCTAAACAAGGAACAAGGGATGAGCCTCTTCACCTGTTCAATAGACGTGGGTAGAGTGTGAACCGGGCGATAGTTTAGTCTATCTAATCCATACGTTCTGAAAGGTAATAGTACTTAAAGATAGAAATATTAACATTTTTATTCTTCATTTTTTAAGTAATGTATTCTTTCATCTTGCTATTAGTGCTTTTTGTCGCAACGCACCTAGTCCGATGCTTCCACTATGTATTTAGGAATTCTTGATAAAATCGAAAGTAGAATCTGCAATGTTGTTGATCTTATCCTGGCATCTCGGCTTCATTTACTTTCCCACCACCGTAATATAGCTTACATTATTTATTTCTAACCAACCTTTGAGATTTCACTCGCCCGATTGACTCAGTCGATTAAAAACTTAATTGGGCGATTAAAGTGTATTGCTTTACTCGCCCGCAGTAGACTAAAAATCTCGCAATGAAATGTGTTCCTTCAAATATAGAAAAAAATGTTTATGTTTATTAAGAGGAAAGATTAAATTTTCTTGTTATTATTAAAAAAAATAAATAAATCCTTTCTAACACGTTCGAAATTTTAATTAAAATTTCATTTTTTTGGTTTCCGTCAGCGATTCAAGCTATGTCTAGGTAAGGTGACTATTAAGAAAATGGAGTCGGTGTAGTAAAATGATTTTGGGGCCAGTAAAGTTTCCTTCGCTCTCGACCGTCTGTAGAGTGATTTCTTTTTCAAATTTCAAAAACTGTTTCTAACTAGAGTAATCAAGAACCTCTACTGGCTGCAAACCACATGCATACGGATAGGAAACGAGTTCTATCGAAACGGAAGCAATGAACGTGGTCTTCGAAATAATACTCTAATTGTTTTTCTAAGGTTTTTTTCAAAAGTCTATCTATCTATCTATCTATCTATCTATCTATCTATCTATCTATCTATCTATCTATCACGTTCTTTTAATACGTTCTTTTATCTATCTATCTATCTATCTATCTATCTATCTATCTATCTATCTATCTATCTATCACGTTCTTTTAATATCTATCTATCTATCTATCTATCTATCTATCTATCTATCTATCTATCACGTTCTTTTAATATCTATCTATCTATCTATCTATCTATCACGTTCTTTTAAATCTATTCTTTTAATCTATCTATCTATCTATCTATCTATCTATCTATCACGTTCTTTTAATATCTATCTATCTATCTATCTATCTATCTATCTATCTATCTATCACGTTCTTTTAATATCTATCTATCTATCTATCTATCACGTTCTTTTAATATCTATCTATTCTTTTAATCTATCTATCTATCTATCTATCTATCTACGTTCTATCTATCTATCTATCTATCACGTTCTTTTAATATCTATCTATCTATCTATCACGTTCTTTTAATATCTATCTATCTATCACGTTCTTTTAATATCTATCTATCTATCTATCTATCTATCTATCTATCTTCTTCACTTTATTATCTAACGCAGCCTATTCATATCTATCTATCTATCTATCTATCTATCTATCTATCTATCTATCTCATTCACTTTATAATCTAATTCAGCCTATTCATATCTATCTATCTATCTATCTATCTATCTATCTATCTATCTATCTATCTATCTATCTATCTATCCCAGCAGATATTAGTATTTTGCTGATCTTTAAAAGAGATTTTTAATCAATTTTACTGTAGTTACAAACTTAGCTTATAAATAATATTTTGCATTTAGAGTATCCCTTCTTCTAGACTTACAGAAGATTTAAAATTGCGGCCTCCTCTACTGCCCTTAGCTTAAATTATTTTTCTGAACTTTTAGATGATGCATTCCGTTTTGGTAGTAAAAGAAAACCTTCACAGATAATCCGAGAGAAAAGCAATTGCAGACTCACTTTAGATTTGCCTTCTGCGTGATTATCGCATCTTCCGTGGCCGAATTGTTTAAAGAGATGTGTTCATGAAATACTGTCTTCCGAATTGACTTATCTCTGGTTAAGTTCTGTGTGAAGTAATATCGGTATTATACTGATTGATTAATGGTAACGTTACATGTCGATCAGAATGAACAAATCAAAACCGGATAAAAAACAAAATGCAATCTGCGATACGTTTAAAGATTACATTTCACATTAAATTTATAGTCACGGTTATGATCTGTGTTGGGTCTCAAATTTCACTCCAAGCAAGGCAGAAATGCCACTGGTGCACGGTGGGGGGTTACAGTTATAGAATAAAAAAGGTACAGGAGATGTCAAAGAAAAGACAAGAGCTGGATGGGAATCAAGTAGATAAAAGATGTCAACTAATGCTGCATTTAATCTTTTTGAGATTGTAGCTGTCAGGAAGGCAAGCAAATGGAAGTAAGGTCGACAAACGGGAAGTGCAAGAAAAGAAACTGTTAGAGGTGAAGAGGTGGTTACATTTAACTATTGTGACAGTAAAAGTGTGGGGCCCAAATGCTAATCTAGTAGCACATGTGGTTAGGGTACCAGGAAAAAAAGCTAGTCAGAGTTGACATGAAAATACTTGTAGAAAAGACAGAGGGAAGCCACATCACATTGGTGAGAAAGTGACTGAAAGGTGGGATGCCAAGTCAGGATCAATTATATTGCAGATCCTCCTTTGGATTTTGTTTGAGAACCTCAAGATGAATAGCAGGAACACCCGACCAGATATGGCAACATTATTCAATGCACGAACGAATGGTAGATTTATAAATGTTCAAATTGGATTCTGATGAGAAAACTTCCTAGTCCAACACAGTGACCAAACCTTCCTAGCAGTAGATGCAGCTATGAATTCAATGTAGTCATTCCATTTGAGGTCATTTGAGAGAGTGAGAGCAAAGAGGTGCAGTGCATTGCTCTCTAGGGGACTAGTGTCATCCATTCTAATGGTAAGCAGGTATGCTTCTCTATGATGGTTAAAGGAGATTTATGACCTTTAGAATTCTAACCCCTGGATTTAGCACTTTTTTAAAACTGCATCGATTTTAGGGAAGCAAGCAAATGGAAGTGAGTTGCACAAATGGAAAGTGCAAAAAAAGTAACTGTTAGAGTAGAGGAGGAGTTACATTTAACTATTTGCGACCTTGATACTAATCTAATAGCACGAGTAAATCCATGTGTTCGAGGTATCAGGGAAAAAAGCTCGTCAAAGCATTTGCCATGAAAAATACTTTTAGAAAAGACAGAGGGAAGCCACATCACGTCAGTGAGAAAATGACTGAAGGCCGGCAGCTAAGTCAGGATCTATTATATTGCAGTTCCTCTTATGGATTTTGTCGAAAACCTCAACATGAATAACAGGAGCACCCGACCAGATATTTTAGTATAAATAATAGAGTAGACTGAGAACTCTAATCTTGGGTGCCAGCAAGTCTACGAGAAGGGATACTCTGGATACAAAACCGTTGAGAAGGCATATCAGATGGGCAGAAAATTAATTTTGCATCCAGTGTTATTTAGAGAAGTAAAGGGTTTTATCTGAGTGATGACCTCCTCGCCGAAGATGGCTACACCGCGTTTCATCCGATGTCAGTAGCAGCGCCATCTGTTGGAGGTCCCCAGGTGTGGGACCTATAGCAGAGAAGAATATCATAGATAGATAGATATTCTCGCCTCGATCAAAAATCTGGGGTGGACGACAAAGCTAACCTTGCAGCCGAGCTTGGAAAGGACCTCCAATCCGTAGTGGACTGGGGTAAGAAATGGCTCGTAAATTTTAATGCTTCCAAAACGAAGTTACTATCAATTAATCATCATAGACAATCGCACCTACTTCCTATTAGCATGGACCAGGCTTGCCTCCCAGAGAGTAAAACACTACGCCTCCTTGGTCTCACACTTTCAGCGGACCTCAAGTGGAATGACTATAACGAATCCATTGCTAAATCCGCTGCTATGAAAGTTGGTTCTCTGTGAAGGGCCCGGAGGTTTTTTCCGTCTGAATCTATCCTGCACATTTATAAATCTACCATCCGCCCGAGCATTGAATACTGTTGCCATATCTGGTCGGGTGCCCCGGCTATTCTCCTTGGGCTTCTCGACAAGGTACAGCGGAGGGTCTGTAATGTGATCGATACCGACTTAACAGACCGCCTGCAGCTCTCTCTCAGCGGCGCGACATGGCTTCCCTGTGTCTCTTCTATAAATACTTTCACGGCTTCTGCTCCGATGAACTTAGATCACTGGTGCCCCCTAGGTTCGAATTTGCACGAGATACTAGATTAACAACCAGATCCCACCCTTTTACAATGAAACCGATAAAATGCAATCGCAACTTCTACTCCAATAGTTTCTTTTATTGCACTTCCCGACTGTGGAATTCCCTTCCACATGACTGCTTCCCCGACGGCTACAATCTCCAGGAGTTTAAATCTAAGGTCAATAGACACCTCCTAACAAACTAACACGCTTCCATTTTTTCAAACACTCTTCCCACCCACCCAACTATCTATCACCCCCCCCCCCTTCTGATATTTCCTATATCTAACCACTCTTTCTGTTTACCTTCCCCCATGTAGTCCCAAGCGCAATAGTGGCAGTGGAATGCCTTGCTTCGGGTGAAATGATTAAAAAAAATATATAAACACCCATCCCTGAGAAAAATGCTTTTATATAAAGACGAAAATGTAGTGCTATATTTGAAATGCACCTCTGCTGGCAGACGATAATTGTCTAAGTCCGTAATCTTCTCTCTTATAATAAAAACTGTTATATATATATATATATATATATATATATATATATATATATATACAAAAAGTCTCAAGCGAGCCAAAACCTACCGCGGTTTCACACTACGGATCGTCAGGGCAAAAGTACCGTTGGACAACCGATTGCTTCGAGCTAGGATTAAAACCCGACCGATTTGACATGCCGGAGATTGTACCTCTAAACTATCGGCGCTGGAGGAGAGTAGATTTTAGCGTGTTATATACATATATACAGATGCTAGTAGCCAAGAGCGTTCAATATATATATATATATATATATATATATATATATATATATATATATATATGTGTGTGTGCCAGGCTAGAGCAGTGATGAACAATTAACTTAGAGAGATAATTCATGACTACCAAAAGGGGCTTCACGCAAGGAATGAGAAATGATATACCCCAGTGATTGTAATAAAGGCCGGGGCGTACAAATGGAAACAAAGATGAGGACAATAGCCCGAATAATGTAAATAGTCGGAATGAGTTTAAATTCCAGTTGAATTCATTGCATTTACTGGGAAGAAATTCAATACACTATAACAGAAAGAAGTGGCAATATACAGTGGGAAATTCGTAGCTTGTACCATGTATAACACTTTATATTACTTTATGTATAAAACCAGCAGTATAACCCGGCGTTGCTCGGGAGTAATGTAAGCTTTAAAACTAATCCATGGTCCTGGAGCTTAGACTCTTTGCACGTTGGCACGAAAGACTAAAAAGCAATAGTTGTTTCCAGTTAAAGCGAAACCGTAGACTGAAAGGAAAATGAATGGATGTAAGTCAAATTTTGATTTCGTGGTATCGATATCAAATAAGTTTTTTTTCGTCGTAAACTGAATTTTGAAGGCTAAATAAGTCATCTGAGTAAATGGTATCATGGCTGAGACTAAGAACTACAATTATACCTACTTAGAGCCAAACCCGAAGTAAAAACTAAAATAAAAGGGCTGAAAAAATACAGACATACAGGCAGATAAACACACACACACACACACACACACAAACATCTTTTCCTTTATGTATATATATATATATATATTATCGATTCTTCTGCACTATTGTAAGAACTGCAAACTTGAAACCTCTGAATATCGTTTCTTATGTCTTTGTCTATGAGTGTATGACATTTGATTAAAATCGGACCACTCCTTCTATAACCCGATTTTTTCAATTATTGATTTTCGATATTAATCAGGGGTACCTCGACACAAAACATAGCTAAGAACACTCGCAGATGCTTATAGTACAACTGTGTAAATTTTCAAGAAAATCGGTTCAGCCGTTTCGGAGTCTATAGGTAACGGACACACGCACACACAGATACACACACACAGACACACACACAGACAAAGTTCCATTTATAAATAAGTTTAGATTTAGATTTAGATCAAGATTCTACCATGTATAGCACTTTAATAACTGGATGTTATTTTGATAAGTATGTACTTTGAATGTAACATGCGGAAAAAATTTTTTTCGGAATATTCATTAATATTCTTCTTCTTCTTTTATGTACCTTGTCCTTTCAGGACGTAGGCGATCATGGCTTCCACATCGCCCTGTACCTGGTTGCTCTTAGCACGCTTTCTTCTGTTATACCACACAACCTTCATTCCGTCATCCACCTGATTAAGTCCTTCAAATATGTTATCCGCTGCTTTCCCCTGTATCTTTTTCCCTCCATCTGGCCTGTTAGTATCAGATTCTCCAGGCCCTCCTTCCTCGTTGCATGTCCCAGGAACTTCTGCTGTTTCTTCTTGATGCTCAGTATTAATTTCCTTTTTGTTTCCATCATTTCCAAGACTTCATCATGGCTCACATGCTCGATCCATGATATTCGCAGCATCCTTCTGTAGAACTACATTTCAGTTGCTTCAAGATGTTCCCTTCATCTTTGATGATATTGTCCAGCATTCACTGCCATACTGAAGAACAGACATCACATAGCAATAAAATGAGGGGTGATTTTCTAAACGCAGGCCGAAAGTATGGGGCACCCAAGGGAGTAATATATACAGTGATTTTTTTAAGCGCAGCTTAGATGTGGCACAAGGCCGAAAGTATGGGGCACCCAAGGGGGTGATCTATACGGTGATTTTCTAAGCGTAGCTTCGATGTGGCACAAGGCCGAAAGTATGGGGTACCCAAGGGAGTGATCTATACTTAACTCGTTTGGCTGTGCTTGATCTTATAGAATCATTGCATTTAACCATTTCTTTCGGTCATAAGACCCCAAGCAGAACTCATACATCCGACCCAAATGCACACTTCTTTCTACTGTTCCAGTAAGTATCTGATTCCTCCTGCTATGATAGATATTTACAAAAACCGAACCAAACCAAAAATGAAGTATTGCTATCGAATATTATATTATCCAAAGTAGCATCCGACACATATCAAACCACTGAACACTTTGACTTTCGCTGAGTTCGCGTGAACCCATTAATCGAGTTTCTTCATCTTTCTAATTTTCCTGAGATGCTTCGAATTGGTAAAAATGCTGACACTGATTCTTTGAGACATTTCTCTAACACTTTGACGTGGGTTTTCCTCGACTAGTGTTTCCAAATGTTTATTGTCAATTGCAGGCAGATGTCCTCTACCTGATCTTCAAGACTCGTATCCCCGCTGCGGAACTTCAAAACCAGCACCGTACTATCACAAATGAAACGTTCACCTCATGCTCAGACAGAAAAGTAAACGCATCTCTTTTTTTTTCTTGTGAGTGGTATATCATGTTTTGAGCTAAATTCTGAAAGGGATTGTTATAAAAGGTTTATTCCAAAATCAAGCATTATTTTCTAAATATCCTAATGTAAACATGTAAATGACGCAGCAAATCGTATCCGAGCATGAGAGTTACTAGAGCTGCTAGCTGACTCCCGTTGCAGATGCTTTCTCAGGCATATTTATGTTTGCTCAAAACCCAAAGAGCCAACTTGTGGTTTATACTACAGCTGACCTTAGTTACAGTTTCTGGGAGAGTGCGCGTTATCTAGCGTGATCAACAGTCTGAACAAGGCCAGCACGCTCAAACCCTCGGGCACGATGACTTGTTACTTCGAGCTAGCACAATTATCGACGGCTCACAACGGTTCATACACAGGTCAACCCTTGTTATGTTTTTCAGGCGCTTTCCAAGGATCGTCCTCTCAAACTATGTCACCTTGACAAATCGACCATGATGAGATTCGAACCCAGGTCTCGTGGTCAGAAAGTGTTATGGTAAAACACACTTATTCTTCAGATAATGGACTTTCCCTCTTATATTAATAAGAGTTAATTGGAAATTAACGCAAGAAGTACTTGGGAAGTTCATGGGAGTTCTTTAGACTTCTATTGAAGTTCAGTAGAACTACTAGGCAGTTGATATTAATCGGCAGTTAGCAAAATACTAAGGAGTCAGCTTTCAGTGGAAGATTACCAAGCTCCTAACATTTTGGGTACGTTAAGTCGATTAGCAACCGACATAGCACGATTATGACCTTCAGTGCAAAAACTACTCCACAACAGAAAGCGAACGTTCTAACCACTTGGCCTAATACTAATCTGTATAATTACTTCCCTTGAGATATGTAACGTTCGTATATTTGTTAAAACATGGCTAGACTATCAGACTGAGAAAGTGGTCAAAGAACTTTCTGATCCCAGTGTGAAAAATTGAAGATTCGATTTTTCTTGTTTTTAAATTTTTTTTTTTAAATTTTATTCTCTTGTCGATTTTACTGCTATGTCGGCCGAAGAGAATTACTGCACAGATGACATGCTATAATACTACCACTCTCTTTCTTGAATTTTCTCTCCCTCTTACCTTCTCCACTCCCACTCCCACTTTCTTCAATGTCCACGAATGTCAGGGTGGGACAGAGAATACATAGGTGGGGCAGCGCTCAGGGGATTCAGATCAGCGCTAAATTACAGCATGTGCCGACAAGCGATCGGGACTCAGAAATTCCACAAGAAATTGAAAAGAAATGATATTCAAATTGTTACTTTACGGAATCCCTGTCCTGTAATAGAATTGTCACATTACGGCACCCCTGTCCTGCAAAAGAAATGTTATTTTGCGGCCCCCTGCCCTGTAATAGAATTGTCACTTTACGACAGTTGTCTGTTCTGTAAAAGAATTGTTACTTTACGGCATTACTGTCCTGTAAGAGAATTGTCACTTTGTGACATCCCTGTCCTGGAAATGAATTGTCACTTTACAGCACCCCGGTCTTGTAATAGAATTGTCACTTTACGACATCCCCGTCATGTAAATGAATTGTTACTTTACGACATCCCTGTCCTGTAAAAGAATTGTTACTTTACGACATCCCTGTTCTATAAAAGAATTGTCACTTTACGATATCCCTGTCCTGCAACATTATCTTCACGGAAAGAACTGTAATTTTCATTGCTCAGAAAAATTCCAAATTTTTTGACGTTGAAACTTGATTGTAACAACTGCAAAGATACTTTTATTTAAACGTATGTACATATATCTAAATAAGTTCTTCGAAATTAACTTAAAACAGGTCATGAACTTAAAACTTAAAAGGTCATGAACAATACATTTATATGAAAAATATAAATATATGTATTCATATTTCAAAGGATATATATATATGATTAATGCACAGAATTTTTTCACTAAGCACTCATGGAACAAACTTTTCCACATTAATCCTTTTAACGGTCTGTCTCTATCTTGATATAGAGCAATTTCCAACTCAAATAATCTGCTTTCCAAAATATCTTTTTACCAGTAAACTAATGAAAAACAATAACCTTGGCACTAAGCTTCATCACAACTCAACACTATATATATATATATATATATATATATATATATATATATATATATATATATATATGCTCAGTTATAATCTGAGATCAAGGACAGAATGGTTAAATAAAATAAAAACAAGAGGAAAACTGTATTTTAAATCGCCTACGCGTTTCGTCCTGTGATGGACTTTATCAAGGCAAAAAGACGAAATGAGTTTTATTCTAAATTACGTATCTAGAAACAAACAATTTTGGCAACCACAAAGATGCTCACAAATCCTTTCCAAAGGTTAACAGAATATATTACTTTTTATAATTCCTTCATATGTAGTGCAAAGTCACGAGATATTAAAATGAATGGAATTTGACCGTTTTCTTTAAAAACAGTTTATTTTAAAAACTTATATATATATATATATATATATATATATATATAAGAAGTAAATAATCACTTTGTTCATAGTTTCAGATACACGAGTATATATACAGAGTGTATCAAAAATACTTTTACAAACATTTTAGGTGGGTTCCTCACACTAAGATAAGGACAAACGTCTGTATGCCCGCAAAAAAATTACGGTAGGCGATGTTAAATATAAAATTAAAGATATAACCCAAACATTTTAGTGTGTGTGTGGTGGGGTCTGACACTAAAACAAGTTAAAAATGTCCATATAAACATTTGCTCAAAAGACATTTGTTGTACCTCAATATAACAACTCATAACAAATGTTCAAAATGTCCTCCGCATGCTTTAACGCACCCTTGCACCCGTCGGATCATTGACTGGCAGACCCTTTCAAATTCACCCACACGGTGTGGAATTTCTTCTCAGGCCCCCTATGTTACATTTATGAAGCGTCTCTGCATTGTTTATGTCAGCTGCATAAACCGATTCTTTTGGATGGCTTCACAGATACCCCCCACCCCAAAAAATAAAAAAATAAAGTCTATGTAACCGATCTTCCTCTCTACCTACCAATTTTTCATTGTTTATATCAGCCAGTGTATGACGGACAATAAGATGATAATGTGCTAGAAACTCATCATGCATCAACCACGTGGGTCCTTGTATTAGCAGGAGTACATCTTCTAGCAGGTTTGAAAGTCTGTACTAAATAAAGTCCCTGTAAACAGGTATAGAGCTACAAGACAGTCACTTAAATTCCAACCCACGCATTAATCGTAAACTGATACTAGTGTCTAGCCTGTGTCGCACCATGTGCATTTCGATCCGCTCATAAATGTTGGTTGTACAAATGTGTTATTCCGATTCTTCTAAATATTACCTGATCCGTAAGCAAAACTGAAGAGACAAACAACGAATCGGCATTTTGTGCAATAGACCATCGACAAAAGTTCTCCCGTGGTGTGTGATCAAAGGGCGAATAACTCTGCACACGTCGCAAAAAATACGGATAAATGAGCTGCTCTTGAAGTAACCTCCATGCCGTACTATGAGATGTCCTACATGCTAGAGCCACTTGACTTTTTCTGGTACCTGGATCGTCACCGACAGCCTGTAGATGCTTTTCGTGGTCATCCGTATGAGCAGATGTCGGTCTTGCTTGATTCATAGTTTGTGGTAATATGAATCCTGTCTCAGCAATGCGACGATCAACAGTTGTACAGGTTGCATGATTCGGCTGTCTTCTGCCTGGAAACGCAGCCTCGCATCCATTATCATTTGCACGAATAAAAAATCATATCTGCCCGATCTCTATGTGAATATGCTGCGATTGTAGAATGAAACACTTCTCGGTTGATTCACTACTACACACGTTGAACGTTGAAAACAGACTAGACACAAATGTACACGAATGACAAATGTAACCAAGTGTATGTTGCAACACAGCGTAAATCTTTAAACTTAACAACTCAAACAACGAAATATTTGAAGACATAATACATAGATGCCCGGGCGATTGCGTATAAGCATGAAACAGACTGTCATGTCGAGGTGTTGACTTTAGTGTCCACTTTAATATTTACATACGCACTATCGCTGATATTGAGCCCTTTATTCCACAAATATAACGTATCTTAAGACTGTATTTTATCATTGATATATATATATATATATATATATATATATATATATATATATACAAAAGCACATGACTTAAATGGTCAAAATAAAATAAAATAAAATAATAATAAAATATAATTGGGATTAACAAAAGACACCTTTAAGACCAGGTGCTTCAATCACAAGTCTACATTCAAAATAGAAAACTTAAAAAGCCGTACAAAATTGGCTACCCACGACTGGAAATTAAAATCAAAATATGGAAAAGACCCAGACACAACGTGGAGTATAGTAAAAACAGCCAAAACTTACAATGATGGCAAATTTGTAGACTGTGCCAGGAAGAAAAGTTAGAAATTATGCTATTCCTAAACAAAAATGACCTATTGAATGAAAGAACGGAAATTATGATTAAGTGTAACCATACTAAAAAATACCTATTACGTTCTTACAACCATGGATGAAAACGTTATAATTTCTTGTAATTTTAAAAATTGCGCGTCGAAAAATTCCCTGCCACGTGAGAGTTAAAAAAAGCACCGTTGCGTAAGCGTTTAAAAAAAAGAAACGGTAAGCGGTAAAATCAGTTAATGCAAATCGCCTGAAGGTCGCGTAATAACTCGTTTACAAATGGAAAATATTCAAAAGTTCTAAAATATAATTGTATTGAACACTTTTTAAAACAAATGTGTACTGGTCTAATTTTATTATGACTAAATACTAAGTAATTAATCAATCAATCAATTAATATATATATATATATATATATATATATATATATATATATATATATATATATATATACGTGTTTGTCTGTGTGTACGGCAACACAATTCTTTGCCATGCAGGAGAACTCAGTCATGGCTGTCAGACAATTTCTCCTTTCATCTGACCACTTAACTTTTCAGATCGTAACCCCCTCGATTATTAAACGTGAGCGAGAGACCAAACTAAGAGCCTTGCAACACTAACGATGTTTACTGAAGGGTAAGGATTTGGGCAGGATTCACCATCTTAGACCGTGCAGAAAAGATACAGATTCCGAAGTGGTCTGGAGGCAATAATTGAAGAGACAGCGAATTATTTGAATAAATTTACTCTTTAGCATTTCAAGATATTTTTGCTAAATTTTTTTTATAAATATATCTATTAAAATGAGATGTCGGGGTTATTTTAATTTAGTCCTCATTTAGACGACAATTTATTCATCGCATGTATATGTGTGTGTGTGTGCGTCGGCGTGTGTGTGCGTCGGCTGTGTGTGCATATATAAAGAGTACTAGATGTTGATATAAAAACAACGGGTGGGCGTGCGTTATCACTTGGCTCGTATGATTCAAGAAAATCCCATCTACGCATATTAATTGATTGATTGCCAATTAAAATTTGGACGTGTCAACTGCGCAGCAGAAATTGTAATCCAATCATATTCGGCCGCACACAGAGAATGATGACCGTTTTGCTGGAACAGGACAGATCATGCGACATTTTCACCGGACCAAGGACAACTTGATTATGAAATCTGATCAGTGATTGTAAACAGTCGCCGACACTGGCAACAGCGTCTGTTTTGTTGAGCATTTTCCGAGCAGTCTCATTATAAAATAAGTGACACACATACAAAATCACATATACAGTAACACACGCAACAATCCACACGCACACTCGCGTACATACAATGCGGTTTAATTCACATTAAAACAAATATGTATGACCGACTTTTACACAGTAACATACAGAATGAGTACTCAATCATACGAACATTGCAAACATTGTACGCGTGTATAAGTCGAACTTGTACGTGTGTATAAGTCGAACTTGTACGCGTGTATAAGTTGAACTTGTACGCAAGGCGATTTCGATGATTTCATTTTCCCACATTGCAATTTACATCTGAGAACCACTTATTTTCAAAAGAACCCAGTCTGATTCAGTTATGTTCCATACGTGGTAAACGCTTGGGCGATCATGTCTCGAAAGAGACATGACTGACTGAGCAGAAGATTATCCCGCAGTAGGTTGCCATTGCTTTCTGCGGTAGATTGGTTGCCAGCCAAGGCTATAGAACCCAATCTGTCCTGTTATTTAACCCATAACTGGAAGGAAGAGACGGATTAATACCTTTCCCAAGGTATTTGCGCGTAAGTGAATGCAATGAATTCAACTGGAATTTAAACTCGGCTCCCCAATTTCTCGTTCCACTGTACCACAACAAAGGCATAAAAGGCATAAAACAATAGACTTTATATTACATGTATAAAACAATAGACTACATATATATGTTATTGCAAATCGCCTGAATACACCACAGAGTAGAAACCTAGGTCGCGTAATAACTCGTTCACAAATGAAGAATATATATATATATATATATATTTATACATATATATAGTGTATCGAGGCAGCAGATATTTTTCTAAACATATACTATTAAATATAAAAGACAATGAATGTCTATTATGTTTCATCATAAAGCCGTTCTAAACATCGTATTTTCGCTTTAATTTCAAGTGAAAATAAAGACAAAAATTCTCCAACATTTGGATAATTTTTTATTAAGTTAGTTCTAAGCTTTCGGCTCACGTGTAAGTAATATCAGACAGATTTTAGTCAGCAACACAATAATCCTCACTCATACATACAGGAAAAAGAATCTTCAGATATTGGAGGGCATCTACATCAAATCCAAACAACCCACACTTAATAAAATCACGTTTAAATCTGGTCATAACACATTACATTGCATTTAAATATATGGTTCTGGCATCATTTCGAGCTCTCACGCGGTGTGACGTCATGTACCCAAATGATACAACAGTTAATCCTCAAAATATACCCGAAAATTTTGAGGATTAACTGTTGCATCATTTGGGTTTGACGAGCCACAAGGTCAGCAGTGGCGAAAAATATATTACCCATGAAATTGTGGAATATCTAACTTTTTTTCTGAATTATATTACTTTGTTAAATTAAATAAATGAATTTAACATTGAGTTTTTTGTTCGTCTCTATCGGAATTTACCTGACTAATATACCAATATTCTACGTTATATATATATATATATATATATATATATATATATATATATATATATAAAGAAATAAACATATACACGCACGTACATGCGTATATATATATTCAAAATTTATATCATAAGTATGTTATAATATCCTTACAAAGTAGCTATTTTGTTTTGACACTTATTGTGTTTTGTTCAGCACCATCACAAGTTTATTGTGTTTTGTTCAGCACCATCACAAGTCGTGTCGAAACAAAACAGCTACTTTGTAGTTATACTATAACACACTAATGGTATAAATTTAAATATCTTTTTTAATTTGGTCTACTTTGTATTGAGCACTTTTTTTAAGAATAGTGTCTTTGGATACGGAATTTTATTTCATCCATATCAACCCTATACTTAGCAAATGAGTAATTTAGCATTGCATGCGGCTGTTACATCTGCTCAGGCGTCTATGCTATTCATTTCGGCGTTCTCGACAAAATCCAAAGAAGAATCTGCAATGTAGTCGATACTGACCTGGCAGCTCGACTTTCTCACCGATGAGATGTGGCTTCCATCTGTCTCTTCTATAAATACTTTCACAGCTCCTCCTCCGACGAGGTTATCTCCCTAGTGCCTCCTGTGTGCGAATTTACTCGAGCTACTAGATTGGCTGCTAGGTCCCACACTTTTAGAGCGAAAACAATGAAATGTAAACGCAACTTCTATTCCACCAGCTTCTTTTCTCGTACTTTCCGCCTGTAGAACTCTCTTTCTTATACTTGCTTCCCTGATAGAGACAATCTCTAAGAGTTTAAATGCAGCGTCAATTGCCATGTCTTATCACCTTTTCCCGACAACTCCTGTATCTTGTTCTTCTTCCTTCCCACTCTAGTCTCACACAGCTCTCTTCACACGAGTGTTCTCATCCTTCCCTTACCTATTCTCTGACATCCCCTGTGACTTATTCCTCTTTCTCTTCACTCTCGTCTTATGTAACCCCAAGTGCACCAGTGGCTTTAATACCTTGCTTGGGGTGAAACAATTATAAGAAAAAATATTTTCATAATATTTATTTTCGTTCATGCAGAAAACATAGTATTTCATGACATATGAAACATTTCCAGAGACCAAGAATCCTTCTAAGCTAAATGACACTAAATATATGAAGTCGTTTGCGATACTTTATACTTCATGCAACCCCAGTGGCATCGCTCAGTTCCGCTGACTTGTTGTATGCGGTTTATAATATTAGGACCTTGAATAAGTTCTTGCTGCTTCCCAACATATGGCCTCCTAAGAACTACGTGTGTAGTTTCAAATGGTAACGCATGTATAAGGAAGTTAAAATAAGCAAACCTAAAATTTAGTGTATGTCTTTATCGCCGAAATATAAACAATTTTGTTTTTCATAGCGTTAAACATGTCGGATTTCGTGCTAAAGAAAGTGTATTTTCGTAGAATTTTATTGCACGAGTTTATTCAAAAGAAACCTGCATCTGAAGCGCATAGGATTCTTGTTGAGACTTAATGGTGACCATGCTATGTCGGTAAAAAATATTTAGACTCTTCAAAAATAATGATTTTGATGTGAAATACAAAAAACGTTCTGGCGCACCGAAAAAAATTGAACACGAAGAATTGGGGGGATAAATTCATGAAGGCTTACGTCAGACGCAAACTGAACTTAGAAAATCATAAGGAGCGGATCACACAACAGTTCCAAAAACGCTTGAAAGCATTAGGAATGATTCAGAAGCAAGGACATTGGGTGCCGTACGAGTGGAAGCTGAGAAATATCGAACAGCCTCTTGTCACGTGTGAAGAGCTGCTTCGACGGCATAAAACGAAATGTTTTTGCTTTTTTTTTTTTGTTGTTTTTTGTTTTTTTGCATTGTAACTTACTCATGATGTATAAAAGCAAAGGGCAGTACACTCATACTGTTATGGTGAAACACATCTATTCTTCAGATAATGGACTCTCCCTCTTATATTAATAAGAGTTAACAGGAACTTAACTCGAAAAGTTCATGGGAAATTCTTAGAAGTTCTAGAGAGTTCTTTAGAGTTCTATTGGAGTTCAGTAGAACTATTAGTTAGTACCAGTTTGGACATAGTTGGACTATGGCAGTTGATATTAGTCGGCAGTTAGTCGAATACTAAGGAGTCAGCATACAGTAGAAGATTACCAAGTTCCTAACATTTAGTGTGCGTTAAGTCAGTTAAGTCGATTATAACTCTCAGTGCGAAAACTACTTCACAACACATACTATAAAAAGAGTGGTACACTCATACTAGAAAAAATACTTCAGAGATGGGATGAGTATATCGGTGATCTCTTCCACGTCAAAAAAATACACAAAAATTTCGGATAAACCAGATATGTGAAAAACCGAAACGCAGTCGGCAATGACCAAATTGAACAGAAATAAAGCAGCAGGACTCGATGGGTTTGTAATAGAGATGTTTAACGCCTTTAGAAGACTTTGGCATAGACAGGATCACAGGAAAAAACAAAAAACAAAAAAATCTACAACAGGAGCAATATACCGGAGCACATAAGCAGATCAATTTTCATAGCACTACCTAAGAAGCCAGGTGCAAAGGAATGTGAACTCCACCAAAAAATCAGCTGAATGAACCACACAACAAAACTCATCATCCGGATTCTGATGAACAGAGTGCGCAACAGAATCGACCCAGAGAAAGGACGAGAACAGTGTGGCTTTGTTAAAAATACTGGAACAAGGAATGCGATATTCATTCTCAGAATGCTATCTGAAAGAGCAATAAAAATGCAGAAGGACCTCTATCTGTGCTTTATAGACTAAAAAAAGGTGTTTGACAAAGTACACCACAAAGACTTGATAGAGATGCTCAACAACCACGACATTTTCGGAAAAGACATTAGAATAATCAAGAATATATATTGACAGCAAACCGCTTGCGTACAGATAGGAAGTAAATTCAGCAGCTATACAAAAATAGAAAGTAGTGTAAGACAAGGTTGTGTTTTCTCACCGGATCTATGCAACTACAACTTCAAATACAGCGAAATAATTCTGAGAGAAATAAAACCTGTGACAGGATTTGTCATTGGCAGCCACAATTTTAACGATGTAAGATACGCTGATGACACAGTGCTGATAGCAGACACGAAAAAGAGAATGCAGAACCTCCTACAGAAGATAGCAAGAGAAAGCAAGACGAAAGGGCTGAGCATAAACTTCAAGAAAACTGAATGTAAGGTCACCAGCAAAAAGAAGAACCCAAAATGCCAACTACAGGTCGGAGAAACTAAAATAAAACAGGTAAATAAACTTAAATACCTGGGAAGCGTGCCTGACAGAGGATAGAAAATATGATGTTGAATGGCCAAGGACGCATTTCAAATACTAACCAGAAAACTGAAAGACGGGAAAATATCATTGGTAACAAAGAAGAGAGTTCTGGATTGCTATGTGATATCTGTACTTCCGTATGGCAGTGAATATTGGAAGATCTCCTCAAGGATGAAGAAAAGTCTTGAGGCAGCAGAAATGTGGTTTTTACATAAGGATGCTGAGACAAAGCACGTGGAGAAGATGGGAACGAGGAGAAAACTCATACTTAATATAAAGAGACAAATGAGGTTTCCGAGGCGGGATGACCTGGAGAATTTAATACTCACAGGACGGATAGAAGGAATGATAGACAGGAGTAAGCAGCGCGAGACCTACTTGATAAACCTGAGTAAGAGAGATACCAACAAAAAGAATTTTGAGAGCGACAAGCGAGAGAGCCAAATGGAAGGCCATGATCGCCTACGTCCTGAAGGGACACAGTACATGAAGAAGAAGATCGGGGAGCCGAGTTCGAATTTCAGTTGAATTTTTGCATTTACTTACGCGCAAATACCCTTGGGAAAGGTATTAATCCGTATCTTCCCTCCAACTATGGGTTAAATAGCAAGGCAGATTGGGTTCTATAGCCTTGGTTAGCAACCAGTCTACCGCAGAAATTAATCGCAACCTACTGCGGGAAAATCTTCTGCCTAGTCACTAATGTCACATTCGAGACATGATCGCCCAAGCGTGTATCACGTATGGCAAACAATTGACTGACTGATCTTGACCGGCAATGAAAGGTGGATACATTATGATAACTGTAAACGTAGAAGGTCGTAGGGTAAGCTCGGCCATGCATCAACATCGGCGGCAAAGCCCAATATCGATGGTTCGAAGTTTCTGCTTTACATTTTGTGGGATCAACTGAGTGTAGTTTATAATGAACTGCTCAAACTGAATGAAACCGTCACGGGAGATTACTAAAAACGGCTATATGAGCAGAGACACGACTAAGTGATTCTGCAATATGACAATGCTAGGCCACATGTTGCAAAGCGGGTGAAAACCTACTTGGAAACGCTTAGATGGGAAGTCCTACCCCAATTGCTGTATTCACCAGACACTGCCCCGTCCGATTATCACTTGTTCCGATCGTTGGTACATGACCTGGCTGAGCAGGACTGTCATTCTTATGAAGATTTTAAAAAATTAGGGTCCACTTGTAGGTAAGCCTTTTCTGACGTGGAATTCAAATGCTGCCAAAAAGATGGGAAAAATAGTGGCTAGCGTTGGACAATACATTCAGTGACATGTTTCTTATTCATTTGTGTAAATAAAACATTACTTTTCATGAAAAATCTGCGAAAACTTTTCAATCGAGCATGTGAGCAACGACAAGGATTCAAACGAAAAGGAAATTTATACTTAGCATTAGGAAGAAACCGCTGAGGTTTCTGGAACATGTAATGAGGAAGGAGGGCTTGGAGAATCTAATACTCAGAGGACGGATAGAGGGAAAGAGATACAGGGAAAAACAGCGCAAGAATACTTGATGGGCTTGAGTGAATGGATGGTGGGGTGGGGTTTGGGAGAGATACCAAAACATTTTTGAGAGAGACAAGAGGATAGTGGAAGTCCATGATCGCCTACAGCCTGAAAGGACACGGCATATAAAGGAGAACAATCAATCCTCTAAAATGTTCGGTTGCACTCCCCTAAAATTATAAGAAAAAAAAAACAGATCCCTCGATGATTACGCTACCCTCTGCCTACTTGCGTTTGGAACTTTGTAGAAATTAAGAAGTTACATCAGTGTGACAAGACTCATCCTTATTGTGAATGTTTGAATGGAACTCATCTGAACATTTGAAATAGCAATAGAATAGCGACCAATTTACGCCTGCGGCGAAAGAGATTGCAGAGTGGAAAATAAATTATCACCCACATAACCATGGAGACGGTTTGGGACTTTTAACTCTGAAAAGTGAGTAATGAGCATGTAAAGGCGATTTACTAAGCAATGCTTAGATGTGGCACAAGACTGCAAGTTTAGAGCACCCAGTGAAGCTGGAACTCACTACTCTGAAGAAACTGATCTAGCAAGACAAACTTACTAACCATTACATCACATCGTAACGCCCTCCAAGCCAGATATGCTTGCAATATTTCATTGTTGGTCTAACTTTTATAAAGATAAAGCCTGCCAGAAGGGGTCACTTCTTGGAATGATAAAGTAAACGTAGATAATAAATCTTTTCCCCAGTAACTATGGCAACTGATTGAATAAAAGAGTTCCCCATGAGCTTCTGGGTGGACTTGAGACCCAAGAAACATGGAGTCTCATTGTTAGCGGAATCATTCATTGTGACTTGAGAAAACTTGTAATCTCATTGGTGATAATGCAACCATGCAATCCAGTTTCCCTTTGAACTGCTACAACAAAGAACAGAGGCGAGATCAGCAGTAAGACTCTGGTCCTCCTCGTTTGTCATTGATTTGATAATCAAATCTACCTTAAGAAATCAGGATCAAAATTCTGCCTTTTTAAATGGGCTCGAAATTGGCATCTACTCATGCTATACACTGAATGTGTGCGAAAATTGCCAGCGTACCTTTTTTTAAGCACAAAAGCACAGTCAGTTAAGTGCCATACGTGAAACACGCTTTAGCCGATCATGTCTCAAAACAAACACGACTAAGTGGGCAGAAGATTATCCCGTAGTAGGTTGTCATTGCTTTCTGCAGTAGAATGGTTGCCAGCCAAGGCTACAGAACCCAATCTGTCCCATTATTTGACTCATAGCTAGAGAAGGAAGATATGAATTATATTATTAAGTAGAAATAACTGGGGGATCAGTTTATTATTTCATAACAATATAGAAGTGACCTCCACTTTATGGCCAGCAGAAGCCTTAATCGTATTTTCAACTATTATATTCAGTCAGTTAAGTGCCATACGTGATGCACGCATTGAGCGATCATGTCTCGAAATAGACATGACTGACTAGGCAGAAAATTATCCCTCAGTAGGTGGCCATTGCTTTCTGCTGTAGACTGGTTGCCAGCCAAAGCTATAAAACCCAATCTGTTCTGTTATTTGACTCATAGCTAGAGAAGGAAGATATGAATTATATTATTAAGTAGTAATTAGTGGGGGATCAGTTTATTACTTCATAACAATATAAAATTGAACCCCCCACTTTATGCCCAGTAAAAGCCTTATTCATGTTTTCAACTATTATATTCAGTCAGTCTGTTAAGTGCCATACGTGATACATGCTTTGGGCGATCATGTCTCGAAACAGGCATGACTGACCGAGTAGAAGATTATCCCTCAGTAGGTTGCCATTACTTTCTTCGGTAGACTGGTTGCCAGCCAAGTCTATAGAACCCAATCTTTCCTATTATTTAACCCATAATTGGAGGGAAGAAACGGATTAATACCTTTCCCAAGGATATCTGTTCGTAGTTAAATGCAAGGAATTCAACTGGAATTCGAACTTGGCACCCCAATTTGTCGTTTCGAGTCGATATCCACTGCACCACAACGCACATCCGGTCAGGCACAGTAGAAAACATATTTTATTATTATTAAAGGAAACTCGAGAGATTTTCAAACGTCTGATATACAGGGTGTGATGGATAAATTGTCGCTATTTTATGTTTTTAACTTTCTGAATGGGCGTTGGTTTTATTTTGTCAACTGCACAGTATAATAGGGTCAGTTGGGTACCCTCTATGACGCAGTTCACCCCACCAGAAATTTGGAAACGGCATGCTGCACTGCTTGGCATTTCCGCCGGAAATTCCAAGAATTGTTGGGTGTCAATCTGAGAACAGTGCAGACGATTCGGAAAGAGTTGGATGAGTCTAATTGTGATTACGAAGGTATGGCTGATCGGAAGACTCACTCTGATCGTTCTGATAAGAAAAGAACTCCCGAATTTGTTAGTAAGATCCAGGCAATGATTGGGAATAATCCCTTTAAGATAATCAGGTCCATAGCCAAAGACACAAGAGTGTTTACTGAGCTTCTTCTCAGGTATCTAGTGCATGAAGACATTCGGTATTTCCCATACTTTATGCCTCCATTCATGTTCATCCTCATTGCGCTTCAGACTCTTCACGAACGCCTGTATCAAGTGCCCTGAGAAGGTAATGCTACCCTGGGTTAAGAGGGTGGCTGTCAAGAGAACCTATGACAACAGAACAACTCAACAACGTCCCTTCAGTCAGTTAAATGCCATACGTGATACACGCCCTGAGCGATCATGTCTCGAAAGAGACATGACTGACTGGGCAGAAGATTATCCCTCAGTAGGTTGCCATTGCTTTCTTCGGTAGACTGGTTGCCAGCCAATGCTATAGAATACAATCTGTCCTGTTATTTGACTCATAGGTAGAGGGGCAAGAGATGTATTATATTATTAAGTAGTAATTAGTGGGGGATCAGTTTATTACTTCATACCAATATAAAACTGATCACCCACTTTATGTTCAGTAGAAGCTTTAATCATGTTTTCAACTATTATATTCAGCAAAGCAAATAGAAAGATCCAACTTAAAAGAGTGTCGAAAGACAATCTTCCGCCCACACTACCACGTTTGGCCTTGTGTCGTATAAAGAGAAGCTGAGTAAATATCAATAGGTCGATATGCACCTGCCTGCTTTTAAAATGGACGCCGTTATCAATATGTTTCACTTTTTCTCTTCATGTCAAATAGCTTCAGATCAATTGTTTATTCTGGATTAAGAAAGATGAGTCAATTAACTAAACCCGAAATCGTTTTAATCTGTTTATGTTTCTATAAAGGCTTCGCAATTACACCCAGCAACCGTCTATATGACTGATCGATAGTTTTCTAAATCTGTTTACATCGTCTGAAAAGATTGTCAGTTAAAAAAGAGAGAAATATTGATGAAAGGAAAGCGTTTTTAAATTAGTCACTTCAATAATCGGCCATTTTTGTTTGTAACATTCTGACAAAGATATTTATTCTCATGTAAGTGTCCTAATTATTCGGTTAGGCTTTGAGAGAAATAAGGCGAAAAATCAAAGTAATAGTGCTCGAATATTAAATTTATTTCTCTTTTTGCTTTATTCTTTCATTAATTATACTGAATGTTATCCTTATCTTTGTTGTTTGATTCACAGAATTTCGGTCTGCTGTCCTCACTGTTTTCTGGAATTCTGAAGTAAAACGAGATTCAATAAACTAAGGCGTTCAATGAATTATAACGACTGGGATTCTCATTATTTTATTTTGATAATTCAGTCAGTCAATTAAATGCCATACGTGATGCACGCTTTGGGCGATCATGTCGGGGTAGAAGATTATCTTGCAGTTGGTTGCTATTGCTTTCTGCGGTAGACTGGTTGCCAGCCAAGGCTATAGAACCCAATTTGTCCTATTCTAACTGGAGGGAAGAGAATAATTAATACCTTTCCCAAAATATTTGTGCGTAAGTGAATGCAAAGAATTCAACTGGAATTCGAACTCGGCACCCCGATTTGTTATTCCGAGTCGATATCCACTGGACCACAACTCAGCCACAATTTTGATAATTACGTTTCGAATATTAACGCATTCGGTCTTCCTCAGTAATGCGTTGCAATTGCTAATGATTATCCCTTGACTGACATATACATGTGTGTGTGTGAGAGAGAGAGAGAGAGAGAGAGAGAGAGAGAGAGATAGAGAGATCAAATATAGAGTAAATATGGATGAGAATGTGATAGAATTAAATAAAGAAAACGTTTATCGATCAAACATGTTTCCCCGAAATCTGGAGAAAGAAAAAATTTTTCTCCTGATCTCTGACGAAGCTATAATAATGATGAAACATGTTAAACTGATAAACGTTTTCTAATTCTTCTTTATCAAATATATATATATATATACTACTGGCCATAATTATTAGGCCACCCAAGTTTTTTAAAAGAAATGATTTATTTCATACTATTTTTAGTATTTATTGCTAAGTGGATAATTTTAAATGAAAATAGAATGGTTCTTTTGATATTATTACTTTGCAAAAATTCACAAGACAAGGAAGTAAAGATGAACTCGTTTGAATCCCTCTAAATTTTCTTCATTCTTTCATTGATGAAACTGCAATATAGGTAATTATTAAATATTTATAAATTCATTTAGTGCACATGTTATTGTGCAGTATTAACAAAGGAACCCTTCTATTTTCATTTACAATTAATCACTTGGCAGTAAATACTAAAAAATAATATGAAATACATCATGTTTTTAAAACACTAGAGTGGCCTAATAATTATGGCCGGTAGTATATATATATATATATATATATATATATATATATATACAATACAAAAATCTAGAATTGAGCCACCATATATATATATATATATATATATATATATATATATATATATATATATACTCTGTTATACAGTATTGAGCATTGTTCCATTCAGACCTAATTAATATTTACTTATTGATATGTCTACACATACATTTATACATACTGATTTACCTCCTTACCTATATATACATATATATATTGATGCATGCTTCATTGAATAATATAGACAAGTTTTGTCGATTTAGTTCTGTAAATTTTTTTCATATCGTCTGATAAGCTTAATAACATTATCGTTGAAAGAGGAAAGAAAATCACAATATTGATATAAGTCTTTATTTAATCCTTTCTGAGCTTTCAGCTTACATCAGCCATTACCAAAGATGAAAATAGTGTTGGTTGTAACGGGCAGTTCGCGGACGGACGATAGTAATAGTCGTCTATTTTGTTTGTGTGGAGGATTGGCGAACAGGTGCGTACATGCTGGAAGCGAAAACCGCACTACAGCTTGTGGCGTCTCACATGGCCACACGAGAGTTGGGGCGAGAAGTATTAAGTATGGAAAGCCATTGGGATAACATACTATCCCTCACCGGTAGCACGACTCGGAGTTTCCTTCACAACGCAATCTTCGGGTGCTGGGTATAGACAAAGCGTTACATAATTTAAGTAGAGTACTTTGTGGTACAATGGATATCGGCTCGGAACGTGAAACCGGGGGGGCCTAGTTCGAATTCCAGCTGAATCCATAGCATTCACTTACGCACAAATACCCTTGGGAAAGGTATTAATCCGTCTCTTCCCTCCAGTTATGGGCTAAATAGCAGGACAGATTGGGCTCTATAGCCTTGGTCGGCAACCAGTCTACCGCAGAAAGCAATGGCAACCTACTGCGGGATAATCTTCTGCCCAGTCAGTCATGTCTCGAAAAAGACATGATCGCCCAAGCGTGTTTCACGTATGGCACTTAACTGACTGACTGACTGAAATCTATGTGGGACGTATTCATATATGTGTGTGTGTGGGCGGGGGGTGTAGTTTAAGGTTTAAGATGTGTATTTATGTACATGCTTAAATCATAAATCTACTCTTTTCTTTATATATTCGTAGGACTTCAAATGCTTTAGCAGTTTTAGCTTATCGGAAAAAGAACTTATTTTTCTTATTTAAACATGCAGTCAAATATAGACGCACATATTTCCTTCTTTAGTTTTATACTTTGGGTTTGTTTAACGGCATATCAACACCTCTGTGGGTTATCTAATGCCAAAAAGGTGGGGTTTTAAGTTTTGTTTTGTTTTTTTTTTTTAATATTCGGTGATATTGAAAAGGTTGATTTAGTTAGATTTTGATGAACATTTCATTCTTTTTTATTTTAGAAAACTGAAAATGCCTTCTACTTTTGTATTCAAAAATATTTTGCTGAGAATATTTTTTTCCTTTAAAAATGTGTTATAGTAATAATTTTTTCTTCAAAAATGTGTATTTTTCCATAAAAGTCTTTTTATGTATATATTTCTGTAAAAGTGAATTTTTATACTTTCATAGTGTTTTGACTCCATTTTGGGGGTTAACTATTTGCCCATATCTGGGACCATAACAGGTGCTACCACTCCGGGTCAGGGTGGACCTGAAAACAACAGCAATTAAGAGGTGGTTCCATACTCCTCAACCCCCCCTAATCAGAAGCCTATGCAGTTTACCGTCATGCCCAGGACTATTTATTAGTTTTTAATCTGTTGAAGTCAACAAAGGCGAAACGCGTAATCTAATCTCGTCTCAATGAAACGTTTTTTTCCATTTGTCAAATTCTTAAAGTTTTGTTGTGCTTCTGTATCCTATTTTAAACACACACACACACACACACATATATATATATTGGGTTGTCCGGAAAGTTTATGTTGATTTTTAGTCGTATTTTATGTATTATAATATACTTATTATGTAAGTGCCATACGTGATGCACGCTTGGGTGATCATGTCTCGAAAGAGACATGACTGACCGGGAAGAAGATTATCCCGCAGTAGGTTGCCATTACTTTTTGCGGCAGACTGGTTGCCAGCAAAGGCTACAGAATTAATCTGTCCTGTTATTTAACCCAAAACTGGATGGAAGAGACGGATTAATACCTTTCTCAAGGGTATTTGCCCGTAACTAAATGCAAAGAATTTAGCTGGAATTCGAACTCGGCCCCCGATTTTTTTATCGGAGCCGATATTTACTGCACCACAACGCTGCTTCTTTAAAACAGGAATGACTCAGATTAGGATGCTGATTTTGAAATTATGGTTACATTCGTTGTATTGTAGAAGTGTTTCGATTTTTTATCATTGCAGGATTGCACATTCGTAGAAATAGTAATTTTTGAAACTGACGAAAACTGACGCCTCCTGCCTGTCAACGCCCATATATTGGACTTAACTTTTTATATTATACATAATTATATTTTAAATTATTATAACCAGATTTAACTGTTTAGATAATTGGTTTTTGTGGTCAAATTGGTAAAGGTGCTGTTCATATCAGACAGTCTCCGAAGGATCATTTTTTAAATTATTTCACTCCAAGCAAGGCGGGTTACAGTGAGAGTAAAGTTCTGGATACAATGGGTACTGATAAAAGATGACCGGAATTCAAGATAAACGTTGATTTAAAATTTTTGGAAATTGCAGTTATTAGGGAAACAAGTAAAAGGGAGTTCCACAGGCATGAAGTACGAGAAAAAAACTGTTTGATTAGAAGTAGCCGTTACATTTAACTATTCCAACGGTAAAGGGGTGGGAACCGAATGGCAATCTAGTAACACGCTCAAAAATTAACGTGGTCGTGAGACCAGGAAAAAAAATTGACAGAGCAGTTGCCATGAAAATGCTTGTAGAAAAGAGAGAGTGAAACTACGTCGATCAGAAAGTGACTGCAGTCGAGATGCCAAGGCAGGACCGATTATGTTGCAGACCCTTCTTTGGATTTTGTCTAGAACTTCGACGACTTATAGTAGGAGCACTCCAACTGATATGGCAGCAGTATTCCAAGCACGGATGAATGATAGAATTATAAATGTAGAAGATGGATTCTGACAAGAAACTCTTTTTCGCCTGACACAGAGACCCAACCTTTTTAGCAGTCGATGCAGCTATAAATACGATATAGTCGTTCCACTTCAAATCAGTTGAGAAAGTGAGGTCAACGTGGCACAGTATGTTGCTCTCCAGGAGATTTGCGAGCCCTGAAGCATGCGCAGAAGGTCAGCATGTAAAAACCTGTAAAACGCTTCAGATATATCTAGAGCAACAGCTTGAGCTTTGTCATTATTATCAAGAGCCTTGTATACATATTCAGTGATGGCCGTTAAGCCCATAATGGGTAACCCTGTCGAAGCGGAAGCCATATTGTTTTTCAAAAAGTAGATCGAGAGAGGTGAGATACTTAACTACTTCAGCATTCATTAGAGTGTCAAATGAGTCAGTTAAGTGGCATACATGATGCACGATTGGGCGATCATGTCTCGAAAGAGACATGACTGACTTGGCAGAAGATTATCTCACAGTTGGTTGCCATTGCTTTCTGTGGTAGACTGGTTGCTAGCCATGGCTATAGAACCCAATCTGTCTTGTTATTTAACCCATAACTGGAGAAAAGAAACAGATTAATACCTTTCCCAAGGTTATTTGTGCGTAAGGGATTGCAAGGAATTCAACTGGAATTCGAACTCGGCACCCCGATTTGTCGTTCAGAGTCGATATCCACTGCACTACAACGCACATCCCTTTTCATTGTTTTCGACTCCGCTTCGTAGTCGCAGTCGTTGTCATCTCGTTTCGGCGGCGACGGCGGGCTGCGGAGTCGGCGGCAGCAGCGGCAAAGGCAACGTCAAATGGCGGGGCGACGTGCGGCAGCAGTGAACCACGGAAGCCGGTGACGGGGTGCAAGCGCCTAACAGACGAGACCTAACGTCCGTCTAATATTTTGCCGAAAAGCGGTTAGAGGCTAATAGTTAGATCAGTCAAAGGGTTCACCGTAGTTCTTAAAAACAGGATCTACAGATAACGCCTTCCAACAAGCAGGAAACAAAGCTGCATAGCATGACATGATCTCGAATATGAGTTTAAAGATGAAGATTACTTGAATGTAGTAGAATATGAGTGTTGTGATAAAATGCAACAATAATAAGATGAATGACAGTGGATGACTTCGTTAACTTAAACTTCGTAAAATTTAGTCAGCAAAGCGGAAAGAATAATTACCATGAAATATTTATAAAGGAAGGAAAGTGGCTGAAACCGATACGCCAGGACAAGGCCAATAACACTGCAGATTCTACTTTGGATTTTATCAAGAATCTCTAGATACATGGCAGAAGCATCAGATTAGATTTGTTGCGACAGAAAGCACTGGTAACAAGAGGAAAGATAAAACAGTTAAAAATTAGCAACAAAAATCTTACTCCTAAGAAACTCAACCACCCTAAATTGTATGATACTCCTTGTTTTTGTCCTACCTTATATCGCCAAAGTGAATGTTGCTTAGTTTTAAGTAACAAATAAGCATTGCTATCACATTTAACCATCTAAACACCATTTTTTGTTTTTTAGCTATCACTCGTTAGTAAATATAGTTTTAAAGCTGATCTCGCCATTTTATTTGTCGTCCCAGTATGTTTTATCCGGTTCCATTCCGTCTCTAAGTTTTTGCTCATTTCACCTCAAGGAATTCAACATCCGACAACTCGCTTGTTCTATTAATAATTCAAAAATCGGAAACACGCTTTCAGAAATCTATTTTTATCTTATATTCCATAAAACTGCTGTTTTCTTTTTTTGTCTTTACTCATGTATGTAATCGAGTGAAGGCATTCGAATGTGTTTATATTTTATATATCTTTACAAGTTGTCTGTTTCTCAAAACTAAAAGAAAACTTTAAAGTTTTTACCTTCATTTTTCTTTTAAAATGGAAGTACCGAATATGTTAAGATCATTGATCTCGCTTATTGATTAATTCGGGTTACTTGCATTAAAACAGTATATACGATGGAATACTGACAGGTTTTCGCACTGAAGCCCTCCCACAAACTTCTGATTGTAGAAAATTATTTTTTTTATTAAAAATTCGAACATCCGAGTTCCAAATATTAATAAAATAAAAATAAAGAAAATATGGGCATGCCTGTTAAATAAATCATTTGGTTTTACAAACATATTTATGTGAATTTGAAAGAGTCAAAAAAGAGTAAAAATATTACTTAGTTCAGTTAAAGTATTTGGGTTTTTGGTATACAGAAAAATCTGTCGTTTAGAAAAAATCTTTTAGTAGTTAGTCTACAATAAAAAAAAACTATTTGAGAAAACTCTTTGTTCATCAGCGAAGATTCACTGTTGTCGTTAGAGATTCATTATTTGTTTCAATTTGCTGACACATTTTTCTTTCAACACATGCTGGCGATATAGCCACGTCTTCTCTTGTATTTGAACGGCTTGGCGACAGTCACATCTCTGCCGTTGAAAGACGATATCTGTTAGTTTTATAATAATTTTTTTCAGAAAATAGATTCTAGAAAAATAGTATTTTATATTTTCCTGGTTGGTCAAATATTTCACACCGTGATATTAATTTATAACCAACGGACATTTTGATTTAAACGGTGTGTGTTGCATCGTGGAATCATTTTGGCATATTTATAAATATTGTGTGTTATTGGTTAGAAAATAAAGTTTGTCTGCATTTTAATATGATATGTACGTTACCAAACTGTACTAGTCCTAGTAAATCACAGCTACATGCAAGATAGAAATACCATTTTTAGGCAATCCCAAAATTTCTTGCGTTCTCATTCTTGAAAGAATGTAAAGGCACATGTATCCAGCTGGGTTGTTTCAAATATCATTAGCGCTGGGTGTGTCCAGATGCTTTATAAACCAAAAACAACAACAAATGTTCAATGCCGTTTAGTTAATTTTTGGGTATTCATAATTAGAACACGCCTTGTCACTTCCACGGAGTCGAATCATCCCCATATTTCAAGCATGGAAAAATATCCTCTTTCTGTTCAAAACCGTCTTTTCTCGGTATGTGTCCGAGAAATTTTAACTGTCTCTCTGATTCTGAGAACAAGTATCCTTTTTGTTTCAATTTTCATTAAAACTTCCTTATTACTTACATGTTCAGTCCATGTTATTTTCAGCATCCTTCTGTATAACCATATTTTCGTTGTCTCTTTTCATGTGAGGAAATTGATCAACATTCACTACCATATAAGGGGATCTTTATTAAATTACAGTTCAGATTCTTTCTAACGAAATGTTCCTGCTTCCTAATAAGATGGGCATCTAATAAGATAGGCTCCGAATGAGAAATCAGAGAGACGAGTTCGAATTCCAGCCATTTCATTCATTTTTGCAGAAATACTCTTGGGAAAGTTATTAATTCATCTCTTCCAGCTACTGGTTAAATCGCAGGACAGAGTGTATTCTACAGTCTTGATTGGCAACCAGTCTACTGCAAATATTAATGGCAACCTGCTGCGGGAAAATCTTCGGCCTAGTCAGTCATATCTCGAAATAGACATGATCGTCCAAGCGTGTATCATGTGCGGCACTTAACCGACTAAATACTTTGCAAAGTACCATTCGTTATTCCAATACATCTTCAGATTTTTCCGTCCTTTATCATAAGTCTTCTCAGACAATGAAATTTTCTTGCTTACTTGATTCTAATGTTTCCATTTTCTGGTTTGTTTCTCTTGAAGACGACTATATATTCTATCCTCTTACAATTGATGGTCATTTCTTCTTATGTACTGGCGATGACGATAAACTTACATCCGGATCTGGGTAGGATGATAAACTATATCCGGTCGCAATGTTTCTGATCGGAAGATTTTGAAGAGTGTGCAACTAGCTCTTAATTGCTGTTGTTCCCAAACCCACTCTGACCCGGGAGAATAGCACAGCTATGGACAAATAGTGAACCCTCAAACTGGGGTTAAAACACTGTAAATGTATGAAAATACATTTTTATAGTAAAAAATACCAGCGAAATATTTTCATAGTAAAACATGCAATCTTCTTCTATGTACTCTATACATTCAGGACATAGGCGATCATGGCTTTCCACGTCTCTCCATCCCTGGTGGTTCTTAATATGTTTTTTCCTCTTACTCCACGCAACCCCTGTTCTGTTATCCACCTACTCAGGCTCTTCAAATATGTTACCAGCTGCTTTCCTCTGTCTCTTTTCCCCTCTATCTTGCTTATCGGTATCAGGTTCTCCAAGCTCTCCTTCTTCATTGCATGTCCCACAAACTTAAGTTGTCTCTTCCTGATGCTCAGTATTAATTTCCTTTTCGTTGCCATTCTTTCTGTTGTGGATTCCGCGTGAGGAACCGCACAAAATAATGGACAACAAAAACAGATATGGAGATAGAAAACTAGGTTATATTGAACGTAATATACAGGCTTGAACGCAGGTTAGTAAATCCAGGAATATTATTTGTAAGAAATACATATATACAAGTCTTGAAATGAAGTCGTAGAAATAGTATATCCGTGTAGATTATCCTCTCTGAATGGTGCTCAGAGCTAGTCTGACTTCTGATGCGGTAGTCTGTGGGTAACTTCGGTATCTCTCGGTAACTTACGTATCAGTTCCGGTACTCTCCGATAACTGGCACGGATCTCTACGAATACTCTCTACTGCCAACTGCAACTACTGTTCTCTCTATGGCAGGAGTATATGTACACTCAGTCGAGTTAATTATCATATACAAAAGGGGAGATCCCACAACACTTTCCAACACCTCATCGTTACTCACATGCTCAGTATATGATATCCGCAGCATCCTTCTGTAGAACCACATTTCCGCCGCTTCATCTTCGATGATACTGTCCAACATTCACTGCTGTATTGAAGAACTGACATTACATAGCAATCTAGTACTCTCTTCTTTGTTTCTAGTGAAAGTTCCCTATGTCTTAATACTTTACTCAGCTTCTGGAACGCGTCCTTCGCCATGCCAATTCGCCTTTGGATCTCTGTGTCGCACTTTTCATCTCCTGTTAGAACACTTCCTCGGTATTTAAATTTTTGTACTTGCTTGATTTTAGTATCCCCCGCCTGTATTTGGCATTTTGGGTTGTTCTTTTTACTGATGACCATGCATTCAGTTTTCTTGCAGTTTATTTGTAGTCCTTTCTTGTCACTCTCTTCAGCTACCTTCTGTAGGAGGTCTTGTAGTTTTCTTTCTGTGTCTGCAATCAGCACTGTATCATCTGCGTACTTTATGTTGTTCAAACTGTGGCCTCCGATTACAAATCCTGGCATAGCATCTAGGGTCCTCATAATAGTCTCGCTGTACAAGTTAAACAGATCCGGTGAGAAGACACATCCTTGTCTTACGCCTCGTTACCTGTCCGTATGCAGTCAGTTTGCTGCCCGTAGAGATTCTTAATTACTCTGATGTCTTTCTCAAAAATATCGACTAAATACTCCACAAAGAATTGATGGAGATGCTCAGCAGCCTCGACATTTTTGGGAAAGATATCAGAGTAATTAAGAATATCTACTGGCAGCAAAAAATGCAATACATTTCTGTAAAAAAAAAAAAAATTAAAATTATCAACAATACATTTTTATAAAGAAAATTATTAATATTCCCAAGAAAATTATATTTGGCTTTAAATCAGTCAGTCAATTAAGTGCCATATGTGATACACGTTTGGGCGATCATCTCTCGAAAGAACCCAATTTGTCCTGCTATTTAATCTATAGCTGGAGGGAGAAGAGACGGATTAATATCTTTCCCTGGGGTATTTGCGGGTAAGTGAATGCAGCGAATTTAACTGGAATTTGAACACTGTTCTCCGATTTCTCGTTCCGAGCTGATATCCACTGCATCATGACGCACATCCTATGACCCATAAATAATCGATATGCCGCTGAACAAAGATTTTCTTGTTATTTTTCTTTACTGCTTTGCCTTGAAGTTCTTTTCTTTTTTGTGCCTGCAATCAACACGTTGTCATTTGCATATCTTAAGCTGTTAATATACTGTACACTAATGATGAGCGATGGGTAAACATCGTCTAGTTAGGACCATAGATTCTACTACGATAAATTCCTTTTTCGGTATTAACGTGCCGTTAAAAACTTCTGTGCAGATGGTCGGGTGTGCCTTCCTTGTATTGAAAGAATAGATAAGAATTTTATAAAAAAAAAAGTTGGTTCAATTGGAGTTAATTAAACATAATGTTTCCCGCATATCCTAAGTGACACATTCGACTGACCGTAGACCAAGAGTGAACGAAACACTGAATTTTAATATATAACAATTTAATAAACACGAAGGGACGAGTGACAATAACGGATGGGGGGTATGTAAAACATTATCCTTATCTCAAATCAGGAGATGATGAGCGACGACGATGCAAAACAAAACCCCAACGCAGACAATAGGGAAAGTATTAATATAATCTATTTATACATGTGTCATGGTGTCTGCACGAACATAATATTTGTGTATTGGCTGTGAGCTAAGGCTAAAATAAAGAAGGGATGCAATAACTTATCTGGTAGTTCTCTTTTTTTTAATATTTTATCGAACAACTTCATTTTATTATCTTTCTTCTCTGACGACCGGGAATTCATATTTTTTTTTTAATCTTGCTTCATATCTTTTTCTTCTGGTCTGACGTCGGGTTGTTTTTTTCTTCCTTCGGGATTTCTGGCTTGAGTGCTATGGCCGTCTCTGCGCTGGACAATATCTTTCACACTCTCGACAACGGGAACAATACGGTTCTTTTTTCTGCCTCAGGGAATGTGTGGTCTCAGCTTGCTTCTTAGAGTCGCAATTAACATGACTTCCCCCGTTAAGATCTGACCAGCTACTACTTTTTCAAAAATCACCTCGTGTGCCTCTTCTTTTGGCGCCTCAATTTCTTGCTCGCTGATTGGTTGTCCTCGGCCAATCGCATTGTTTCTTTCATCTGCTGCTCCTGCTGTTCTTATCCTAACGTTCGCCTACGCGTGTATACTTTATGCATGATGTGGGAAGGGGGTAGGTGTCTATTGTTGGCTTACATTCATCACAATATGAAAATTAAGAATAACCTCGACAGATGTCGACAAGTCAGCAAATTCGCTTCCGATTCTAATATTTTCAGTTTCTCTTTTAAGTATTATATTCCTTCAAAAAAGACATGATTATGTCTATTCACAGTTTTTTTTTAAGATATAATACCCTTATTGTTGTTAGGAAATATGATAGCATATTTTCCCGTTGCTTTATCCACGGTCTTCAATTCAGAGTCGTACTACAGTAAAGTGATTAACAAACAAGACTACAAAGTTCATACTATTTAACCCATAGCTTGGAGTCGAAGAAATGAATTCATATCTTCCCCAAGGAATGGCCATAGCCTGACAGCTGATCTCTCCTCTGACCTTGCATTAACAGCTCAATGGGATAAAATAACTTTTAACATTCAATTTTTCCAGAATCAAGCTGTTACCCTTTCAACGTCATTTTCGCCAAACAAGATGAATGGTTGTACTCTGAGTAAGGCTCTTTGCTTTGGACGATTATTGGCACCCAGGTTCATACCATACTTCAAGTAAAACTCATCTATACGATCCGTTACTAAAGATGGTTGTTTTTTTTTCACTTTCCAGAAAGTGCCTAACTCCTGCCACGCTGGATATGACGATATACTACATCCGGCAACAGAGTCGCTGATCGGAGGAATGAAACTTTCGAGGAGCGTAGAACCGATTCTTAATTGCTGTTATTACTAGATCAAAGTGAGCATAAATACCCGGGGTAGTAGCACCTGTTAGGGTACCAGCTACATGCAAATAGTTAAATCTTAACAAAACTCTATGAAATTATAAAATTACATTTTTATAGCAAAAATAAAAAATTAGCAACAATACTTAATTATTGTAAAATTAGCAACAATACTTAATTATTGTAAAATTAGCAACAATACTTAATTATTGTAAAATTAGCAACAATACATTTTTTAATGAAGCATGACCAGTAATACATTTTGAAGGCATACAAGTGCGTTAAAAATATAATTAGTTGAAACTATAAAATTCTTAAAATTATTTACATTTCGGCATTAAATAACACATAGAGGTTAATATGCCGCAAAACAAAACCAAGTAAACCAAACCAAACTACCAGGTCCTCAGTTTATGAGAACAAGATCTGAACAGAAATGGAGTGTTCTTGTCCTCGGGGTGCCCAATCCACTCAGAAGATCTACGCGGCCCTTAGGTTTAATGAATTACTCTCTATTCAACAAAACATTTTGCGCCGGTGACACGTTGCAAGCCTCTCGATCCCCTATAGCTATCTCCATGGCAAATGTTCAGTCTAGCTACTTGTCGCTATTCCCTTCATATTCCGTTTGTAAGGAAGAAGCTTCATTCGGACCGTTTCATCCCATGCATCGCTAGTTTCTCGCGTGGATACTTCCTGGATCGCTACTATCTTAATCTTTTCGTCTATGGTTATCCTTTCTATGTCCAACAGGTCCTAATAATCTGTACTTTTTACTTCCTCTTCTTACGTTCATACAACTGCCTTATTCAGTAACACTTTGTCTTGAGTAGTTCTTGGGTTTTGTATTCAGTGATCAGTTAGTTAAAAAAAAGGTCAACAATACAAAATGAGCATAAATTGTCACAGCGCGAATTTGAATTCGATTTCCCGTTCTGTCAAGCCAGCTGCCTCTATTGGCAATCATGGAATTATGACCTGTTGACGTTAGAGTACAGTTGCGTGCAGGGAATAAAGAGTTAGGCGTTTGAATTCCGACTGCTGGCGCCATTAGCTGCCGTCTCGATCAGAATCACCATCGATCGAAATCGAAGAATGTCAATGAAGTTGAAAAAAAAGCTTAGAAAATGTCGATGCGTACAGGAAATAAAGTAAACAAGATCGAATAACGCAAATTTTAAAATATCCATGAAGAGCCGGGCGCCTGTCATAGAGCAACCAAGTTTTACTCGTGTAGTGTGTTCGATCTTCAATGGGTAGCTAAATATTGTGTCCTTATGCAAGACTAATAAGAAGTCACTTTAGGGCAGGAGTCGGCAACCTACGGCAAGCATGCTGCACATGGCACGCCAAGTAATTTCCAATGGCACAGTTTGTTGAACTAAGGAAGTCTCTGAAAGACGAAAATTTAGAAAAAGTCTACCGCTATTATGGATGTGCGTTGTGGTACAGTGGAACGAGAAATCGGGGAGCCGAGTTCGAATTCCAGCTGAATTCATTGCATTCACTTACGCGCAAATACCCTTGGGAAAGGTATTAATCCGTTTCTTCCTTCCAGTTATGGGTTAAATAACAGGACAGATTGGATTCTATAGCCTTGGTCAGCAACCAGTCTACTGCAGAGACAGATTGGGTTCTATAGCCTTGGTCAGCAACCAGTCTACTGCAGAAAGCAATGGCAACCTACCGCGGGATAATCTTCTGCCCAGTCAGTCATGTCTCTTTCGAGACATGATCGCTCAAGCGTGTTTCACGTATGGCACTTTAACTGACTGACTACCGCTATTCTCAACTGTTGGGCATCCTTCCCGAGATCTTTTATTTGATTAAAGAAAAATGCTTTCGCTCTTCTTTCGGCTTTTGGTTTAACTTATTCTGTGAGCAAATTTTCTCTCACATGAATTCAATGTTACGTCCATAAAGGAGTTGCCTAGCACCTGAACATTTAGAAAATTGTGAAAACACAAAATATGTTGCCGATATTGAGCAACTGGTTAAGACCATGCAAGGGTAAAACTCCTATTAATAATAAAAACTTTAAAAAAAATTTAAAACAGTTTATTTTTATTAATGCGGATGTGCGTTGTGGTGCAGTAGATATCGGCTCAGAACGACAAATCGTGGAGCCGAGTTCGAATTTCACTTGAATTCCTTGCATTCACTTACGGGCAAATACCCTTGCGAAAGGAATTAATCCGTCTATTCCTTCCAGTTATGGGTTAAATAACAGGACAGATTGGGTTCTATAGCGTTGGTCGGCAACCAGTCTACCGCAGAAAGCAATGGCAACCTACTGCGGGATAATCTTCTGCCCAGTCAGTCATATATCTTTCGAGACATGATCGCCCAACCGTGTATCACGTATGGCACTTAACTGACTGAATGCGGTTTACATATTATTGTACATATTACTATAATATATTGTAGAACAGGTATATTGACCTTGGCTTGTATAAAAATACGTATACTGTTGCCCCACTAAATGATTTTAAGACTCTAAGTCGGCATATAGTTAGCAAAGGTTTTCCGACCCCTACTATATTGCATTCGATCACTAACTAGTCACTCTGACAATTCATTTTCCATCCTCAATATTTTTTTTTTTTTTTTGTGCTAGACAAGGAGTTGGATTATTTGGAGTTTTTTGACGGTAAGAACAATTTAGTACGGTTAACCAAACTTCCCTGATATAAATGCGAATTCGAACCTCACACGAAACTTATCCTCTAAAATTTTTTCATGCTCTGTTTGCTGCCGTAGATCGACGGGTGCAGTGAAAATGCAGTAAAAAGCAATTAAAATATTACAATGAAAGAAAATTACTATTCAGAACGAAAATTAATAATTGTTGAAAATATCAAAATTTGTTGAATGAATGACGTTTTGTCCAAAAATGAACGCTTTAGGGATAAAAGTTGCACCTACGTTATATTATGTTTTATGAATTTCAGAAACGAGTCAGTCAGTTAAGTGCTATACATCATACACGCTTGGACGATCATGTCTCGAAAAAGACATGACTGACTGTGCATGATAATTTTCCCGCAGTAGGTTGCCATTATTTTTTGCTGTAGAACCCAATTTATCCTGTTAAATTAAACTATAGTTGGAAGAAGAGACGGATTAATACCTTTTCTAAAAGGCATTTGCTCGTAAGAGAATGCAACAAATTCTACAGGAATTCAAACTACGCTCTCCAAGCCGATATCCACTACACCACAACGCACATTCAGAAAAGTGTAAGCTTCGGAACTCCGTTAAAAAAAAAAAAAATCCCGTTGGAACGTGCTTAGAATGTGCTTCAGTTTGTTAAAAAGTACTTTCGTAGATTTCGTCGAGGTGGAGGGATTTTAATCTAAACAATAAATTACGCTCCAAACGAACCCCTCGACGTCAATGAAAGATTATCTGCTTGCCATCGCGAAGAATAAACTGAAGACTTCGATGGAAAAAATTGTTAACAGTTTTAAAATCGATATCTCAACTGTCTTTTAAAAGGCCTGGGTTAAAAATCCAAACTCACATTCTCTGACGGAGCACAACGAGATGTTGTTTCTGTGCCGGTTTATTTGCTGTTTCGCTACGAAAAAAAAAAGCTGTTCTTGGACAAAGATGTCACAGGCAATGCAGAAATGAATTTTATATGATAAAGTTCGCAGTAAAAACAGCTTGGAAAATGCTTGTAAATGTGCAGAACCGGTTGATAAATCCATGTTTCATTCAATGAAGGCGTCGCTGTCCGTTTGGCTTCTATTGCAGAAAGATAGTTCTCATTCAGCTTGCTCCAGTCGGCGAAATATTAACTTCAAAGAGGTACTGCGACCAACTCACCAATCTCTCTGCAGCTATTCAAAAAATTGTCTGATTTTGATTAATCGAAAAAGTGCCATTTTCCATTACAACAATGCAACGCTGCATGTTGCCAAACTGACCTTGCAAATGTTTAAAGAGTTGACATGAGAAATCCCCAACAATCACCGTATTCCCTTGATTTAGCTCCTTCGAATTTTCATTTATTCATTTAGATGACAAAAAAGTGACTGTACAGTCAGTCGAAAACTACCTCACAACAAAAGACGAACTTTCTACCAAAATGGCGTCAACAATAGGAAACAATTGTTAAAAAAATAGAGACTATGTACTTGACTAAATTTTTTTTTTTTTTTTGCGAGCAAGTAAAATTTTGTTTTTAATTTTCTAATCAGCCCCGAACTTTTACAATGATCTAATAACACTGTCAAAGGCGTTTGACTCCTTTCAAGGCAAACACCTCACACGCAAGAACTTTTAACCTTTTATACGAATTGTGGTGCAGTGGATATCGGCTCGGAAAGAGAAATCGGGGAACCGAGTTCGAATTCCAGTTGAATCCATTGCATTCACTCACCTTGGAAAAGGTATTAATCCGTCTCTTCCCTCCAGTTATGGGTTAAATAGTAGGACAGATTGGGTTCTATAGCCTTGGCTGGCAACCAATCTACCGCAGAAAGCAATAGCAACCTACTGCGGGATAATCTTCTGCCCAGTCAGTCATGTCTCGAAAGAGACATGATCGCCCAAGCGTGTTTCATGTATGGCACTTAACTGAGTGACGAATTTTCTGCATTTTACAATTATTTACTTGGAATCAGAGAGTGGTGAAATTATTTGACTGTATAATGAAGAAAGGTTTGAAAAATTTGACACTCTCAGGACATACCGAAGATTGTAAAAAGGGAGGGACGAAGCAGTAGACCGCATAACTGACTTGCTTGTGTAAATAGAGGAACGAGAATTAGAAGAGATGGTAAAAAACAAGTGTTTCTAAGGGATACAAAAGAGGGGAAGTTGTGGAGAGCCATGATTATTTACATCCTGATGGTCACAGTACGGAGAAAAAGATCTTTATATATTCAATGATTTGATATAAACTGGAATTAGTACTTGATTCACCCTCTGAATTTCTTCTTTTTTATGAAACCGATTCCATCAGTAAAAAACCTTTGATTGAAAACGTCCCTTCTCAGAACAAAACGCGTCACTAACCTCAATGTGGCTTTTTGTCAATCCATCCTGCACATTTACAAATCAAGCATTCCTCTGTGCATTAAATACCGTTACCATATATTGTTCATCTCTGGGTTCTCGACAAAATCTAAAGGAGAATCTGCAATATAATCAATCCTGACCTGGCAGCTCGCCTTCGACCACTTTCTTACCGTCGGAATGTGGCTTCCCTCTGTCTTTTCTACAGGTATTTTCACGGCTTCTGGTCTGACGAACTTTTATTTCCCGGTGCCCCGCCTTCATGAGTTTACCCGTACAACTAGATTTGCCAGTAGGTTCCACCCTTTTACCGTCAAAATAGGCAAATGTAACCGTAAATTATACTCTTTTTTCTATGCTTGCTTCCATGACAGTTACAATCTCCCAAAACTCTGTGGCATTAACCTGAGTCCCTACAAAATGTATAACGGTATGTCAAAGCTCTCGTTCATCATGACTCTGAAGAAGATCAAAAACGACTTGAACATGTTGTGGGTATTCCCGTGGGGTACACGCCGAGCTATCTATCGTTCCTCTTGTTATATTTTGGCTCTGGAGAAGAATTACAACCTGTCCGACTTCTCAACTACTGGGCTTGTTCACATGCGTTACGTAATGGATGAAGCTGTTCTCAGAGGTTTAATCAAACATGAACTGACATTTATGCATCACATAGAATTTATACCTGATCTTCTCACACGCTACACGTCTGATAATGAATTTGCCACTTATTCCTAACCGTTGATGACACTCGTCCACTTTTGGGTTCGTGTGCCCGCTGGACAGGCTTGACCGTCCTTATGACGTCTGACCGTTTAAAATGTTTCCTTCTCCGTGTTCTTAAATCGCCTCATCAGATCGAGGCAAGACACTAAACTGATTCAGAAATATATAAACTGTCATTTCTATGCAACAACTTCCTTATCTTAATGATTAAAAGTGGATTCAATCGAATTAAACCTGTAGGTTTTAGTGAAGACCATCCTTCTTTGAAACTAGTATACTGACGCTACATAGTCGTAAAGAACTTTACTAAATAACAAACCACATTTCTTTAGGACTTTCAACAGCGACAACGACTAAAATGTATAGCACGCGTAACTCGATGAGAAAATTATGACACAATTGGTACTCCACACTATGTTCTAACGAAAAATTGAGGAAAAAATCTTCCATCAAAACTTGGAAGAGCGATAAGAATTAGTCGACTTAAGAAACCTATTTTCCTGAAAAAATCTTTTTAATGGGAAAAGTTTATAAATTTCAACCGAAAGTAGCACTGGCTGTTCGGTCAATAAATGCTGATTGTTTCCTCATAAGGAAACAGGGTAAATGTTCGTTTTAGGTGCCGACAGTTTTTCCCCCTTCAAATTTATCCAAAATAGTATTATTTCTGTGCAAATGTATATGCTGAACTCAAATCAACAATTAGTTATTGAAGAAACCTTTTTTACTTTGAAAGTCCATAGCACTTTTTCTCTCCCGTGACTCTCACGAAGTCATGTAATTAACTGCAGAATGACGTTCTACGTAGGCAGCAATTTTTTTTTTTGAATTTTGGTCGATTTTCTTCCTTTACTGAAACTTCCGGCGATGTACTTCCTGTAATGAAAGTAATAAGCGTAGAGATACAATAGCGCATTACTTTCATTACCGGAAGTACATCGCCGGAAATATCAGTAAATGAAGAAAATTCCGCCAAAAAATCTGCCAAAATTCGTTCACATGCACAGTACGTCATTCTGTAGTTAATTACATGACTTCGTGAGAGATTTGGGGGAGAAAAAGTGCAAGATAAAGTTCTTTTTTTATGGAAATTTAGAGATAATGCTATTTTGGATAAATTTGAAGGTGGAAGCGTCGGAACTTACAACGAAAATTTACCGGAAACAGTTATTATTGACATTAACGTTGCCATTCTCCAGGTCACAGATTAGAAAGACCTTCGGCTCCTTTCTGATCTTGAACACTAAGTACCTTTCAAGAATCATGCGATCTCCGAGATGCTGTGATTGACGTCTAGTAGCGGGAGCATAATCATTTCTTGTGTCATATTGAACGATGTCATGTTGAATTCTTTTGTGCGTCTGAAAGTAAAGAAACACCGTTATGGGTGTAAGAACGTGCTCGAGAAAAGAGAACTTTAAAAATAAAATGCCGAAATGATTCACACAGCGTAAGACTATCTTTGAGGAAAGAACTTGTTTTTCTTTTACTGGGTGCGATTTTGACAGTAAATTATCTGACTGCACAGTAACATGAGAACACCACGTGAGGTTAATGGGTGCATCAGATTCCATATCGAATAGAAAATTTTATCAAGCACGGAAAATGGAATCAACAAACCAAGTTCAAATTCCATCTGGATTAGATTTCTTCTTTCTTTCTTTCTTTTTCTCTCTCTCTCTCTCTCTCGTTTTCTCTCTCTCTCGTTTTCTTTCTCTCTCTCTCTTTCTTTCTTTCTCTCTCTCTCTCTCTCTCCCCTATCTATCTATCTATCTATCTATCTATCTATCTATCTATCTATCTATCTATCTATCTGTTGATATTTTCAAAACGGTGTCAAAAATGTTAAAAATGTGAGAACACATTCATAAAAATACATATAAACACAGAAACACACGCACATATACATACATATATATATATATATATATATATATATATGTGTGTGTGTGTGTGTGTGTGTGTGTGTGTGTGTGTGTGTAGAGACATATATATATATAACTATGCACACAGGCACCTACATACACGTACATTCATATATTAAAAAAAAATAGAACCGAATATAGACAGGGACAATCAGATTTTGGGTGGAATATATAAACGTTTGCTTGGGCCAACTTTTTTATTCGTGCTGTTCATCAGTCTTCGACCTCCGTCGTTTTAATCGGAACAACAATTTCTTTTACCGTAAAATTCCAGTCTTCGTGATAAGAATTCAACATTTAAGTGTATTGATGTGTAAAAAAATTACTGAATAAATATCTGTGGTGTAAAATAATTTCCCCCCACTATAATTGGCTACAGACTTAATGATGTACCCAGGTATAGTTTTAAAAAAAGGCCGTAGAGTTTATTGGCTGAAACAAGGAAGACAGAATCTTAATGCTATGAAAAACAAATTATGTTGTTTGGATATATTTTTTTTCTTTTTCGTATTTTTTTTTTGTTTTGTTTTTTACATGGTCTATATCGAGAACCTATTTTTTACTGGGTCTGTATCGAGAACCCTTTTTTTTTTACAGGGTCTGTATCGAGAACCTTTTTTTTACAGGGTGAGAACCTTTTTTAACAGGGTCTGTATCGAGATCCTATTTTTACAGGGTCTATATGGAGAACCTATTTTTTACAGAGTCTGTATCGAGAACCTTTTTTTAACAGAGTCTGTATCGAGAGCCCTTTTTTTTTGTTGTTTATTTGACAGGGTCTGTATCAAGAACCTTTCACCATCATACATGAAAACCTTTTCAGTCAATGGTTAAAAAACGTCTCGTGCGTCTTGGCGAGGACCATCCCCCTTCGCACATTGTCGATTGGCGCTACAGAATCACAAAGAACAGAAGCCACATCAATTGACGACTTCAAAAACAACTAAAATGGATGTAACATGTAACTGAAAGAGAGAATAATGACATAATCAAAATGTTGAAATTCCACACGACATCAAACAAATGGTTAGGAAGGAAACCCCCATTAATAGTGGAAAGTTCAATAAGTGCTATTGAACGTGAAATATCCATTTTCATGAAAAATTATTTTAAGACAAATATTTTATAAATTTCAACCGACTATAGTACCGATTGCTCGGTCAGTGAATGCCTTATACGGAAAAGGAGAATATTACGACACACACTCACACACAAACACACACATATATATATAGAGAGAGAGAGAGAGATACACAGACAGACAGACAGACGGACAGACAAACAGATTGTATTTTGCCAGAACTCCCCACCAAGGTATTTCTGAAAAACCACGCTTTTGACCGGGATGTGCTTTCATTTTGTAACTCCTGTTTCCCGATTTTGTTTTGTATTTACATGAAGTTTGACATAATTTGATATCTTTGTGTGATATTCTTGTTTGATAAATGTTGTATTATTTGTTTATCGTTGTTTTTCACCGTTTCTTAAGTGGTATTGGATTTGTTAGTGGTTAATTGCTTTTTGTGTACACATAAGCATGCTTAAAGGGAGTCAACACAGTCAAGAAATATTATTGAAAATAATTATGCGCTTTCCGACGGGATTCGAACCTTTGTTCCCCTTGGCAGGAGAAACTGTCGTTAGGTTCGATGTGCTTCAATCCGACTCGGCCACGATGTGCGTCAACGATTAGGGTTGAGCAGTAACTCATAAACACAAATATTTCTCAGATTTCACTTAATGTCTACTCAGTTTCTTTTCCCAATGAGAGCGATTTCTAAAGAAATAGTGAATCTTTTATTTAATAATCTGACAGATTTTAGTACTTACATTTTATTGATTTTTTGTGGATAAGCATATTTGAGTAGGCACCCCACCTTTTTTTTTTTTTTTTTTTGTTAAACGGTCATGTTTTTCACTGGCTTGAAGTCGAGCGACTACACTGAACCCATAGCTGCATCTACTGCAACGAAAGTTGGGTCACTGTGTCATGCCAAAATATTTTTCTCCTCAGAATCCATCTTGCACATTTACAAATACCACATTCGTCTATGCATTAAATATTACCGCCGTATCTAGTCTGAAACTCCTGCTGTATATCTCGAGATACTTGTCGAAATCCAAAGAAAGATCTGCAATGTAATCGATCCTGACCTGGCATCTCGACTTCAGTTACTTTCTCACAGTCATGACGTAGCTTCCATATATTTTCATGACAGTTGCTCTGAAGAACTTTTCTTCCTCGTTTCATTGAACCTTGCTCTTTTATTGTTCTCTTTTTCTAATATGTTCACTTTATGTTTTAGTGGCTTTATTGCCTACCCTGTGGTGAGATGATTAACTTGAATTCTCTTTTTATTTGTTTCTTGCACATGTAAAATTCTGCCATTCATCCGTGTATTAAATACAGCCGCCATATCTGGTGCTACCCATCTCGAGGTTCTCGACAAAATCCAAAGAAGAATCTGCAATGTAATCAATCCTGATCTGGCCTCTCGACTTCAGTCACTTTCTCACCGATATAGCGTGGCTTCCCTCTGCCTTTTCTACAAATATTTTCACAGAAAATTCTCTGACAAACTTTTTCCCTTGTGCCCCAACTACATGAATTTAAGCTTTCTTTTAAATTTGCATCTAAATCCCATCCTTTTACTGTTAAAATAGCTCAATTCAACCGCCTCTTCCACCGCAACACTTTCTTTTCTCAGACTCCCCACCTGTGGAACTTCTTTTTATCTGCTCGCTTCCCTGATAACTACAATCTTAAAATAATTAAATGCAACATCAATTTCTATCTTCTGTCTTTTTAAACCCCGCTCATCCTTTGTCCTTCTCTAAATCCTCCATTTTCTCAGTTTTCATTTTCACTTTCACTCCCTGTCACCACCTGTGCACTAGTGATTCTAGCCTTGCTTGAGGGGAGAAGACTAAAACAAATATTCGTTTTCGTTACTGTTCTGAATAATCTTTAATAGATTTCTCGCATGTTCAGGCCGAACGTCTGAGTAAAAACTTTGAATTAAAAACCGTAAGTTATTAATTTATTTTTTTTATTTTTAATCATTTCACCCCAAGCAAGGGATTCCACTGCCACTATTGTGCAGGGGGTTAGATAGGGGAAAGTGATGAGAAAGAGTGGTTAGTTATAGGAAATGTTGGGAGGAGGGTGGTAGACGGATGCGGATACCGAGGATGGGGGTTGGGTAGGTGGGAAGAGTGTTCGAGAGAATGGATGCGAGTTAGTGTGATAAGAGGTGTCTATTGACCTTACATTTAAATTCCTGAAGATTGTAGCTGTCGGGGAAGCGAGTATATGGAAGGGAATTCCACAGGCGGGAAGTGCGAGAAAAAAGCTATTAGAGTAGAAGTTGCGGTTACATTTTATTGGTTTCACTGTAAAAGGGTAGGACCTAATTGCTAATCTAGTATCTCCTGCAAATTCATACCTAGGGGGCACTAGTGATCTAAGTTCATTGGAGCAGAAACCGTGAAAGTATTTATAAACGATGCACAGGGAAGCCACATCACGCCGGTGAGAGAGTGATTGCAGCCGGGCTGCCAAGTTGGGATCGATCACATTACAGATTCTCCGTTGTATTTTGTCAAGAACCCCGAGGAGAATAGCGAGGGCACCCGACCAGTTGTGGCAGCAGCATTCAATACACGGGCGGATGGTAGATTTATATATATGCAGGATGGGCTCAGACAGGAAAAACTTCCGGGCCCTGCACAGAGAACCGACTTTCATAGCAGCGGATTTAGTAATGGATTCGATATAGCCATTCCACTTGAGGTCTCCTAAGAGTGTGAGGCCAAGGAGGCGTAGTGTTTTACTCTCAGGGAGGTAAGCCTGTTCCATGCTAATGGGAGGTAGGACCGATTTTCTATGATGGTTAATTGATAGCAGCTTCGTATTGGAAGCATTAAAATTTACGAGCCATTTCATACCCCAGTCCACCACAGATTGGAGGTCCTTCTCAAGCTCGGCAGCGAGGTTCGCTTTGTCGCCCACACCAGGTTTTTGCTCGAGGCGAGTTATCCTTAAAAAATCTCACACTGAACCATCTTTGTTTATGTACTCAGTTTAACGTCGATCATTTGAACGGCGACATACCATTTGCTCAACATGTAATATTTAAAAGAAATGTATGCAGTGTTACAACCTCATGAGAAAACCGAATAGACATTTTCTTTTATTGCTTTTTTTATGTGGTTCACTGAAGACAATGAACAAGAGCTACTTAATAGTCCATTTACGAATATGCGTCAGTCAGTCAGTTAAGTGCCATACGTGATACGCGCTTGGTTGATCATGTCTCGAAGAGACATGACTAACTGGGCAGAAGATTTTCTAACAGTAGGTTGCCATTACTTTCTGCGGTAGACTGGTTGCCAACTAAGGCTATAGAACCCAATCTGTTCTGTTATTTAACCCATAACTGGAGGGAAGAGATGGATTAACACTTTTCCCAAGGGTATTTGAGCGTAAGTGAATACAGGGAATTCAACTGGAATTCGAACTCGGCTCCCAAATTTCTCGTTCCGCGCTGATATCCACTGCACCACAACGCACAAGAACCATTTTGCTTTTAGTTTCTTTAAAAACTGTTCTTCCTTGCTTACATGCTCCGTCTGTGGTATTCTTAGCAACTTCTGCACGACTGCATCAATATTGCCTCAAGTATAATCTTCACTTGCGAGAAAAATGTCCAGCAATCACTGCCAACGGAGAGGATTCAGCAATGTTTTTTGTTTAGTTTTGCGGTTGTTGTTTTTTGCTTTTGTCTTTGTTTGTTTGTTTGTTTTTGTTCTTTTTTTTTCTTTTTTCTTTTTTTTTTTTTTTTGCAATGTATTTATTTATTTTCTGTGGGAAGATTGTTTCTAGTTAAATGTTCCTGTTTCTTAATAATTTGTTTAGATTACATGTAATAAAATACGGTCCGGGTCGTTTCGGAAGAATAATCATAGATTTTTAAAGATTAGTTTTGCAACGGTTCTTTCGACGTGTGAAAGATAAATATCTTTACTAAATTGAACGTTGTGATGGACGATCTCTTTTAGTATTAGTCGTACAAAGTTTGGCTGAAAGTTTTGATTTTTTTTTTTTTTCGTCTTTGTATTTTTCAAGACAGAGAAACGTACATAAGGTGCCTCTACGCACCGTAACTCCCCACAACACATACGCACGCACTCTCGCACACATTATTTGGGGCGGATATGTCAATATCGATTTGTAATGGAAATTTGGAAACTGATTGCAGATCGGCGTTATTTCACGTTTATAGTATATTGATTACTTTTCAACTTACAGCTACTTAGTGAAATGGACATCAAGAAAAAGAGTTAAACATGGAGAAAAAGATAGAAAGAAAAACAAATGGAAAGAAAGAAAAAAATTAAAGATAGATAGATAGATAGATAGATATTAGCAAAATTAGATATGAACAGAAATAGTTTGATAGATATGAATAAAATGAGATAGATAGATAGATAGATAGATAGATAGATAGATAGATATGAACAGTCTAGATAGATAGATAGATAGATAGATAGATAGATAGATAGATAGATATGAACAGTCTGAGATAGATAGATAGATAGATAGATAGATAGATAGATAGATAGATAGATAGATATGAGCAGTCTAGATAGATAGATAGATAGATAGATAGATAGATAGATAGATAGATAGATAGATAGATATGAACAGTCTGAGATAGATATGAACAGTCTGAGATAGATAGATAGATAGATAGATAGATAGATAGATAGATAGATAGATATGAGCAGTCTGAGATAGATAGATAGATAGATAGATAGATAGATAGATAGATAGATATGAACAGTCTGAGATAGATATGAACAGTCTGAGATAGATAGATAGATAGATAGATAGATAGATAGATAGATAGATAGATATTAGCAAAATTAGATATGAACAGAAATAGTTTGATAGATATGAATAAAATGAGATAGATAGATAGATAGATAGATAGATAGATAGATAGATAGATAGATAGATAGATATGAACAGTCTGAGATAGATAGATAGATAGATAGATAGATAGATAGATAGATAGATAGATATGAGCAGTCTGAGATAGATAGATAGATAGATAGATAGATAGATAGATATGAGCAGTCTGAGATAGATAGATAGATAGATAGATAGATAGATAGATAGATAGATATGAACAGTCTGAGATAGATATGAACAGTCTGAGATAGATAGATAGATAGATAGATAGATAGATAGATAGATAGATAGATATTAGCAAAATTAGATATGAACAGAAATAGTTTGATAGATATGAATAAAATGAGATAGATAGATAGATAGATAGATAGATAGATAGATAGATAGATAGATAGATATTAGCAAAATTAGATATGAACAGAAATAGTTTGATAGATATGAATAAAATGAGATAGATAGATAGATAGATAGATAGATAGATAGATAGATAGATAGATAGATAGATAGATAGATAGATAGATAGATGCACTTTCAGGCGTATACTTCCACATAAATTAATATTTATAAGCATTCATAAACACACACAGACACATGTGTGCGGATGTGTATGTAGGTATAGTAGACCCGATGAAAGAAGTTCCAAGAAGATATATGAAAGCTTATTATTCTTATTCTATATTATTATTATCATTATGTTTCTGAGTGATGTAGCCATTGTTGATCCGAGTGACGATCGCCTATCGCCTGGTTAACACTCCAGCCCTGTCTTTTGACCAGGAGGATCCCATATTTCCTGTTCATGTCTAGGTTTGTCCGACGCCATTTCCATCTCTTTCATTACAATGGGCTCTTGCGTCTTAGTGGCATTATCTCCTTGCTTGGTTGAACTGATATATATATATATATATATATATATATATATATTATTGCATTATTTTTGTTATAGGTGGTTATAATAATAAGATTTTTCATCGCTACACAAAAGCTATCATGTTTCAGTACTAGGAATTGTACTTCGTCAGGCGATAGTCACACCCTTTGTTCTTACTCTTACTAAGATATATATAGTTATCCGCAGACAGATCTGTTTCGCTGTATCACAGCTCATCAGTACAGTTAGACTACGATTGCTTTTTAACCCAGGATTGAAACCCGACCGAATTGGCGTCAGTCGGCGATTCTACCTCTGGGCTATGAGCGTTCGGTAGAAGAAAGCAAACTTTTTAGCGTGTATATTATCATTATACGCGCCCAATAGCCAGAGTGTTCTAATTCATTTTACTGAATGAGATACATATATATATATATATATATATGGGCAGCAAGCTTTCTTTCATTCATTAAATATGAGCACTAAGGATGAATTAATTAATTTTTTATTAAGTTTTCCAGCATCCTAACGTTTTCTTGTTTTGTATGTTTTAAAAAATATCAGTCAGTTAAATGCCGTACGTGATACACGCTTTCGGCGATCATGTCAAGCAAGAGACATGACTGACAGGGCAGAATATTATCCTGCAGTAGGTTACCATTGCTTTCTGCAGTAGACTGGTTACCAGCCAAGGCGATATGTTCTATTATTTAACCCATAACTGGAGGGAAGAAGCGGATTAATAACTTTCCCAAAGGTATTTGTGCGTAAGTGAATACATGGAATTCAACTGGAATTCGAACTCGGCTCCTCGATTTGTCCTTCAGAACCGATATCCACTGCACCACAACGCACATTAACATTATATAATGTTCTATAATTTTTATTGTCTCAGTCCACTTATATAGCCGTTTGCATTCTTTTTTTTTTTTAGGGTTTTTTTTTTTTGTCTCTGGTGTTGTTATTTTTTCTCATGTTTTGACTGTTACACAGTAATATATTTTTGTTTTGAAAATGACCTTCCATTCCAAGCCATCACGTTCCGCGCGCGAATGCATTACATATATATATATATATATATATATAGTGAGAGAGAGAGAAAGAGGGGAAAAGAGATGTAGTAGTTCGTAGGTAGAGAAAAACTCGAAAACTACCCAGTGGCAGAACTAGTTGTGCTTTCCCCAGTAAGCAAAGCATTCCGACTGCTGATTTTCAAGGTACCTAGCATAATGGTGGGGCGGCATTTTAAAGCAACACAATTTTTATATTGCATTTTTTTTCTCATCTAATCCAACATCAGTGCGGGTGCAGATAAAGAAGAAAAAGGGGCGAAGAATAAGTGCGGAGAGGGAATGGATAATGAAAGAAAGTTAGAAAACCAGAAAGAATAGAGAAAGTTTGGGGAATAGAGAGAAGGGAAAAGAGAGAGGGTAGGTGCAGAGAAAAATAGAGACGGGTGTCATCTTTGTAAAATAAAAATATAATAAAAATATAAAAATCAAGCAAGGAAATAAATAAGACAAACTAAAAAATACACAAAAAAGCAGTTCATAATGATAAAAGTAAAGTAGAATATGAATGTTGGCGCAAAATAAGACGAACGTGATTAGATCTGCGAATAATTTTTTAGCTTTTGTTTCGTTTCTTCTCCGCCGGCAAAGAATGATTATTGATTTGTTAATGGCAATAGCAATATGGTTTTCGCATCAACTGTCAAGACACCAAATCGTACTGGCGTGAAGTGGAGTGTCTGTTGTAGAAGAAACATGGGAAAAATTCAAAAGAAAAGAAAATTCCTTAAGTAAGAACTCCATATTGAATCTGACTCTTGCACCGTTCCGTCTTTTTATTCTTTTCTTTTTATGCCTATAAAGCAGACGATAGAAGTGAGGAAGGGCGCGAAAGGAAAGTTTTAAACGTCTTTTGTTTGCGTTCGACATTAGCATTTTGCAATGCATTCCACTGTGCAATTAGTGTGAATTGCAATGTTATTGTTTATTTTGTCTTAATCATGTCGAAGGAATTTAATACACAAACACGATATCTCGAAATTGTAAACACACACGTCTGTGTAGTTTGCATATAAATTTTGCAAAAAGGTTAAGCGTTTTATTTTTTGTTAAATAACAGATTGGCTGGTTGAAAACCTTTAACAATAGGCAAATTTTTACTGAGAGAACTTAATTTTTTTTTCAATTATATTCTTAACACATTTAATAACAAGGTTTTTTGGTCATTTCACCAAACCAAGACGAAAAAGCTTCTAAGTTACTGAGAGAAAAATAAACAATGAAAACGTTATTAATAGGCAAGGACAATAACAAAAGCGATTTCAAGGAAGGAGTCGACGACAATTGACATTGCATTTAAACTTTGAAGATCGTAGCCGACAAAAAAGCAAGAAGCCGGAAGTTCGAGAAGTGTGACAGAACTATTAGAATAGAACTTACAGTTACATCTAATAATTTCAACAGTAAAATAATGAGACCTAACTGCCAAAAGCGTCAGTCAGTTAAATGCCATAGGTGATACACGTTTGGGCGACCATGTCTCTTTCGATTCATGACTGACCAGGAAGAAGATCTGCTCTCAGTACTTTACCATTTTTTCTGTGATAGACTGGTTGCCAACCAAGGCTATAGGACCCAGTCTCTCCTACTGTTCAACCCATAACTGAGAGAACTAAAGAGGGATTCAGACCTTCCCAATGTCATTTGCGCGTTCATGACTGCAATGAACCAGACTGGAATTCGAACTAGTGTTACGATAATGCATTTATATAATGCTGAATCAATAAAGTTCTTGCAATAGACAACAACTAACCGATTGACTTTGGTAACACAAAAAGAATCATGGAAAGCTTACATTGATTTAGTTGTTTTGCAACTGAATAAATTAACACCTCATTCTTACTTGGCTAAATCACAATCCAGGCACTAAAAACGAAAAAAAAAAACAAAAACCAAAAATAGATTAGTGATAGCGAAGTGTTGTTCCAGGAGGAATTTTACCGAGAATTACAAATTTATACTTCAAGACGAGTCTCAGAGTTTTCATTGGAGTACCTAACAATGTACTTTATCTTCACTCGTACTCTACTTTAAGCTTGAAAACCAAAGCAAAAGCAATGTTTCTGCATTAGGTCAAGTGACAACTCACTTGATGTAGCATTTGTTTATATGGTACAGAAAAACTGATTGAGGTAATCAAAGCCACCTTGCAAAATATAAAAAAAATTGAGTAATTTACTGATTATTGCACAGCACAATACAAGAATTTGTGCAACCATCAGATAGATTTTGAACTCAATGCAAAATGGAATATCTTTACAACAAGTCATGGTAAACAACTGTATGATGGCAGGGGTGGGACAGTAAAAAGGTTAGTGCCAAAAGAAAATCTCCAAAGACAAATTACTAAACAAATCTTTTCCACAGAATCTATGTTTAAATATTGTAAATTTGCAATTGAAGGAATCAAATTCATTCTGATTGAAAAGGAGGAAGTAGAGGCAGCAAGGAGGAGATTCGAAAATGCGTCCACAATCTCAGGAAGAAGAAGTTTTCATCAATTTATTCCACTCGTCAGAGATAAAATAGCCATGAAACAATGTAGCAAAGATTCAAACTATGACCTAATATATGACTTCTCGATTGGAGCTGAAAAAAAACCCAATGAAATTCGTTGTTTCTGAATATGTTTGTTGCAGGTGCAACAATAAAATCTGGATTGGCAAAATACGGAGAATAAGGACTTGCTGATTAAGATAATGCACCCAGCTCTTCCATCACATTGATTTTACTGGAAAGAGGATTTTAAGGATTTGTGCTATTAACGAATATTCTGTGCACGGTTGATGTCCCTACAACACCAAATGGTTTATTATTTGTATAAGATGAATAAATTATCTGTGCAAAAAATTATATCCAAAACAATTTAGTCCATATACACAACAAAATTTAGTGTACAATGGAGTTTAGTATGTAATGTTTTAAAGACACTTTGTATATTCGCTTTTATTATCACTTTTTTCTGAATAAAAAAATCAAATGTTTTTGTTTCATTAAAATAATTTATCAAAATTAAATTTAAAAAAACACAAACAGAAATAATTTGTTTCAACTTCATATATTTAGTGCCATCTACAAATATTCTATTCCCTGTTGATTATCATACATGAAGTCATGTTTACCACTTGTTAAAGATATTATATCCGTACAAAAGGAGTATCTGCAAAATATATTTAAATTATTTTTAAATTAATAGAAACAATCTTATTGAATAATTCAGAAGTCACTTAACACGATAACATTTGAGAGGTCATAGAGCATTAAGATGATTGTCTTTAATTATAATCTTTCAATGAATTCCTGCACGTACATAGGAAAAACTCTAAACTTGGCAGGTTCATATCTTCTAAAGTAGACTTGAACCCCCTCACAAAATTATTTGGTGAACTTGATGTGCGTTGTGGTGCAGTGGATAGCGGCGCGGAACGAGAAACCGGAGAGCCAAGTTCGAATTCTAGTTGAATTCATTGTATTCACTTACGCGCAAATACCCTTGGGAAAGGTATTAATCCGTCTCTTCCTTCCAGTTATGGGTTAAATAGCAGGACAGATTGGGTTCTATAGCCTTGGTCGGCAACCAGTCTACTGCAGAAAGCAATGGCAACCTACTGCGGGATAATCTTCTGCCCAGTCAGTCATGTCTCTTTCGAGACATGATCACCCAAGTGTGTATCACGTATGGCACTTAACTGACTGACTGAGCTAGCATAGTAGATGTTAGAAAAAATATCTTGAAGAGGACGTATTTTCTACAGACTGGCCGTAAGCTACACAGGTGAAAAGTTGTTGATTTTGAAGTCGATCATTTGGGTGAGTAAAATAAAATTTTCTATCAGATATAGAGTTAAAATAGTTAGATATTTGGATTCTACAATATGTATTTGCCCTACAAAATTTTGGAAATATTGAATGTATGGAAGTTTTTTTAATTACTTCATTACAGACCTCAAATACAGTTAAATCGATTGCCAAAGATGACGGGGAGAGTGGTCAGCTCTCTATATCGCTTTGGAAAGTATCTGACCCTTTCAAATATTTGGTGAGACAACAAAAGAATTATTGAAGCCACATCTGGGTTGGAGCTGCTCTGTCCTCACTTTCAAACCTTGACAGAGTTAAAAAAAAGTTTTATGTGGTTTTGTGGGTCGCGAGTTGCTTTTTAGTCTATAACATCTTACCCCCAAACCCAACTCTACAAGCCTGTCGCTATGCTATTCCTATATCAAGGACAAATCTTCACATGAAATCAATTCCTTAATCCCAACAGTTTCTGGCCTTCGAAGATATGACTCGACATACCCCCTTGCACTGGTTAGGACTCGACATACCCCCTTGCACTGGTTAGGACTCGACATACACCCTTGCACTGGTTAGGACTCGACATACCCCCTTGCACTGGTGAGGACTTGACATACCCCCTTGCACTGGTCCGAACCAAATTCTTTTCCTTCGAGGAATGTATGAAGAAATTTCAACTCAATTTTTCCAAGAACTGCGACATTTGTTTCAGAAATGTAGATTTAATAAAATAACATAAACAGGTATTTTTCTTCATTTGTTTTTTATATTTTTGATAGTGCGGTGAATTTTTTGTTTCCCTGTTGGTTTTACGTTCTTCGACCTTGAAATCATTAACGGGCATGATTACCAACCAACTAACCAATGGCATGATTATCAACTAGCCAATCAACCAGCCAAAGTCATGCTAACCAACCAACCAACCAACCAACCAACCAACCAAGGAAATGATTACCAGCCAACCAACTAACCAGCCAACCAATGGCATGATTGCCAATCAACTAGCCAAGAGCATGATTACCAACCAGCCAACAAACCTATCAATCAACAAACCAACAAACCAACCAAGAGCATGATTACCAACCAACCAATGGCAAAATTACCAACAAACCAACCAGCCAAGTGAATGATTAACAATCAACCAACAAACCAACCAACCAATGCCATGATTACCAACATTTATCTAAGTAGGTGATAGATATATTCTTGTTTCAGATAATCAATTTTTATGTACTAGTAGGAACCGTGAATATTTCACGGTATTCTCTTTGGATTTTCGGAGAAATAATAATTATTAATTTAAGGATTGAATAATCTTCTTGTGAGTCCCACAACTCTAATATGCCCATAGAAATTCTACGATTGCATGATGATTTGAGCTTAACAACTTGAACCAACATATTACAATATATAACAAGCATAAATATGGAAGCAGATCATTTGTTTAAAGAACTAAGACGTGTTACGGGTTAAGTGTAACAAAAGTAAAAAAATTATTGACCAAAACTCAGAGATAAATCACAGACAAATATTTAATTTACAAAACACACCAAATAAAAAATTTACAAACGCAATTTTTGTTGCATTCTAAACAAGAAACATAGAGTTTACTACTGGCGAGTGTTACGAGGAGAGAAGGGGAAGGTAAGGTGTCAAGCATCTTTACCAAGTTAAGATAGCGAAGAAGTATAATGCTATACTTTTAGGAAATCCTTAAATGTGTATATAAAGAATAATTTTAAGTATGGTCAATGAAAGAGTCAAAAATATATATGAACCCATATAGTTCCATGAGGTTCTTTTTCAGGTTTTAGCTGGTCGGCAACTTTTCTTAGAGATTCTTTCGGCTGGATATAAATCTTTCAATCAAAGCCGGAGTTGATAATGTCAGCAAATCCTTTTAACAACTATCTACTCTCTTCCCAAAACCTCTTTTTCTAGGGCTAACACCTAATTTGCATATTCTAGAATCTTTTAGAATTCTCTCGATTTTACTACAACATTCTGGCATCTTCCAAAACGCTCTATTCCTAATTTCTCTATTTTTACAACTACTTCATGAAATAAAACTTTTTGTAATAACAAGTAGGACTCAATAGTGTCCCTTACTACAACTTTTTAGACATTATTAATATTATTTTTCTATATAAATGCATCCTTGTAACAGACGGTATAAATGAATACTTCAAAACTGACAAGTTTTTTTTCTTGTTAGAAACCACACAATATAATAATAACACAAAACAGATATGAGAGGAAAAATGTAAGTATATTGAATGAAGATATACAAGCTGAACACGGTTAGTAGATTCATGAATAGTTGTTAGTAGGAGTCAAATATATACAATCGTGTAAATAATAAGTAAGTCCGGGTAATAAGTCTATATTCTTACTGACCAACTACAGGCGGTTCAACTAATCAACAGCTCTGACAATTATACTGTAACAAGCACTATATTTAGCTGTCCCTCCCACTAAGAGCAACATGTGACACATGGTCAGTTTATGAGTGGGAATTTCCGGGCTATATGGCCCGGACAAAAAATCCCTGTCTATTTTTCTCCCCAGTCGTGCTTCTACCCTTCGGCGGAACCACGACTGGGTTATTGCTCTCTGCTCGGAAGCAGAGAGCGCCCTCTGTCCGAAGGCAGAGTGCTGACAGTGAGAAATGCCGTCGCAACGAGAAAAATCTCGGTGACTCGCACTTCCATTCTCTGTATAGGCAGGATTATTTGTATACCTTAGACGCGTCCATTTATTGTGCAATAAAGGGGTGATTCCCAACAGTTTTCTATTTTAGTAAAGCCGAAGTTAAACACAATATCACTATCGCCTCTTTTATTTCCCCTTTCTTTATTTCTTTCTATTATATATGTTTTACTTTTCTTACTAAAACTTAACAATCTCTGATATCTTCTTATTTTTGTCTTTCCACCTAATCAAAACGCAATGGTCCATTATTTATTTAACCTTATTATAGTGATTGAGGCTCTGCGTTGTGAAATTGGGGGAGCCGAGTTCGAATTCCAGTTGAATTCCTTGCATTCACTTACAAAAAAAAAACGACAAAAGTAAAGCTAAACAAAAAACATTGCTGAATCCTCTCCGTTGGTAGTGACTGCTGGACATTTTTCTCGCAAGTGAAGATTATACTTGAGGCAATATTGATGGAGTCGTGCAGAAGTTACTAAGAATACCACAGACGGAGCATGTAAGCAAGGAAGAGCAGTTTTTAAAGAAACTAAAAGCAAAATGGTTCTTGTGCGTTGTGGTGCAGTGAATATCAGCGCGGAACGAGAAATTTGGGAGCCGAATTCAAATTCCAGTTGAATTCCTTGCATTCAATTAAACGCAAATACCATTGGGAAAAGTATTAATCTGTCTCTTCCCTCCAGTTATGGGTTAAATAACAGGACAGACTGGGTTCTATAGCCTGGCAACAAGTCTACCGCAGAAAATAATAGCAACCTGCTGCTGGATAATCTTCTGCTCAGTCAGTCTTGTATCTTTCGAGACATGATCGTCCAAGCGTGTATCATGTATGGCACTTAGCTGACTGACTGAATTGAAGTGTGCAACACAAACGCAAACTTAGTAACTACCTAACGGAGGAACAAGCAAGATTTTTATACAATTTTTCATTTTTTGTTGTTTTTAAAATGATGGCTATAATGTCTATTGTGTCGGATCTTTTTATTATGATATCTATGGAATCGCCATTTTAATTTCGGTAACAAATTTAATTCCGGCTTCCAGATCGATAGTAGCGTGTTTTACGCTTGGTAGGATGTTGACGATGTTTGATTGCCCCTATGTCTTTCCATTCACAGTTTTCAGGCTGAACCACAAAAGATGATATTCAAAACATTGTCACTCCCAAGCAATTCAAAAATTCCCTTATTTTACGTTTAAGAATTCACAGAAACTGAATATATAAGTAAACGAAAATCAAATCAAAAATAAAATTCTATTCTGAAAATCTATTTTTAAATTTTTCAGGGCTAAATTGTCCTTTTTAACATATTGCACTAATTTTAATAATTTCCAAAAAGCATTGGTTCAAAGTGACATTAGGTCCCTGAACTCGAATTCGGATGACTGCTAGATTTGAAAATAAATAAGCAGTTTCACAAACGCCTACATTTAGGGAGCATTTTTTGTTTACGCTGTGTAATATAGAAATATGTCTACGGCTATATCGTGTTGCATACACTGGCTCTCGTCCGATCACCGAAGTTAAGCAACATCGAACTTGATCAGTACTTACATGGGTGACTGTTTGGGAATACCAGGTGCTGTAAACGTAAGGATCAAGAATGGTCCACCGGTCCTCCAAGTTTGGGGGTTAGGCGCAGGGCTAACAACCCTACCCCATAAAAACAGTTTGTTAGGAAAACAGTAACAAAAAGTTGCTGCCCTACACACCATTGGGTGTATAAAACCCTTTATAAAGAGATAATATAGAAAGATGTCCTTTCTTAATATGTCTGGAAATGATAGTTTTAAACTAATATTGACCGTTTGCGACTTCAAGTTTTAGGGGTAAGCATCCTGTGTTTGTCCATCCATCTTCTTCTTCTATGGGCCCCGTCCTTTCAGAACGTAGGCGATCATGGCTTTCCACGTCTCTCTATCCCTGGTGGCTCTTAATATGTTTTCTCCTCTTACTCCACGCAACCCCCGTTCCGTCATCTACCTGATCTAGCCCTTCAAATATGTTATCCGCTGCCTTTCTCTGTCTCTTTTTCCATCTATCTGGCCTGTCAGTATCAGGTTCTCCAAGCCCTCCTTCCTCATTGCATGTCCCAGGAACTTCAGTTGTCTCTTCCCGATGCTCACTATTAGTTTTCTTTTCAAGGCCATTCTTTCCAAAACCTCATCATTGCTCACATGTTCGGTCCATGATATCCGCAGCATCCTTCTGTAGAACCACATTTCCTCTGCTTCAAGTTTTTTCTTCATCTTCGATGATATTGTTCAGCATTCACTGCCGTATTGAAGAACTGACATCACGTAGCAATCTAGCACTCTCTTCTTTGTTTCTAGCGAAATTTTCCTGTGTCTTAGTTATTTACTCAGTTTCTGGACCGCGTCCTTCTAAACCAAAACACCAAAGATCTTCCATCAGTCCACCAACATGCGAGTGAATAATAGAAAAAAAATGACAACAACCTCCCCAAACAGGAATAAATCCACAGAGAAAACATCGGGCCAATCAAAGGTCCTAGCGGCTCCAGTGGATCTTAAAAACAGGCATAATCTCTTGGAAAAAAAATGGAGATTGAAGAGCCTTTACGCACAAGGGTAAAAACTACGAAAACTCAAAAAAACACATACACCCCAAAAATTAAAATTTTATGGACAATAAAATCATCCAATGGAATATCTGAGGAGCAAGAGTCAATCAATATGAATTATTTATTATAACAAAATACTGCCCAGCAAGCATATGCCTTCAATGTAACACGGTCAGTCCGGCTGTGGTTGACCCGTTCACGGAAGCCAATTATGATGAGGTCCGGAACCTGAGTCAGGGTTTATGCTGTCGATACGGCACCAATTATGATGACGCTCTCGGGTCGCTAGTCGTGATGGTCTCGTCACAGTAGCTTGTCTTTGAGTTGCTTCTGTTTTTAAACTCGATTCATATTGCGATTGACAATAAACCACTAATAATAATCCAGACGTCTTCGAAATTATTCATTTATTATTTTTTTTCTGTCGTATTCTTTTATTTTTTTTATCAACACAAGTATGCGCGTGTGCCCGGTCTGGTTTGAAGTGGTAGAGAAACGGCTACCGGGTTTTCAATGTGTCTTCCGTGAGATCAAAAATCAAAGCGTGGACAGGGAGGAACACTGTTGTAAGAGACGACTCGAAGACCAGCTACTGTGAAGAGAACATTACGACTAGCGCCCTGAGAGCGTCGTCATAACTGATGCCGTATCGACAGCATAAACCCTGACTCAGGTTCCGGACCTCATGATAATTGGTTTCTGTGACCGGGGTTAGACAGCCAGCCAGCCGGCAGGATCGCGCCATATCAAGAAACTAAAAAACAGTACCATCAACATCAAAAATTATCAATCGAACAACTAATATGCAAGCAGACGCTATATCAGCAACCCTCCACAAAACAATAACAATGTGTTTACTCTATATTCAACCAAGTGAAGAACTCAAAGAATCGGAGCTAAACAATTTGATATCACAGCTACCAAGACCTTTTATTATAATGGGGGACTTCAACAGCCATAATGAGATCTGGGGGAGCATGAAAATGGACAGAAAGAACAAAATAATAGAATCGGTATTAAACAAGCATCAGTCATGCAAGTATAACAATGAATCAAACACATACCTACATCCAGCAACAGGCACATTTTCAGCAATAGATTTAACAATATGTGACCCTCACCTGTTCCTGGATTATAACTGGAAAGTACATGATGACACATGTGGAAGTGACCACTTTCCGATTCTACTAGAAAAAATCACCAACAAACTATATAAAAAAAAAACTCAGAGCTGAAATTTAGAAAAGGCTAATTGGGATGAATTTAAAACTTCATGTCTAGTCGAACTAACCGCAGAAGCCAATAAAATCAAGGAAGAAGACATCTTATATTTTACCAACACACTGTTAAATATAGCCGAAAAAACATATATAAAAAAAGCTTCACCTTTTCAAAATACAATCGGCCATCGTTCAATGAGAAATTCAAAAATATGTCAGATTACGCAGAGCAATACTAAAGAAATATAAAATAAACCCAACACGAGAAAATTTAAACACCTATAAAAATAGCAGAGCCCAAAAAGTCATCAAAGAATCCAAAAGAAATACATGGAAAAATTACATTGCCAAAATAAAGAAGACAAAATAATAACAAGTATGACAAATGATTCTGAAAATAAATGGCAAAAATAGCAGTACCCCTACCAAACATCTTACCCACAATAATCAAAAGATTACTGACGAGAAAGATATAGCAAGCCATCTTGCCGAAACTTTCTCGCAAAATTCATCCACAGAAAACCAAAGCAAAAATTTTCAAACCACTAAAACAAAAGCAGAAAAAGTAAAAATCAAATTCCAAAATAAAAATACTGAAAGCTACAACAAAACTTTCTCTATTACAGAACTGATTGAATCCCTCAAAAAGGCCCACAATGCAGCAGTTGGACCAGACAAAATTCACTATCAATTTCTAAAATAATTACCCAAAACATCGAGTAATAACCTCCTACAAATCTATAATAGTATATGGAAGAGTGGTGACATTCTTAAAATATGGAAACAAACTACACTTAAAACAATACCTAAACCTATGAGGGACAATACAAATACAAAAAACTATAGACCCATTACTCTTAGCAGTTGTGTCTGCAAAACACTAGAGAGAATGATAAATGCCAGATTGATCTGGTATTTAAAATTTTAAAATGTAACAAATTAGTAACTATATATATATAGTTACTAATTATATATATATATATATACATATATATATATATATATATATATATATATATATATATATATATATATTGACTCCGACTGACACCAAATCGGTTGAGTTTCGATCTCGGCCAGAAGCATGTGGATGTGTCTAGCCACACTGATGAGCTGTGATACAGCGAAACAGGCTTGTATGTGGATGACTAATATATATATATATATATATATATATATATATATATATATATATATCACACCCTGATTGAGCACTCTGGAAGAGTGGGAGACTTTGAAAACAGTAGCTACTCCGGCATATACGTATCGCTCATTCAATAATGAATTAGAGCACCCTAGCTATTGGGCGTGTATAATTTTTCAACCGGATGCTCGTGGCCCAGAGGTAGAATCGCCGACTGACTCCAGTTCGGTCGGGTTTCGATCCTGGGTTATGAAGCGATCAGAGTATAACCGTACTGATGGGCTGTGGTGCAGCGGGGCAGATCTATCTGCGGATGACTATATATATAACAAAGAAAGAACATGTTGGAAACGTATATCAGTCTAACATGTTTAACTCTTAAAAAGCTTCTTCAGAGATCGAGAGAAAAAATAAAAGACACAGAATCCTGGGATGTCATGATTTTTGGCTAGTTCTCATTTACCAGATACGTGTCACGTGTATTAAAGCAAAAGATAATTTTTAAATATATATGCAAGAAATATTTTGGACGGTAAAGTGTGTAATAGTGTATGCATATAAAGAAATGCATGTCTGGTTAGGCTTACGATATACGGTGTATGTGTGTGTGTAAGAAAAGCGTCTGTAGATATCATTTACGTATAGGTTATAGGATACGAATCCATCAACTAAAACACATAAAATTGCACACCCGCAAAATCGGATTCAAACAACTAAAAACATTTTGGAAAAACCTATCTAAGAAAAATTTCACAAGTCTGAGTTGAACGTAAAATTCTGGATCCTGACTGGATTACAAATCGAAAATTCAAATATGATGTCAGTCAAACGTTTTTTCACATCCAAAGAAGATAACACCTCTGGGAGCCGGTCGCATGACCAGATCTAACTACTTAAAGACATTCTGTGACCCGGTCAGTCCAGTTCGACATGCGAATGATTAGCTGACGGACCTTGTGGCAATGTAACAAAAGAAATTTCACTCCATACCACCCGGACGTAAGGGCGCGTCACAGTTTCATTCTACCTCTTCTTCCAACTTTCTTTTCTTTGTTTTCACTCCATGCCGCCAAAGAGAGCAACAACAACAGGATTTGTTAAGTGCAATTTCTTTATTTGCTTTACCTTCTCTCTCACTTTGTCGCTGACCTACCAAAAAGAGGAAGGAACATGACAAATCACAATTCACTTACTACACACAACGGAACATAAGACTTCACAAGCACGGGACACTTTGCTATTTACTTCTATCAAACCATGAACTCTTAATTTCTGTGGGCATTTTAAATAATTACATTTCTCTTTGAACAATTTTAACTACAATAAATGCATGCATTTTCTCACTGAACATTTTTCTTCTCACAAATATGTTACAGTGTTCAGTTAACAAAATTTCACTTATATTTGTCATCTTGAAATTTTGTTATTCTGTTAATAAATCTTTACTGTTATGTACAAACGATATATTTTTTCTTCCACATTTCAACATCCAACCTTCAACCTTCTGATATTTAAATTGTGACGACTTCGGACGTGTTTGGCACAAGGCCAATCTACCAGGTATCACTGAAGCCCCTACAAGGTCGGTGAAACTTAATGATGAAATGTAGCTAGATATTACGAGGATTTTGTGTTGGGTTGGACATTTTATATTTATGTACATTTGTGTGTGTGTGTGTGTGTGTGTGTGTGTGTGTGTGTGTGTGTGTGTGTGTGTGTGTGTGTGTGTGTGTGTGAGGAATTCTGCTGTTGTCGCTTCTGTGTGGTTCAGTGTAAAGCAACTAAAAGTGATAAACTTTTTCTGGTTTAAATTTTTCATTACAGTATTTCTTATGCACTTTTTAAAAAATGGAATTTGCATTATTTCATTTATTCTTATGTATTAGGTAAACATAAGTTACATTCATGAAGAATGGATCTCTAGAAAGATGGTAAAGTAATGCAATGTTTTAAGAGAGTGTTTATAGTTAGTAGTAATGCAGTTATTAAAAAGCCTGCCAGCAGGGATGTGTTTGTCCACTACCGATCAGCCCTCCCTCTCAGCGCTAAGATCGGCTACATCAATAACGAACTCGCGCGTATACGAAAGAAATGCAGCAAAGGCGAACACGTTAACACCCACACTGCATTCTTCAAGAAAACACTGGTGACTAACGGTTACCCACAATCCTTTGTGGATCGCCTAGAACGGAAGGGTAGTAGGGGCCCAAGGCGCCACACCCTATCTAACACCTGTTTCCTGAGGTTACCACACTTCAGCGATTATATAACATCTAACATACGTCGAGCTATCCCCAGAGAGGGATTAGACATACAGCTGGCACACTACGGCCCCACTCTTCAAAGACACCTCAACCCCAACCACAGAACAAACAACAACACCACATGCACACTAACCAACTGTCCTATTGCAGGTACCGGTATGTGCCACCAGGTATATGTCGTATACCGCTTACAATGCTCCAAATGCGATGCATTCTATGTCGGCAGCACTACAAGACATCTACACATTAGAATAAAAGAACATCTACACACGCAAGCGTCGTCATTCCAAAAACACTTAATAAATTGCAAAAATAAGGACAAAACCATAACCGTTAATATCTTGGCTAAGGAACGCAACATAGGTAACCTACGCATTAAAGAGTCCCTAATAATATGTAAATTACATCCGACAATTAACAATCGCAAGAATTAAACCTAGATTACATAACAGTATAGACGACACCAAGACGCACACAACATGCACTTAACACGACAACAAAGGTCACACACACACACAATCAGTAACAATAACCACACACACACTTCTTTCTCCCTTATAACAAACCGTTAACCAGGCTAAAGCACACACGCACACGCACACACACACACACAGATATATAAGTTAGGTAGATTTAATTACAATACTACACATAGCCTTTACACACACAAAAAATTGTTATAATAACCACGCTAACACACTTTCTCTCCCCCCCCCCCCCGGGCTGTAGTAGCAGAGGTGCCCATAACAAGGCACGTACCAGGACAGAACACACACACACACACACACACACACACACACACACACACATAAAAGTAGATTCAATTACAGCAAACACCACCAGATAAATCAAACAGATAAGACAACAGCCATGTAACTGATATCCTTTGACCCGGTCAAAGTCACATCAAATCCTAGATCCTACGAACTGATTCCATCAGACCAATAAAAACCCCATCTTGAATACACACACATACACTATCACTCATACACACACACACACACACACACACACACACACACACACACACACGCTCACACACACACACACACACCATTAGACCATATAAAAAAAACAACTAGAACACACATAGATACACACTCACACACACGCACACACGCAAACACGTACAGCAGCATTGGATAAAACCCGCCATTCATAGATGTACAGCTAAAAGCAGGGACAGTTTGAAGTTTTCTCTGCCATTCTGATGATGAGATTATAGTCTCGAAATATAAAATAAACAGGTCATACAAACACGTCCCGACCTTCCTTTATTTCATTCAACGCATTGTGAGAGCCTTCAAGTCATAACACACACACACACACACACACACACACACACACACTTGACGGGAAGATGTATGAAAAGGTGAAAACAGTTTCATTCATCCAAAACTGTTCTTGATATATAAAAATTTTAAAAACTGTAAAAGGATTAAATAAATTTAAGTAATATTACTAAAATTTTCAATTAACTTATTTTTTATTTTTAGGCAAAACATACGCTTCAGATTTTAATTTATGCAGTTGCATGTATTAACCAATCAGCGACATTATTTTAAATGTGACGAAGCATTTGAAAAATCAAACAATCATGTTTGTTTTCTGATACAAAATTCGAGAGATCACTCAAAAAATGATCCCTCCTAGAAATAGATATTTAAAAATTGGAAAATATATTTTTTAACCAATTAACTTTTGAGTTTAGTAAGCTAATTTTTAGTCTATCTATTTTATACAAGTATTTATGATGTTAAATCAGTTTTCGGCTTTTCTGTAAAACTTTCACCAGAGTTGTTATACAGCAGATAAAACGTTATGAATGATTTATTATTCAACATTTCACATATTTTATCGAGTAACTTATTACAAAATCCTTTTAAAAAGTAAATTTAGAACACTTGAAATATATGAACGGACGTATGTCAATAGTAGTTATAACGCAGCTTCCCCTGTTGATATGCTGACTACTAGAAAATTACTCGCATTCATATAATAACGTAAATACTCTCCCTCTCCCTATATAGAAACATTATGTTCCTTCTATTATGCTAAGAGAATTTATTCTGTGTATGGTAAATAACAAAAACTAAATAATTTCTTAAGACTTCGTTTTGCAGAGATCTTTTTAATTTGTTTATTTCAATTTGAAAGAAAACAATTACTCAATATTACAATTTAATTTTCTAGAGCTGTGTTTCAAAATAGTTTATCTTTTCGCTTTTCACGCGCTTAGTCCTCTACACACATTCAGACATATGCACGCACACACACACACACACACACACACTTATATATATATATATATATATATATATATATATATATATATATATGAAATAATATTATTTCACTCATATTTACCTGCGCTATTGATACATTGATAAAACAAGTGTGAAAATTACATCTATAAATTTGAAGGTGTTCCTCGCACTGCTTGGATTTGAGCTGATAATTATCTTTTGTCAATGAATGTTATGGTGACCTTATCCGATGTCAACTTTTTATTCATTTTCCATTACTGTTGATGTTTTTTAGGAGAAAATGCCAAACATTTTAAGCAAATAGAGACGTTCCACTGGAATTGGACTAATGGTCTGGACATTTTCTATTAAATCTTTCATTGTTCTTGCGTGCACATCGATACTGAATAGATTAAATATGACAATGCACAAAAGCAAACTTAATGCAAGTTGTTTTTTTAGATACACCTCTGCATACGACATCTAACACCTTTAAATAGTGATTTTCAAATAAAAATCATCATGGTCAGTATATTCTTCTTTTATCTGGTGTGTCCATTCAAACGTGGGCGATAATAGCTCTTCTCAACTTCTTTTCTTTGTAACTCTAAATAACGTTGGCGTCTTTATTATCTTCCCCAGCCCCTTTTCTGCCATGCATTTATAGGATCACTATGGAGATTATCCACCGTTTTCCTTCTTGCCTTGTCCATGTCCTGTGACTGTTTTATTCTCCAAGCCGTCTTTTCTCGTTATACATACCAGACATTTCAACTATCTCTGTAACACTGCAGGTCGGGCTGGCAACCCTCAGGTCAGATCCCGGTCGAGACGGCACCAGTTGTGACACCTCAGGCCGAGCTGGCCGTCCGTCTGAGGTGACGTTCGTTCTCGCTGACGGTCGTGACGATCCCAGTTGTGATACTGCCACCCGGTTGGCCGGTTGGTTTGGTCGCTGCTGCTAGTCGTAACGATCCCGTCCGACGATGTCGCCACAAAAGCTGTATTACATAACGTCTTTTGCAACAACGGGCCACTGTCTCACGTTGTGATTAGATCCCAGAGGTCACGTCGTGCAATCTTAATAGTCGTCCTTTTGAGCCAGTCCGAACCCTGGTGTACACTTGTGGTTTGAGAAACAAAAATTACGGCACCAAAAATAAATTAATAAAATAAATGAACATGCATACCAGACATTTCAACTGTCTTATTATGCTTCCAACTTTCCTTTATACCATTTTTATTAAGAGTTTCTCGTTGCCTTCATGTCATGTCCATAGTAACCTCGGCGTCCTTGTGTAGAACCAGATTTCTACCATCTCAACTGTCCTGTTTATCTTTGAACAATTGTTGCAGCATTCACTGTTATATTGCATAGGAGTTCAGTACTCGTCTCTTCGTTTATAACGTAATTTTCAGGTTTATTTGTTTAGTTTATTGATCTCCCTGCACATATTTACCAGTTGTTTTAATGGATCATTTGGTAACGATTGATGTTTTCTGACATAATGTTTTATTCTATTTACCTATTTATTGTATGTTATATACTTTTGTGTTGACCATGTTCACTATAGTTTATGAATATAGAATACAGCGCAGTACGTAATCTGTTCAATGAAACAACGTCAAAGATTAACACTCACGACCCAGACACTCTACTGAATCGGATTATATCGCCAGTACTCGGGAAAATGTGGTCATCTTTTATACACGTCGCATTGAATATTTTTGAGCCTTCTGATTGGTTAACCCTCCTATTGGTGAACTATAAAATGAGTCAGCCCATTGCTGGCTCACCAATATACAACTGTACTCAAAATAAACTCCAACATTTAATTTAAAAGTTTACATATTTCTTTCCCGTTCTCATAGTGTGTCTTTAACTATTATTTTGTTAATCTTGAACCTTATTCCGCCGCAACACCTCACCCCATTCAGGACTTAAAAGCAAAGATGGTTTTAAGATTTCTTTTTCTGCAGTCATGTTACTAAGGCCGCGAACTAGAACACTCTCGCTGGTATGTTTTTTTTTTATCCTTACTCCTTTTCATTCGGGGTAAATTCTTTAATGATAAAAAAAATAGAAGGCATAATTTCCCGTTTTCTCGTTTAAATAATGTTCAACAAAACTTTAAAAAAGTTAAAACTTTATCTATAATCAAAACTTTATGCATTAGTTCTAATCTTTCTAAGTTTACCAACCGATTAATACGTTTCCATCCACTGCTTGCTCTCCTGTTCATGTAGGCATGTTTTACAATAATATTCAATTTAATAGGCATATGGAATGCTAGTGCATCTCCGATAAACTTAGCGTTACAGAATGCAAAGACCACGACCAGATTGGATATTAATTGGGAGTGATATTCTGACAGTGATGGATTGTCTTTGTTTCAGTTCTGGATATAAGTCTAGTACGGTACGAATTCAACAGAAAGCTGCAAGAACTTTAAAGCATCGGTACGCTTTCCACACCCAGGTTCGAGAGACAGACTAAAACCACATGCGGAGGGATGCTATGCCAACGAGCGATATGCGTTTCCTTGACGTCCTTCCTCTTGCTTTTAAAAAATAAGAAACCTTTTTTTCGTTAATTCCATCTATGCAGTCGCGTTGAGATCCAGAAACGACACGGAACGCAACATAATATAACCAACCTTCTTCCAATGGGTGTCGCAGTCCTCACATGAAAACGCGCTTATTATGCACTCAATGTATCACGACGGTATCTTCTTTTATCTGCTATTAGTCTTTTCATTTAGAGTGCTGAAGATATTTTTTCTTGGCGTTATCTGCTTAATGTTATCCGAACCAGTCAATTAAGTGCCACTTTGGGCGATCATGTCTCGAAAGAGACATGACTGACTGGGCAGAAGATTATCCCGCAGTAGGTTGCCATTGCTTTCTGCGGTAGAACCCAATCTGTCCTGTTATTTGACTCATAGCTAGAGTGGGGAAGATATGTATTATATTATGAAGTAGTAATTATCGGGGGATCAGTTTATTACTTCATAACAATATAAAACTGGTCACCCACTTTATGCCCAGTAGAAGGCTTAATCATGTTTTCAACTATTATATTCAGTCAGTCAATTAAGTGTCATACGGGATACACACTTTGGGCGATCATGCCTCGAAAGAGACATGACTGACTGGGCAGAAGATTATCCCGCAGTAGGTTGCCATTGCTTTCTGCGGTAGACTGGTTGCCAGCCAAGGTTATAGAACCCAATCTGTCCTGTTATCTAACCCATAACCGTACGGAAGAGACGGATTAATACCTTTCCCATAAGTGAATGCAAGGAATTCAACTAGAATTCGAACTCGGCACTACGATTTGTCGTTCCGAGTCGATATTCACTGCGCCACAACGCACATCCAAACCTGAGATTAACTCCGGAGTAGGCTATCCTATGAGCTGCTATATAATATCGGTGCTAGTGTACTGCTATTTTATAAATGGTATCTCGACCTTGCATCAATCTTTAGTGGACTCTCTCGGTGACATGATGAAATATACATTTACTCCAGGCGTCTTATTCACGCATTACACCTTAATGTGTCTGTTTCGCTACTTCCCCTTCCAATATCTGATATCTTACCATAACGACAAAAATCAGAAAAAATAAATCCAACAAATAAAAACAAAATTAGATCCCATTTCGTACACAAAAACTTTCCAGCGGGAAAGATGCTGGGAAAAAAAACAGTCGATTCTTTACATCGTTCAAACAAGCACGTGATTTCTCCTGCAACGCTCTACCTTTACAAGAGCCAGATTTGACCGAAAATGAGGTACTGCTGTCGTATGTGGACAACAGCTGCCTTGTCTTACAGTCTATCAGATATTGGTGCAATAACAGGGCAGACTAGGTTTTCTAGCTTTGGTCTGCAACCAGTCAAGAAGGCAGACAATTCACAATCCAAAATCGGGAATTAGAATCTACTTGCTTCCCAGTTAAGTAAAAATAGCACAAAGTAGTGAATGAAGCTTTCAATTCGCCCCTGTAAAAAAAAAAAATTGTTAAACATGATTTCGGGGTCGATCGAATCGTAAGAAATCGAAGAACATTCAATTCAATGTACACTAGTTAAATTCTTGTTTTGCTTTGGGCAAGAAAAAAAAACGGTTCACAAACACAAGAACAGGCAACAAAACCATCAAGAAAAAAACAATAAACGAACGGTAAATTTGAAAATATAGTTGTATATTTGGAATCGGAAAAGGAAAATATTGATGAAATTAAAACGAATACCAGATGAGCCCAATGTTTTTATTATCTAAATTTGTTTTTCGGCAAAAGATATCTTGCATGTGCAAATTTCTAATTCAATTTTGTTTTGTTTTTTTATAAGAACTAGCAACTGAAAAGAAAAAAGAAACAAAATACAACAGGAATTGAAGTGGATAACGTTTTTTTAATAAGTAAAGCCTTTTTCACAGGAATAATTACATCAAGTGATTCCTATCTGTGTTTATGCGTCTCTGTGTCTATAATAATTAAATATAGTTTATATAAAAGCGTCACGGTCCAGTCTTTGAAGATGGAGACATTTCAAAAGGATCAAAAGATTGTGTGAATAAGGGATTATCCGAACACGGGAATGACTGAATGTAGGAATGACTTAATCGAAACGAAACAGAAAGCTTCAAAGGTTTGTGTTGCGTTCTATCTTCTGCAGATGACCCTGTAGAGGTTTCACTTCTTTTACTGCCACCATTGCAAGAAAGTAATGCAGTGTTTCCATGGCAATAACCACCATTAAAAGAAAGAAAAAGACAAATTACGATTTTTACGCACAGGGATAGAAAATGGCGGACGAAAACGAAATAAGCGTTTGAAAAATTTATGGTGTGTAAAAATAATAAATACAGTAGTGAAAGCGTAGTTGAGAGAGAGAAAAAAAGAAGATGATAGGCTAAAAACAGAGGGATACTGAAAGAAAGAAAGAAAATGACAGGTTAAATAAAGTGATGCTTAAAGAAACAAACACAAAGAGAAAAAGGAAACAAAGAAAATAACAGGCCACATAAATAACAAGTAGAAAGGAAAAAAGAAAAAACAAAAAAACAAAAAAATACTGACAGGCTAAATAAGTAGTGGGATGCTGAAAGAAAGAAAGAAAGAAAGAAAGAAAGAAAGAAAATGACAAGTTAAATAAGGTGATGCTTGAAGAAAGAAACAAAGAAACAAAGAAACAACAAAACAAAAAATAACAAGCTACAATTATAGAAAGAAACGTACAAACAAACAAAGAAAATGGCAGACTAAATAAATAGGGGGTGTAAATAAAGTATAGTGATAGAAAGAAAAAAGAAAGAATGAAAATTTAAAAGCACTTTCAAAAGAAAGAAAGAAAGAAAGAAAGAAAGAATGAAAAAAAGAAAAAATGAAAATTTAAAAGTAATTTCAAAAGAAAGAAAGAAAGAAAGAAAGAAAGAATGAAAAAAGAAAAAAATGAAAATTTAAAAGTAATTTCAAAAGAAAGAAAGAAAGAAAGAAAGAAAGAATGAAAAAAGAAAAAATGAAAATTTAAAAGTAATTTCAAAAGAAAGAAAGAAAGAAAGAATGAAAAAAGAAAAAATGAAAATTTAAAAGTAATTTCAAAAGAAAGAAAGAAAGAAAGAATGAAAAAAAGAAAAAAATGAAAATTTAAAAGTAATTTCAAAAGAAAGAAAGAAAGAAAGAATGAAAAAAGAAAAAATGAAAATTTAAAAGTAATTTCAAAAGAAAGAAAGAAAGAAAGAAAGAAAGAAAATTTAAAAGTAATTTCAAAAGAAAGAAAGAAAGAAAGAAAGAAAGAAAGAAAGAAAGAAAGAAAGAAAGAATTAAGAAAAGCAGGTGAAGATAAGAAGTTAGAAACGACAGGAGAAAAAAAGATCACAAAAGCAGACAAGGAAAAGTCTTTTCTGCGATTAATAGAGAGAAACCAATGAAAGATAAAAAAAAAAGACAATGAAAAGCCAAAATTGAACGTCATTTAAATAAACGGAAGAAAAATAAGAGCCACCAAAATATTAGCAAAAACCTGCAAGAAAACTGACACTAAAGAAATACGAATAGAAACAAGAAAGAAAAAAAAATAGAGTGTGTAAAATATAGATGACTATGTACAAATAAATTGTAGTTTGTGCGCATGTCCGGCTTCAGATCGTTTCATAATGAAAGTGCCTATGCTGGATCATGAGAGAAACATTGATTTTATAGGGTCGACTCAGGAAAAGAATATTATGAATTTGCTAGCGTATATGTGTGTGTTTGGAATAAATAATGGAAAAGAAAGAAAAATGAATAAAAGCAGCAGCAAATGAAAAGGAAGACAAATACTTAATATGAATTTCAGGTGTAAATAAACAGAATTAAAAAAATCAACAAAGAAAAGAAAAAAGAACGAAAAAAATACCTTGATAAAACAGAAAGTATTAATATGTAAACAGTCAAAGAATGGAAATTGATAAAGAAGAAAAAGAAATGTACATGGATTCAGAGAATGAAATAAAAGAACAAAAGCAAAAACAAAAGAATACAAGATGAAAAAAAAGAATGAAGGAAATAAAGAAAATAAAAATTGATACAGTTGGAAGAAAGGAAAGGGGGAAAAAGAAAAAGAAAGAAAGAAAGAAAGAAAGAGGGGGGAGAAAAAAGGGGTTAAAGAGAACTGAAAGAGGAAAACGATAAACCAGAAAGAAAGAGACGATGTAAGAAATACGAAAAGAAAAAAATGGCGTAGAGCTTATGAAAATCAAACAACTCTGAAAGACAAAAGAAAATTAAGTGAAAAAAATTGAAACTGAAATGAAGGAAGAAAATAAAGGGAAACGGAGGCAGAAGTTATCCAATGAAAATTTCAATGAAAAAAAATAATAATAATTTGAAAAATAATTGAAGATAATAGAAAAAAATATAAAAAAGAAACGAACAAACAAAATAAAACAACAAAAAAGAAAGAACAAAGGAGGTAAAAATGAATTTGAAGAATCAAAACATGAAAGAAAGTATAACGAAGAAAAATAAAAGAAAATGAAAAAGAAAGAAAGAAATAATCAAAGAAATTAAAAACACTGAAAGATAAGAACCAAAAAAACAAAAGAAACAATGAAAATAACACATAAAAAAGTAGCAAGAAAAAAAGAATGAAATTGGAAAAAGAAAAAAGCAAAGAAGACATAAAGATAAAACAGTGAGAAAAGAGAAGATAAATTGAAAAAACTCCGAATAAAAGAAAGAAAATAAAACAAAAGAAAGAAAGAAAGAAAGAAAGAAAGAAAGAAAGAAAGAAAACTGGAAGAAAAGAGCAAACAAAATGAAACATCAAAAAGAAAGAAAGAACAGAAGCGGTAAAAAGAAATTTGAAGAAAGGGAAATTTAACGGAATTATAAAAAATAACGCACAACGAAAAAGACCAGAAAGAAAGAAACAAACAAACAAACAAACAAAGAAAACAGGAAGAAACGGGAAAAAAAAAAATAAAATAAAATATCAAAAAGAAAGGAAGAAAGAACAGAAGCTGAAAAAAGAAATTCGATGAAATGACAATTTAACGGAAGTATAAAATAAAGTACAAAAATAAAAAAAAGACAAGAAAGAAAGAAAGAAAGAAAGAAAGAAAGAAAACAGGAAGAAACTGGCAAAAAAAAATATCAAAAAGAAAGGAAGAAAGAACAAAAGCGGAAAAAAGAAATTTGGAGAAAGGAAAATTCAACGGATAAAAAATAACGTACAAAAATAAAAAAGACAAGAAAGAAAGAAAGAAAGAAAGAAAGAAAGAAAGAAAGAAAGAAAGAAACTGGCAAAAAAAAATATCAAAAAGAAAGGAAGAAAGAACAAAAGCGGAAAAAAGAAATTTGGAGAAAGGAAAATTCAACGGATAAAAAATAACGTACAAAAATAAAAAAGACAAGAAAGAAAGAAAGAAAGAAAGAAAGAAAGAAAGAAAGAAAGAAACTGGCAAAAAAAAATATCAAAAAGAAAGGAAGAAAGAACAAAAGCGGAAAAAAGAAATTTGGAGAAAGGAAAATTCAACGGATAAAAAATAACGCACAAAAATAAAAAAGACAAGAAAGAAAGAAAGAAAGAAAGAAAGAAAGAAAACAGGAAGAAAACAGGAAGAAACTGGCAAAAAAAAAAATATCAAAAAGAAAGGAAGAAAGAACAAAAGCGGAAAAAAGAAATTTGGAGAAAGGAAAATTCAACGGATAAAAAATAACGTACAAAAATAAAAAAGACAAGAAAGAAAGAAAGAAAGAAAGAAAGAAAGAAAACAGGAAGAAACTGGCAAAAAAAATATCAAAAAGAAAGGAAGAAAGAACAAAAGCGGAAAAAAGAAATTTGGAGAAAGGAAAATTCAACGGATAAAAAATAACGTACAAAAATAAAAAAGACAAGAAAGAAAGAAAGAAAGAATAAAATTACTGCAAATAGGAAAGAACAAACAAGCAAACAAAATAAAACAACAAAAAGAAAGAATGAAAGAATAAAAGTTAATGCAGTAAGAAAGAAAGGAAAAGAAAGGAAGCTTTCGCCTTTTCGTTCCATTTTCCTTGTACTACTTGCAAGAATCAATGACACGAAAGATGAGCCGAGTAAGAGTTTGAGGAATCACAGATGCCGATAGAATCTTTCAATTGATGCTCCCTCTTCGCCGTGCCGCTATCACCACCAGCAGAATCTCTTTCATTGATTAATTCCATTGATACGCTACCCAACAGACTGGGACTATTTTCACTGGGCCATTCCCATCTCATCACTCATTATTGCCAGAAATGAACCGCGGCTGATTAAAATAGTTCCACTGAAAAATAATCAGAAAAATCCTACAGATGAAAAATGCCCAAACGCAAAATGTGATACGAAATCATTTTTATCAGTCGTTGTTGGTTGTTTTTTTTTGAGTCCACGAACTTAACCTTGTGGGAATATTGACGGTGTCTGTCTCCTCTCCCAGTAACATGACACAAGCACCTTATACTTGAAATTTTGAGATGAGGCGTTTAAATTATTTATTTAAATTTTATTTATTTTGCATTCGGTCTATTGTCCTCATCTTTTTTGTTATATGACAACATTTCGGCTCTTGTGTTCTACAGATTTCTTCAGATGCTCGTCAATCCGTACTGGAATTTCAAACTAAGCCTTTTATTTGATATACGGGGCTAGATTAACCTCATTCCGCAGTCCATGTTAAGAGACATTGGCCTAGTGAGTTAAAGCATTTATTTGCCCATGTGGTGACATATTAACTGTGAGGTTAATCCTTGGATCGGTTAGTTCAAAAGTAGATGTAGTGGAAAAGAGACAAGCAATAACTGAGCAGTGCTAAGAAAAAGAACAGACGCGACATCTCTAGACATGAACAGTGGAATTAAAATTATCCTGAAGAAGATCGGAGGGCCTAAGGGTTCAAACGTTGTGATAATTACAACACTGTTTTGTTTTGTTTTTTCATATATATATATATATATATATATATATATATATATATATATATATATATATATATATATATATCATATATATATCATATATATATCATATATATATATCATATATATCATATATATATATCATATATATATCATATATATATATCATATATATATATCATATATATCATATATATATATCATATATATATCATATATATATCATATATATATATCATATATATATCATATATATATATCATATATATATATATATATATATATATATATATATATATATATATATATATAAACGCAGATTAACGAAATGGTCTTTTTGAACATTATTTTTGATCGATACTCGTATTTAAGTAGATGTTCTGTTTTATAATCAAACAGAATATATATTTCCACCGGACTGATTATTTACAATATTTTCGTAACAAAAATTTATATTTGTGGAGATTTCATAGTTTATCCTGTTCAGGTTAGGTTTCAACTGTTTTATGTATATAGCGTCAAGAATTTTTAGTTTTTGTTTATTGTCTCCACAAATATCCTTAAATGTCCATAATTAATAACAGAAGCTATTGGTTTATTCCAATGGCTTCCCATGCTTAATATTTCTTGTTTTCACTCTCGCTTGGTCATATGTAAGGTCATGAGCTGTGATGCGACATTCGCTTCCAGCGTCTTAAATGCATGAGTTTGTTGTTGCTTGGAAATCTTCCATGTAAACAAAAACAGTTTATCATTATGGTTTGTCCCTGTTAAAATATATAATGTAATTTGACATCATTTGAAAATGGCTTATGTAAGCCAAAAGCTTAGATTGGATAATTAAAAAAATTATGTATCAATATTGTAATTTTCTTTCTTCATTTAATGATAATGCTATTAAGCTTATCAGAAAATATGAAAAAATTTACATGAAATAAATAGACAAAACTTGTCTATATTATTTAATGAAACATGCATTTTTATATATATATATATATATATATATATATATATATATATATATATATATATATATGAATACCTACCTATATACAGGAATGGGGTGATTCTGTCATCTTAAATACGTGGACACTATTGGAGTAAATTGTAGTAGTGTGCAGAGTGATTATGCTGACTAGCAGTGTATCTACTTCATGCAGCATGTGAGTCTTGTACTTGTTGATATACTATTATTCCCAACCTTCGTTTTGGTGATTACTCATGCAGTAACCTTTTAGTAACCTTTAACAAACTGTTTTTGGGGGGTGGGGGGTTATCCCTGCGTCTAATCCCCAAATCTGGATGACCGGTGTACCATTCTTGGTTCTTAGATTTACAGCACCTCGTATTCTTAAACGGTCACCTATGTACGGAACAGACTCGATGTTGCTTAACTTCGGTGATCGGACTGGAACCGGCGTGTTCAACACGATATAGCCATAGACAAAGATTTGCAGTTAGAATATTTAAAATTATTTATAAATGGAACTTTGTGTGTGTGTGTGTGTGTGTGTGTGTGTGTGTGTGTGTGTGTGTGTGTGTGTGTCCGTTACCTATAGACTCTGAAACGGCTGAACTGATTTTCTGAAAAATTTACACAGTTGTACTATAAGCGTCTGCGAGTGTTCTTAGCTAGGTTTTGTGCCGAGGTACCCACGATAAATATCGAAAATCGATAATCGAAAAAATCGGGTTATAGAAGGAGTGGTCCGATTTTAATCAAATTTGATACACTCATAGACAAAGACATAAGAAACGATATTTAGAAGTTCCAAGGTTGCAGTTCTTACAATAGTGCAGAAAATTTTATATCGATACAAGGAAATCAAAATTTGACTTACATCCATTCATTTTTCTTTCAGTCTACGGTTTTGTTTTAAATGGGAACAACTATTACTTTTTAGTCTTTCGTGCCAACATCCAAAGAGTCTGAGCTCCAGGACCATGGATTAGTTTTAAAGCTTTCATTACTCCCAAGCAGCGCCGGGCTATACTGCTAGTGAGTAATACAACAAATTAGGAAAGTACGTGTTTAAAAGCACCATTTAGGGTTTTGTCTAACTGCAAATCCTCGATGTCCCTCCACAAGCAGAGGATGTATGAGATTAGCAAACTGTCAATATGTAAAATATAGCGACAAGAGAAATATGAGAGTACTCAAAAGTTATTCGCAATATGACCCCCTACCATATTTTATTAATGTTATTGGGAACTTAATAATGATATCCGGCCACTTTAATAAACTTCTTCAGACTTTTGTTAGCACAATGGTTTTTTTTTTTATTAACAGAGATTTGATTTCATTGGTCAGATACTTGTCACGCGTAATCAAGCAAAAGATGATGATCATTTTTTAAATGCAGGAAAACTATGCTAGTTTATATGTGTTTGTGTTCCACGTGTAATAAAAGCTATCTCTCACTCTCTCTCTCTCTATATATATACACACACACACACACACACACACACACACACACACACACACACACATATATATATATATATATATATATAAGCATGCGGTGTAGATATAGAAGAATCCAAAGGGGTATCTTGTACATACAGTGGTAGGATAACTCTCTAAGAGGGTTCTATATTATATATATATATAACAACAGACAGGTTATTTCATGGTAAATCGGAAAAATAGGCCTATTTCAGGCGAACCATCATCAGCTTCCGTCTTTATTGTACAGAAGATTTTACACGATTCAGATAGATAGATAGATAGATAGATAGATAGATAGATAGATAGATAGATAGATAGATAGATAGATAGATGGTCTCTTCGATTGAGTAAAGTCTTTAAGCACCTTTGCGCTCAAGTTTCTTTAAAGATTTTCGAAAAAAATATCTCAGTTTTGGATCCTAACGCAAACAAAGCAATTCATAAAGAAGAATTGGAATTTATTTATTTATACATCCGACAGATTTTATCACTTAAACATTATTTTAATTAGACTCCCATATTTCCGTCGCCGAGTTGGTCTGAAGCCCGTTGGATTTAACGATATTTTCTCCTGCCTAGGGGGACCCAGGCTCGAATGATGTCGGGTGATGCATCTTTTCTTTAATAAAATTTCTGTATTATTTCATCATTCCGATAGATAAAAATATACTCTAATAAATATAGGGAGTATCTACTTAAATATGGGTGTCCGCTAAGGATAGCGTATAAGTTATACAATGTGTCGGATTATTAAATAAAAAAACAATTACTTCTTTTACACACACACACACACACACACACACACACACACACATATATATATATATATATATATATATATATATATATATATATATTTTAATTCAGATACTTTAATCCAAGGAAAAAAGCAGGAAGGTAAATTCCAAAAACCCGATCCTAATTAATATTAAATTTTTTGTAATATTAAAAAATGATACAGGAAGAGAGCTCCATGTAATAAAATATTACAGAGCAAATATAAATTAAAAAAGGATTAATTCAATGATGTTGAATGACCATTTCGATATGAAAATCCCCACGGGGGATAACACATCACCTCAGCAACAGAAAAATCCTTTTTCTTTCTGAAAGGATTTTTCTGTTGCTGAGGTGATGTGTTATCCCCCGTGGGGATCTTCATATCGAAATGGTCATTCAAGATCATTGAATTAATCCTTTTTTTAATTTATATATATATATATATATATATATATATATATATATATATATATATATATTGCAGCCAAGATTGTTGTTTTTCAGTAGTTTTATTGGTGAAAGGCACTTTGACAGGCAGATTTTTTTGTTGTAGCGTGCTCGATACTGGGGTGGAGACACAGAGTTGATAGTTTTAGCGCAAAAAATTTGTCACTTTAACTCAGCAGGTCCATGCCAACTTCAAAATTTGTGAGAACACTGTTATGATCTTGTTATTCACTGGGGCTGTTTTTTGTTTTGTTTTTTTTTGTTGTTTTTTTTTGTTTTTTCAGAAAACCCACAACGTTGTCCTCACAAAACTTTGAAGTTGGCATGAATCTGCTCAGTTAAAGTAACAAAAATCCTTAGCACTAAAAACTATATATATATATATATATATATATATATATATATATATATATAGAGAGAGAGAGAGAGAGAGAGAGAGATTGATTGATTGATTGATTGATTGATTGATTGATTGATACTTAGTTTTTGGTCATAATAAAATTAGACCAGTACACATTTGTATTAAAAAGTGTTCGATACAATTATATTGTAGAACTTTTGAATATTTTCAATTTTTAAACGAGTGGAAAAACACTAGTGATTGTATTTCCTAGTTCCAAAAAAATTAAATGCAAAAGTAAATACACATTCATCAAATATGATATAAAAAACTTTTACCCAACAATATTTGAGAAAGGTTTACTGGAAGCATTTAATTATGCTAAAATGTACATAAAAATATCATCAGAGCATATTACATTGCCAAAAATCTATACTTTTCCACAAAGGTATAGCATGGATCAAGAAATCCAACAACGGGACATTCGATGTACCACAAGGATCGTATGATGGAGCAGAAATCTCAGAATTGATGGGAATATTCATTTTAAACAAAATAAACAAAATAATCCTTACAACCACGGATTATATAGAGATAACGAATTAATAAGAGCACCAGACAACAAAAGAATGAATGATAAAATAAGGAAACAACTTTTTAAATTATTCAAAGAACTAAATTTTGATATTACAGTGAACACAAATAATAAAGTGGTACAATATTTATATGTAGAACTTGATTTACAAACTGGAAATGTCTCGCCATACATAAAAACAAACACTAAGTTATCATACATAAATACAAAGTCCAATCATCCAAATAATATAATTAAACACATTTTCAAAGGAATAGAACACAGACTATCTAATAATTCGTCAAACAAATCAATATTTAACGAAAAGAAAAATATATATGAAGATGCACTAAGAAAATCTGACCATAAAAACATTTTACAATATAATTCTCAACTAAACAGACAAATCAAAAACAACAATAGAAAACGAAACATTATCTGGTTCAACCAACCATTTAATTTAGAAGTAAAAACCAAAATAGGACAAATATTTTCTAAACTAATAGATAGACACTTTCCAAAAGAATCAGAACTAAACAAAATTTTCAACAGAAACACAATCAAGCTAAGTTATAGTTGAACTAATAATATAGATAGTTTCATAAAAAAACAAAACGCCAGAAACTTAAATAGCATCGTAAAAAACAAAACCACCAACAAAGAATGCAACTGCAGGGACACAAATAAATGTCCACTTCAAGGTCTCTGCAACACAAAAGAAATAATCTACAAGGCAAAGGTACATGACCCAGATGACCAAAACAAAATATATTTGGGCTCAACCAAAGACACCTTTAAGACCAGGTGGTTCAATCACAGATCTACATTTAAAATAGAAAAATTAAAAAACAATACAAAATTGGCGAACCGCGTCTGGAAATTGAAATCAAAATATGGAAAAGACCCAGACATAACATGGAGCATTGTAAAAACAGCCAAGCCTTAGAACGGTGAACAAATATGTAGACTGTGCCAAGAAGTAAAATGAGAAATTATGATATACCCAAATAAAGACGATCTGTTAAATGAAAAAACAACAATTATGACTAAATGCATCCACACTAAGAAATACCTCTTAGGTTCATACAACCATGGATGAAAACATCATAATTCGTTTGAATTTAAACAATGCGCGTTCATAAATTCCCTGCCACGTGGGCGTTCAAATAAAACACCGTTACAAGAGCGTTCTTAAAAAGAAAAACGGTGAAAGGTAAAATCAGTTATTAAAAATCGCCTGAAGACACCACGCATGGTAGAAACCTGGGTAGCGAAATAACTCGTTTAAAAATTGAAAAAAAAATTTATATATATATATATATATACGAAAAAAGTGCGAGAAGCCGTGAACGTTTTGTTTAAAGTGCAAATTTATTGTCATTATTATCATTAATATTACTTGCATTTTGTATGATATATTAAGTTTCCATAATGGTATTTGTGACGCTACACGTGTTTCGAGTCTAAAGTTGATTCTCTTCAGGCGAATAAACTTGTGACTTCACATATCGAGATCCGTTTGTTTTTCTGATGGCCGAAGTATCGTGTATATATAGAGAGTCGGTCAGAAAGTTCATATGCGAGCGTGTTTGTTGTTGTTCTTTTTTTTTCACACTCGCACGTTAAGTCGCTTCCGACACCTTTTGTTGGTCGTAAAGTTTTTTTACACTTAAATGCGAAATTTGATTTCGTCTTCAAAATTGTTTTCAGCGATTTTTAAAACTTCTCGCGATTTCTTTTTTTTTTTTTCTTTTTTTTTTTTTTTGATCGCGTTTGAATTTAGTGCATATATATATATATATATATATATTTGGAATCAGTCTGTATACCGGGTAATTTTTTTATTTGTTCCTCGAAGGCCTTTACCCCTTCAAATCTTTCCAAAACATCCTTATTTCCGTGCAAATGTATATGCTGAACTCAAATCGATAATTATTTATTGACGAAACCTGCCTTTATTGATGTTAACGACCAGAAAAAAATTCGAACTTCTTCTAGCTGTTTATCTCAGCCCTCAACCACCATTGAAATCTCTTATTTACTGCAGAATGACTTTACGCATAGTAAACTAATTTTCGGTCTATTTACTTCCTCTGTGCAATTACTACGCGATTTGTTTTGTTTCGTAACTCAATTTCCGCTGAAAGTTGCGTGGGCTGTAAATTTTTTTTTAAGATAGTTAACTTTAAAACAGGTATTTCTTTAAGAAAGTTAACTTTCAAATTTATGAAAATAAGTGTAGTTTAATTAACCTTCAAATGCATTGCGTGTATTTTGCGTGTATTTTTCCTTTTTTTAATTTCAGAAGAAAGTTAACTTTCAAATATACAAAAATAAGTGATAATTGTAGTTTTACTTAACCTTCAAATATATGAAAGTATATTTGCGTGTTTTTTTTCCTTTTTTATGAAAATAAGTGATAACTTTCAAATATATGAAAATAAGTGGCGAGTATAGTTTAATTAACCTTCAAATATATAAGTAACACAAAAAAAGGAAAAAAAATATATACGCAATAACCCTAACCCTCACCCTAACCGAACCCCTAACCCTAACCCTAACCCAATTATCGCTTATTTTCATATATTTGAAAGTTAACTTTCTTCTCAAATTAAATACACGCATCCTTCTTAAATTCATTACCAAGAAGAAAAAAAAAGGAAAGAAAAAAAAACGCAATAACCCTAACGCTAACCCTAAATTTCTATTTGAAAGTTAACGTTCTTAAAAAATATTCTACAGCCCAAAAAAGGGAGAAAATAAAGGGAGAAAATAAAACGCAAATACACGCAACTTTCAGCGGAAATTGAATTCCGAAACAAAACAAATCGCGTAGTAATTGCACAAAGGAAGTAAATAGACCGAAATAAGCATCCTACGCCTAAAGTCATTCTGCATTAAATCAGAAATGAGAACGGTGGTAAGGGGTGAGATATAGTTCGATTTTTTTTTTCTGGTCGTTAACATCAATAAAGGTAGGTTTCTTCAATAAAAATTATCGAATTGAGTTAAGTATATACATTTGCTCGGAAATAAAGATGTTTTGGAAAATTTTGAAGGGGTAAAGACCTTCGGTCAATTAATAAAAAAATTACGTAAACCCTCACTTTGCCGGCAGAAGGATTTCGTGAAGTATCTACATTTATGGGGGAGGGGTATTTTATTTTTTAACTGTCCCTCGCTAATTATCTTTACACGCGATTTCTCCCACCCAACCTCGTTATAAGTTTATATATTTATATGTATAACATGTTTTCCCAACTCTTCCTGTTGTTTATTTTCGTTGTACTTTGCGTTTGAGTTATAATTCCAACGATTTTCTCCTGACGAGATGTTGGACGAAAGGGCCTTAGGGACAGTCAATTAATTCCTTGTTTTTAAAATAGTATATATATATATATATAATTCGTGAATGAGTTATTACGCGATCTAGGTTTCTACCATATGGTGTCTTCAGACGATATGCAATAACTGATTTCACCATTTTTTCTTAAGAACGCTCACATAACGGGGATTTTTATGAACAGTAAAATCAGTTACTGCAAATCGCCTGAAGACACCAATTGGTAGAAACCTAGGTCGCGTAATAACTCGTTTACAAATGAAAAATACTCAAATGTTCTACAATATAATTGTATTAAAGATGTTTTAATACAACTGTGTACTGTCTAATTTAATTATGACCAAAAACTCAGTAATTAAACAATCACATATATATATATATATATATATATATATATATATATATATATATATATATATATACTGCATTCTATTGTCATTGTTACAACAACTCAGAACATATGATTTTATTATAGTGATGAAGGCTTGTGTAGAACCAACCACAATTTTAGGCAAGAGCCAAATATAGAGAACTGATGAACATCGTGTGCCACAAGGTCCCTAAACGACCCTCCTCCGGTTTTGAATTCAGGGTAGTTCTTCTAGAGGTTATCGGTCCTAATCTGTCCTGCTATTTAGGCATAGCTCCTTGGGCTGAAGTGATTGAAGTGGTGTCATGGTTAGCAAGCATGTCTCACGAGATTAATTATATCGTGAGTTCGATGTTCTTTAATTCAGACTTATATATATATATATATATATATATATATATATATATATATATAATTTACGTTTGGGCAATTCCAATAGCAATAAAAGGACGACTCAGGCCGTGCTTGATTCAGCAATCGGCCAACACCTGTTGGACAATCCGGCTTGTGCCTCCTCTTATGAGGACAGTTGGTTTTCTGTCTTGCACAGTGCTCGTTCGTCATATCATCTACGTATTTTGGAGGCCATTTGCCTTAAAATCCAACAGCCGAGCCTGTGCAGGCAGAAAGAGCAGTTCTTACGCTCTTTGCAACTACTGGCGAGTTTGTGAGTGTAACCTTTTTTTCTTTTTATTTTCACTCTTGTGGAATTTATATGTTTACACCCCCCTCAGTTTTTAATATATATATATATATATATATATATATATATATATATATATATATATATTTGGGATCTGAAACTGCCTTCCTCCACTACCTTTGCTCTGGCGTGCTTTAACGTCTCTGCTACGGAGAGCTTCAGAGTTAGCTTATATATATATATATATATATATATATATATATATATATATACGAGGGTCATTCAATAAATAAGGTGAATTTTTCGGTATAAGAACTTCTAATACAGATAGAAGCTTACTTTTTCTCATTTTTCAAAGTAGTCTCCCAGCAGTGTCACACACTTTTCTCATCTGTGCACAAGCTTCCGTATTCCATCAGCGTAAAAATCTTTGTATTGATGTCTCAGCCAATCGCTCGCAGCACTTTTGACTTCATCGTCACTTTCAAACTTCGTGCCTCACAGGCCTGTCTTCATCCTCAACACTGATCTGTCCTTCTTTAAACAATTTAGCCCATTTGTAGACATGTTTGGGCTTAAACATGTGGCACCATACACAGTTGACATTCTCCTATGAATTTCAACTGGTTTGCACCCTTCAGCAACCAAAACTTGATAATTAACCTCTGTTCAATCCTGGAGCATGCTTCTTGGTCGGCCATCTTTGTTAATCTCCAAAACTCTCAAAGTTTTTTTTTCAATCCCCAAAAACAATTAAATCACTTTTAAAAAGAAGTAAAGGAAAAAAATTAAAAAAGTAAGCTTCTATGTGTATTAGAAGTCCTTATACCGAAAAATCTACCTTACTTATTGAATGACCCTCGTATATATATGTATAAGAGGCAAAAACAACGTGGCTTAACCTTTCATTAATATATATTATTAGTGCTCGTGAAGATTTGTATGTAACTTGTACATATATATATATATATATATATATATATATATATATATATATATATATGGGGGGGTGAATAGCTATGTTTTTATATATGTATGCGTCTGTGTCCTTACCTCGTTTCATATTTGTATTACTTTGCAAAAATCTAAATTTAATGCTTTGTTAAATTTATAATTTTAAAATTCGAAGTTCCTTAATTCATAAAATATATTTTAAATAAATTTTGTCTCAGTTAGTCTGTTAAGTGCCATATGTGATACACACTCGGGCGATCATGTCTCGAAAGAGACATGACTGACAGGGTAGATGATTATCCCGCAGTAGGTTGCCATTAATTTCCGCGGTGGACTGGTTGCCAGCGAAGGCTACAGAGCATAATCTGTCCTGTTATTTAATCTATAACAGGTGGGAAGAAACGGATTAAAACCTTTCCCAAGGGTATTTGCGCGTAAGTGAATGCAAGAAATTCAACTGGAATTCGAACTCGGTCCTCGATTTCTCGTTCCGAACCGATATCCACTGCATCACAACACATTGTATAGTGAAACTAATAGTTGAGCAATTATGATGATCTCCATTTTTAATCAAATATTAACAATAATCCCCTACTAAATTGTTTTTAGAATCGGTTCTTTTGTTCTTCAGTTTAGAAATGACATGTATTCTGATTGGTCACCACTGACTACGTCAATGTCATTTTGATTAAAGGTTTTGGGTAGTTTTGAAACTTTTAAAACACTTTAACTTAAATTCAACATCATCATTTGAAAAGACACGGTTAGTGTCGAAACAAAATGGCTATTTTTGGAGTGATATTATAACATATTTATGCTATAAATTCTAAACAAATCATAAATATATATACCCAAAATTTTACCTTATTTATTAAATGACCCTCGTATATATATATATATATATATATATATATATATATATATATATATAAGAGGCAAATACAACGTGGCTTAACCTTTCAATAATAGTGCTCGTGAAGATTTGTATGTAACTTGTACATATATATATATATACATATATGTGGATATCTATATATCTATATATGTATGCGTCTATCGCCTTTAAGTGGCCATATACGCCAACACGTTTTGCGGTTATTTTTTGTTACCATAACTCACATCCCTGAAGATGAACTCGGAAAGAGGTTGAAAGTACTTGGGTACCTTGAGAAATGAATGATAACAACATCTGTAAACTTTAGAGCTCATTTCTGACATCTTCCAATTGTAATACTCGAAAGATTATCCGTGAGTATCAACGGATTTTATTTAAAAAAAGCAGACATAATGTTTGCAATTTATTTTATATATATATACACGTCTATTGAACGGGTGAAGAGGCTCATCCCTTGTTTCCTGTTTAGGATGTGGTTTCCGGCTTTCTCTTTTCCAATCTTTTCATTCTTACGTAGTCCCCTGCACATCAGTTGCGTTACCGCCTTGCTCGGGGTGATATGATTAAAAAAAATATATGTATATATATATATATATCAGCATGCAGTGTGAGTATAGAAGAACCCAAAGGAGTATCCTGTACATACAGTGGTAGGATAACTCGCTAAGATTTCGGGGGGGGGGTTGTTTTTTTTAGGTCTTTTTCATTTCATTTTTCATTTTAGGTCTTTTTCATTTGTATAAAGACTTTTGGACAATAAAGACGGAAGCTGATGATGATTCGCCTGAAATAGGCCTATTTTTCCGATTTACCATGAAATAACGTGTCTGTCTTAATTTTATATATATATATATATATGTATATTCATCATCCACATACAAGTCTGTTTGGCTGTATCACAGCTCATCAGTGTGGCTAGACATCCACTTGCTTCTGGCTAGGATCGGAACTCGATCGATTTCGTGTCGGTCTAAGTCGATATATCGAAAAGGAAGCGGCTTGAAGGTAAAATTCCTATGAGATGTATTCATATTGATTTTTAAAAATTAAATATTAAAACTGCTGGATAAGAATGATATCATTAATTTCTACAATAGAGAAATTTTAAAGAATTTCGATTGAACTAATGTTAAAACAGGAATTTTGTACCTTGGTCCATCAACAATTGTCAAGTGGAATACAAATGTAGGTCTACTCAAGTAATCTCCCAAGCTTCCACATAAATAACAACAATAAGTTTACAGTGGAATTTCGGCGGGAGAATACAAAATGTGTTCTCTTTCTTCTTCATGTGCCGTGTTCTTTCAGGACGTAGGCGATCATGGACCTCCATTTGGCTCTGTCTCTTGTCGCTCTCAATATTCTTTCACTTGGTATCTCTTGTAAACCCCACTCCGCCATCTATTTGCTCAGACCTAACAAGTACGTCTCGCGATGTTTTCCTCTGTCTCTCTTTCCCTTTATCCGACCTGTGAGATGTGCGTTGTGGTACAGTGGATATCGGCTCGGAACGAGAAACCGGGGAGCTGAGTTCGAATTCCAGTTGAATCCATTCTCTATGAAAATACTTCTCAGGTATTTGAATTTTTTACTTGTTTTATTTTAGTTTCTCCAACTTGTAGTTGGCATACTGGGCTCCTCTTTTTTTACATATGACCATACATTCAGTTTTCTTTAAGTTTATGCTCAGCCTTTTCTTCTTACTTTCTTTTGCTAACTTCTGGAGAAGGTCCTGCATTTTTCTTTCCGTATCTGCATTCAGAACCGTGTCATCCGCGTATCTGATATTGTTGAGATTATGGCCGCCAATGACGAATCCTGGCAAGGCTTTTATTTCTCTCATAATTGCTTCGTTATACAGGTTGAAAAGTTCCGGTGAGAAAACACATCCTTGTCTTACGCTCTTTTCTATTTTTGTATACCTGCTGAGTACCCTTCGTATCCGTACACAAGCGGTTTCTTGATTATCTTAACGTCTTTTCCAAAAATGTCGACGTTGTCGAGCATTTCTATCAAGTCCTTGTATCGTACTTTGTCGAACGCCTGTGTGTAGTCTATAAAGCACAGTTAAAGTTGTTTCGTTACTACTCTCATAAACACTCCTTTTCTAACACAATTTAAAATTTCAGACTTCTTTTTCTCTAAGATTTTGGAAAATGAAAGAGAAGGGACTCAACCCAATAGTGAGTTGAAGACTAATAGGTTCGGCCCGCACCCCCATTAATCTTTATGATATAACCTATCTTTAGTTGAAAAAAAAAATATATAATAAAATATTCTAAGCAAAATTTGCTTTAAATTTAAGAAAAGAATTCATAAGCAAATGTCGTCATGAGTTCAAATTTTTACATTATAAATTTTAAATTTAGATATGACCCCACAAAATCTTAATCCAAATTTCAATTTCCATTGAATAATTGTTTTCTTTTCTTTCTTCTTCTAGATAATATAATCAATAATAATGATGATGATGATATATGTAAACATTTAATTGTTTGATATTGGTTGGCGTCAAAAATTTTAAATGTAATTAATTTAAACTTTATTTCCCCTAAAATAATTAGCCATACACTACAGAATATTTATAATAATGACTCCCGTTTTTTATATCCCTTTTCATATTTTCACGTTATTTGATTCCGGTTCTATAATTTTTTTTTTATTTTTTTTTTTTACATAAATGAGAATTAACCTATTTGATTTAGTATCAATGCAGACATGACCTGGAATTTAATTTTCTATTAATATTAATTATTCTAAATTACATTAGTTAATGGTTTTATCCCTTCTTATTAGCAATATAACTTGAGAATATATATATATATATATATATATATATAGTGATCCGCAGACAGATCTGTTTCGCTGTATGACAGCTCATCAGTACGGTTAGACTCCGATTGCTTTCTTAATCCTGGGGTAAATTTTTAATGTAATTATTTTGATATTAACATTATTGGGGGCCTGTTTTGGATTGGAACGGGGAAAAATGATGAAATATTTGAAAAAACTAGGTGAAATCTGACACCTTTTTTATGTACATTTTTATATTTTTTTTAAATTTTTTCTTTTTTATGTATCTATTTCGACTTGTGTTTTCTGTTAGAAAATGCAACACAGAGATCCGAAGGCGAATTGGCTTGGCGAAGGACGCGTTCCAGTAGTTGAGTAAAGTATTAAGAGACAGGAAAATTTCGCTGGAAACAAAGAAAAGAGTACTGGATTGCTATCGGATGTCAGTTCTTTAATATGGCAGTGAATGATTGTTTGTTTGTTTTTTAGGCTTAACGACCTATCAATCCTTATGGGATCATTTTAAGGTCATAACCAGTGATTTTGGGTAAAGTTATTTTATTTTTACAACGTTTTCCTTTTCACGATTCATTGGGAGGCAGTGAATGAAAAGATGAAGGAAAAACTTGAAGCAGTTGAAAGATGGTTCTACAGAAGGACGCTGCGGATATCATGGATTAAGCATGTGAGCAATGATGAGGTTTTAGAAAGAATGGAAACAAAAAGGAAACTAATACTGAGCATCAGGAAAAGACAACTGAAGTTCATGGAACATGCAATGAGGAAGGAGGGCTTGGAGAACCTGATACTAACGGGCCAGATAGAGGGAAAAAGAGACAAGGGAAAGCAGCGGATAACATATTTGAAGGGCCTGATCAGGTGGATGACAGAACGGGGCCACCATGGATAGAGAGACGTGGAGAACCATGATCGCCTACGTCCTGAAAAGACAGTGCACATAGAAGAATTAGAATTTCGACTTTTCTCACTTTCAGTTTGCAGTTTTTCGTTCCGCCTGCCAATCTGATGCGTTTTTCGCTTCCTTTGACCCCCTTTTTTCTTTCTTCCTCCTCCTTTTTTTAATCATTTCACCCCAAGCAAGGCGGTACTGCCACTGATGTGCAGGGGGTTACATAAAAGAGTTAAAGTTTTAGGAAAAAGGAGAGTGAAGACAAAGACGAACCAGCTACAGGGAGAGAAAGAGAAAGGGCAAGAGAAGGATGTAAACACAGGAGTGAAGACAGTTGCGAAAGTAGAGAGAAAGAAAAAGAACAAGATACGCGGGGTGATGCAGAAAGGACTGGAGATAAGTGAATAAGAGATGGGAATTGATTTTGCATTTAAATTCCTGGAGGTTATAGCCGTCAGGAAAGCAAGTATGTGGAAGGGAGTTCCACAGGCGGCAAGCGCGAGAAAAGAATCTCATGGACTAGAATTGACGCCTGGATTTGGTTGCTCTAACTGTAAAAGAGTGCGGCTATGTTGCGAGTCTGGTTGCCCGAGTAAATTCTTGTGGGGGGAGCACCAGTGACCTAAGTTCATCAGATCTTCTTTCTTTTCTTTTTCTTTCCGCTACCCTTACTTCAGATGAGCGTTGTGGTGCAGTAGATATCGACTCGGAACGACAAATCGGGGTGCTGAGTTCGAATTCCACTTGAATTTTTTGCATTTACTTACGCATAATACCTTGGGAAAGGTAGTAATCCGTCTCTTCCCTCCAGTTATGGGTTAAATAACATGACAGATTGAGTTCTATAGTCTTGGCTGGCAACCAGTCTACCGCAGAAAGCAATGGCAACATACTGCAGGATAATCTTCTGCCCAGTCAGTCATGTCTATTTCGAGACATGATCGCCCAAAGCGTGTATCACGTATGGCACTTAGCTGACTGACTCTTACTTCCGTTTTCTTTACACATGCACACACTCAAACAAATGATTGTATGTTATAATAATTATTATGATCGCCGATGATGTGGGTGTTAGTTTCACTTGTTCAAATAACCATACTATCTTGGAAAATCTTAATCGTTTTATATTTAACTTACACACACACACACACACACACACATATATATATATATATATATATATAAAATTAAGGCAGACACGTTTTTTCATGGTAAATCGGATGTATAGGCCTATTTCAGGCGAACCATCATCAGCTTCCGTCTTTATTTTACAAAGGATTTTATATATCTATATATTTATATATTTTTTAATCATTTCACCCCGAGCAAGGCGGAAACGCCACTGATGTGCAGGGGGTTACATAAATGTAAAAAGATTAATTAGAAAAGAGTGAGGAGTACAAACTAGTTAGAAAGGAACAATAGAAAGCAGGTGCGATGACAGATACATAGGTGGAGAGAAAGGGAAGGTTATACGGGGGTGGGGAGAGAGCTAGAGTCCAGTGGTTAGTAGATGAGTATTGACTTTGCATTTAAATTTCTGGAGGTTGTAGCCGTCAGGAAAGCAATATATATATATATATATATATATATATATATATATATATATATATATATATTAAAAAAGGATTAATTCAAAGATGTTGAATGGCCATTTCGATATGAAGATCCCCACGGGGGACGACACATCACCTCAGCAACAGAAAAAACCTTTCAGAAACTGGAGAAAAATTAGTCTACTTTTCCTTTTTAATTAGATTGCAAAGAAATTAAAAAATAAATAATAAAATAAAATAAAATAAAATAAAAATAAAAATAAAGGGAAAGAAAAAGAAAAAGAAAAAGAAAACGAAAAAGAAAAAGAAAAAGATAGAATAAAATCAAATAAATAAGAAAAGAAAAAAAATTGACATCGTCTGGGTTCGCAAAAAAAAGGGGGAATGTAACTAAAAATTAACAGACAGCCGTGTTAAATCGACCTAACTTTAAGCAACACGGAAGAAAGGTGGTAAGAGAGATAAAAGAAGGAAGGGAGGGTAAAAGAAAGAAACTAAAGAAAAAAAAATTTTTTTAAATATTACAGACGCTGGACAAATTCAAAAACCTAATTTCCCCAAAACGTTGAAGTATTAGAAAAAGGCCTTTACTTAAAAAGGCATAATTATTAATAAAAGGGAATAAAAAGATATAGGATTTAAAATAAAATTATTTTTAAAAAAATTAGGTCATTTGAAATTAAACTAAATAAAGACAACACTAGGTAAAAAAAAAAAAAAAAAAGTTAATTACAATTATTATATACATACCTATAGAAGTACACACATACATACATATATATACACACACAATTCTACGAATAAGAATACATATATACACATACACACACATACATTCAATTTATTACACACTTATATACATATATATATATAAATATATACACACATGTTATTCGGTGGATGCCTGCCCGGTGCAAGGCAAATGTAAATCCACCCATGTAATTTATGAAGCCCGCATTTCTCCATCTAATAACAAGGACAATTACCGGACCTATATTGGCATGTCCGCGGGCTCTTTCAAACAGAGGCTTTATAATCACAGGTACTCGTTTTCGAACCCTAAACAGAGATTCCAGACGGCACTATCACGTAGGTTCTGGGAAATGAAGGAGGAAGGGCAGGACCCTATAATCAGCTGGAAATTAATAGGCTCAGCTTGTACCCCTAAGGGTTTTCGTGATAGGTGTCGTCTGTGTTTATTGGAGAAGATTCTGATTTTGAAGTATCCTCATCAGGACTTACTTTTGAACTTTAGGAGGGAATTTATAAACAAGTGCCGCCATAGGGCGGATTTTAACTTCTAATTTCAAATTTTAATTTTTAAATTCTAAATTTTTCTATAATTTTTTTAATATTTAAAAAAAAATTTTTAATTTTAATTTTAAATTTAATTTTTTTTTTTTTTTTTTAATGTATATGTGTATGTTTGTGTGTGGATGTACTTTTTTATATATATGTATGTATATGTATATATGTATTTACGTATGTGGGCTATATGTAATTTTGAAAAAAATTTTTTAGCTATTTAAATGCTCCTTTTCATAATATTCATTAATATGTATGTGTGTGTGTGTGTGTGTGTGTGTGTGTGTGCATGTGTGTGTACACATGTATATTATGTGTATATGAATTTTTTGTATATAGGTGTGTACACACATATATATGTGTGTATGCGCATGTATATGTATATAAGTGTGTAATATATATGTGTGTATATATTTATATATATATATGTATATAAGTGTGTAATAAATTGAATGTATGTGTGTGTATGTGTATATATGTATTCTTATTCGTAGAATTGTGTGTGTATATATATGTATGTATGTGTGTACTTCTATAGGTATGTATATAATAATTGTAATTAATTTTTTTTTTTTTTTTTTTTTTTACCTAGTGTTGTCTTTATTTAGTTTAATTTCAAATGACCTAATTTTTTTAAAAATAATTTTATTTTAAATCCTATATCTTTTTATTCCCTTTTATTAATAATTATGCCTTTTTAAGTAAAGGCCTTTTTCTAATACTTCAACGTTTTGGGGAAATTAGGTTTTTGAATTTGTCCAGCGTCTGTAATATTTAAAAAAAATTTTTTTTTCTTTAGTTTCTTTCTTTTACCCTCCCTTCCTTCTTTTATCTCTCTTACCACCTTTTTTCCGTGTTGCTTAAAGTTAGGTCGATTTAACACGGCTGTCTGTTAATTTTTAGTTACATTCCCCCTTTTTTTTGCGAACCCAGACGATGTCAATTTTTTTCTTTTCTTATTTATTTGATTTTATTCTATCTTTTTCTTTTTCTTTTTCGTTTTCTTTTTCTTTTTCTTTTTCTTTCCCTTTATTTTTATTTTTATTTTATTTTATTTTATTTTATTATTTATTTTTTAATTTCTTTGCAATCTATTTAAAAAGGAAAAGTAGACTAATTTTTCTCCAGTTTCTGAAAGGTTTTTTCTGTTGCTGAGGTGATGTGTCGTCCCCCGTGGGGATCTTCATATCGAAATGGCCATTCAACATCTTTGAATTAATCCTTTTTTAATATATATATATTTGCTCTGTAATATTTTATTACATGGAGCTCTCTTCCTGTATCATTTTTTAATATTAAAATAAATTTTTAATATTAATTAGGATCGGGTTTTTTCCCTTGGATTGAAGTATCTGAATTAAAATATATATATATATATATATATATATATATATATATATATATATTGTTATGTATGAAAAGTAATGAGAGTGGTGTCATAAACAATTTATTTCAATTCCAAACAGCACACTACATGGTTTTCCCTTCAAAGTAATTCACCTCGATTATAAGGCACTTTCTATTCTTTTCTGTCGCACTGCTGGAAGGATTCTTCTTGAATGCTTCTCAACCCGCTGCTATTGCCCTTTTGGGGGTCTCCGCCCCTTCAATGATTTATTTCTGAAATAAAACAAGCCATCACTTGGATGTAATAATGTTTTCAAGGATTGTGTTATGCGTATGTAACTGTTATTGGTTAATATTGGTTAATTGAAAATTATTGTAGCAACATTCGAAAATATTAGGGAAAAAATAAAATATAAAACAAATATGAACTTTATTAAATTTACCGATTACATAAAACAACTCATTCAGAAATTCGAAAAAATAAATAAAAAGTGAATAGGCAGAACTTGTTGATATTATTCAATTATTGTTCCGGGCCATTTCGATATTGATAAAAAATGAAATTTAACTTCAATCTGAAAAACGCTGCGATTATTTAAAATCTTTCGACTTGAACTAAGATATATATTAAAGCTTTTTGGAAATTTTTTTTCGTTCTTTTTTCATGGGAACCCCCGGCTTAGAGTAAAAAGTAATAATTTTCATTTTTTTTTAAATACACACTTAAATGCTTTTATCTTTTTCGTTTTAGCTCTGACGAAGCCTTAAATTGGCGAAATGCATCATCTGTTTGATTAAATCTTTCCTCTCATTTCATGCTACATTTCCAATGTATCATATTTCAAAATTTTGTCAGGATTTTAATATCCGATTTAAATTAACATATTTTTAAAATACATATATATTTAATTTTGAGCCAGTTTTCATTCTTACATATATAGTTTATATTTTTATCTTCTTTGCTTTACACAGGCGGCTCTAAAGACAGGAATAAAGTAGGAAATGCTGCTTTCTCTAACAACATCACACTACCAGACAATACATCAATTTTCAGTGCTGAAGCTACAGCCATAAATTTAGCTTTAGACTTCATCCTCGAACTTAACCTCAACAAATATATAAGATTTTCAGACTCATTATCAGTGCTAATGGCACTAAAAACCAAAAATCTAAATAACCCTCTGATCATCAATCTCCCCAAAGAATCAACCTCATCACCCAAAACAAAACCATTATTTTATGCTGGATTCCCAACCACATTTGTCTCAGAGGAAACGAAAAAGTAGACATAGCAGCTAAAAGATCATTAAACATCAACATTAGTGATATAAAAATACCCCACACAGATTAAAAAACTTTAATCTACAACGACCAAATTGCAAGAATTGCGGAACTCCTGCAAAAATAACAAACCCTACAAAATTAAACCCATTCTCAAAGAATGGATAAAAGTTAAAATTTCCAATAGGAAAATGTCAAGAAGAGAAGTAGTAGTAATGACTAGACTTCAAATAGGCCACACCGCTGTCACCCATCCACACCTACTAAAAGGTGAGGAGGCACCAATTTGCATTTCATGTCAGGAGCTCTACACAGTGAGACATATGCTAACAAGCTGCATAGATCTTGAACAAATGCGATTAAGACACTATCAAGAAAACAATCTGAAAGACATTTTCAACATAGACCCTAATGACCTTTTAGAATTTCTAAAAGCAACAAAATTATATCACAAAATATAGTTGCAAAAGAAGATAGCATATAACCATCACTCATCAAATCACAACACATCTACTTATATCTCGACAGCAATAATCACAAAAGATCAACAAGCAGTAAACAAAAACCAAATAAATTCTTCAGCATTAAATGACCCAAAAGGGTAGATATTTGTGCGTGAGTGAATGTAACAAATTCAACTGGAATTCGAACGCGGCTCTCCGATTTCTCGTTCCAACCTGATATTCACTGCACCACCACGCACATCCGGAAGAACACATTATATAAAAACCAAAATAAATAAAATACGAGAAAACAGTAAATGTAAATTACGTGGAAATGAAGATGAGGTAGTACAATAAATAATCTGTGAATTTAGCAAATTAGTCCAGAATGAGTTCACGACCATATCATGTTCCCGTTCGGTCAGCGAAGTTAAGCTTGATCAGTATTTCGATAGGTGACCGCTAAGCTACGCGACAGACCTAGCAAGCTGTCGACGGATATAACCTCGCTACTTATACTAATAGAAGATCTCCACGTGTGCTGGACTGGCAGTACGCAAGACCTAACTGGAGTTTGAAGGGTGAGTTGTCCAAAAATATTAAATGAGTAGACTGGGTCGGAAAGGTGCTCCTTTAGGAATGGTGGAAGTTGATTTGTTTTAAACATCCATATTGATGGTATATGCAGAGACCAGAATCTATCTCGGGGAATGAAACATAAAACCGGATTTTGTATTCGTAAGCAATATGCTACGAAGTTTTGATGGATTTGACAGCGTAGACCTGAAAAAAATGAGTGGAAAAGTTTCTTGATCTTCTAAGAAAGCTAAAATAGTTGTGTAGCATGGATATGATAGTCGGACCAGTCGTTATAGGAGAACTGTGAACAATTACAAAGAGCACTGGGAAAAAATGTAAATCGGTGGAAGAGTTGGAACATCCCTAAGACGTCATTAATGAGAGTAATACTACGGAGAGTGTTGAAATATTGAGAAGACTTGTTGTCACTTATTCCCCACCGTAATCAACCAGTTGATACTGTTGTGACCACTCAATGAGTAAATAAGAAGAAGAAGAAGAAGAAGAAGAATGCATTAATGGAAAAAAATCACAGTAAATAACGAAAGATTTGCCAAATAGCTTCTTTCACCTTGTTTTCTTTTAAAGACCAAATAAGCAGATTTTTTTCGTTCTATAGAAAAAAAAAGTCATAAAAAAGTTTCCATACATTTTATGCAATCCCCCTCCCCCACACCTGGATGGTGCCTTTTAATATTATTGATCTTGAAGAGAAAAAAAACCCAAAAAACCCGGCAATTTGAATTGATTACGACGAGGCGTAATAAGGTTTTTTTCAAAAGCTTCAATTGGCTCATTCCTCGTAAGTGGACGATTTCCGTCTTCAGCGGTTGTGCCATTTGTCTTTGAATTTGCGATCTAAAATAAATCTGCCAATTCTCGACTGAGAAAAAGCGATAAAGGCAGATTTCAAAGACAATTGCTCGACTATTGAACGCTAAACATAACGGCTTTCAGTAACCTGATCATCTATCTCCATTCCCTTTTTATATTGTGGATTTTACAAGTACCAAAACTGTGTAGTGAAATGAATTGCTCTCAGCGTTAAATCAAAGACTTTTCCTATATGAGTCACAGGAACCGTATTTTGAAACAGAAGTTGCTAATAATTCCGACAAATACTGGAACTATATAGGGATGATACTCTTGTCCTGGCACAAAGCTTCTTCTTCATTGCATATATTGTTACTAGCACCAGAGCCCGGCATTGCCCGTGCAACTCAGAACATTTTAGTAGTAGGACTCGGTTATATAAAAAAATAATTATATAAAAAATTGTTGTTTCAAAATTGTTAAAAAATTCCATTAAAATATCTATTTTCTTTTGTTTTGCGTAAACGTGATTTGATGTTTGGTGTGACATTGTAAACAACATTGCAGTTGTTTTTGTTTCAAAATTACGGGGGGAAATATTTACATTTTTGATGACTAAATGAATTTAACATAAAAATAAAAATTATATATTTTGTTTTGCTGAAATTAGAAATATGAAAACTATTACGCTCTCAGTTCAGAAATTTTCGAAGAATATTTAAAAATGTAGACTTTTAATTTTAGAGGAAAAAAATAAATATAAAGGCTCGTTTTTTTGTTTTTTGTATAAACAAATATTTTAGTCGCGTTTGACACGTGTGATTTGATTTCTGTGACGTAATTCAGCAACCATCTTAGATCTTAGATGTTTTACGGAGAAAATGTAAACAATCGGCTGCAATGACCAAAAAGTGCGAAAGGGAAAATTGCTGAACTTAAACTCAAAAGTATGTGTCGACCTGATTTCCCTGTAGATATGTGTTCCCTAGAAAGTTTGAATGGCGTAGCTTAAAAAATGTAGGCGTGCATAGCTTACAGTCACACACAGACTCACAGGTTGTCTTTTATATATACAGATTATAAAACTTGATCTTACACTGCCATTTTATTAATCATTTAAATGCTATAACAGCAATAATAGCAACAAGGAAAATAACACTAACTACTATGAAGTCGTCAACATTTTAGCGAAAAATAGAATCGTAAGAGAGAAAAACTCGTCGAAGCGTAAATGTCTTAAGAGCCTAGTTGGTTATTGGACGTTAGCGCGGGTTTGAGATTTGGTGCAGTGGATATCAGTTCGGTAAGGGTTCTAACAGGAGATGGAAAGTGCGACACAGAGATCCGAAGGCGAATTGGCATGGCGAAGGACACGTTCCAGAAGCTGAATAAAGTACTAAGACACAGGAAATTTTCGCTAGAAACAAAGAAGAGAGTGCTAGATTGCTATGTGATGTCAGTTCTTCAATACGGCAGTGAATGCTGGACAATATCATCGAAGATGAGGAAAAAACTTGAAGCAGCGAAAATGTGGTTTTACAGAAGGATGCTGCGGATACCGTGGACCGAACATGTGAGCAATGATGAGGTTTTGGAAAGAATGGCCTTGAAAAGAAAACTAATAGTGAGCATCAGGAAGAGACAACTGAAGTTCCTGGGACATGCAATGAGGAAGGAGGTCTTGGAGATCCTGATACTGACAGGCCAGATAGAGGAAAAAAGAGACAGAGGAAGGCAGCGGATAATATATTTGAAGGGCCTGATCAGGTGGATGAAGGAACGGGAGTTGTGTGGTGTAACAGGAGAAAACATATTAAGAGCCACCAGAGATAGGGAGACGTGGAAAGCCATGATCGCCTACGTCCTGAAAGGATAGGGCACATAGAAGAAGAAGAAGAAGAAGAAGAAGAAGAAGGGACATCAGAAAGCCGAAATCCTTGCTTTGACTAACGCGCAAATACGCTTGGGAAACGTGTTAATCTGCCTCCTCTATAACTCTCTTAACTTATATGGGTTAAATAGTAGAACAGATTGAGTTCTATAGCCTTGGTCGGCAACTAGTCTGCCGCAGAAAGTAATGGCAACCTACTACGGACAAATCTTCTGCACAAGTCAGTCATGTCTCTTTCGAGATATTTTTTTTTATAATCCCATATGGCACTTGATTAACTGAATTGATTAACAATTCCCAAACGAAAGACGAGCAACGCAATTATGAAATGGAAGTTTGTCTCGCATCTGATGATTCCAAAATTTAAATTTAAGGATCTTTGAATAATGGATGAGCTAAAAAATCTCTCTAAATTTATTTATAAATGGAACTTTGTGTGTGTGTGTGTGTGTGTGTGTGTGTGTGTGTGTGTGTGTGTGTGTGTGTGTGTGTGTCCCCATTACCTATAGACTCTGAAACGGCTGAACCGACTTTCTTGAACATTTACACAATTACACTATAAGCGTCTGCGAGTGTTCTTAGCTAGGTTTTGTGTCGAGGTACCTCCGATAAATATCGAAAATCGGGAACCGAAAACATCGTTTATTATTATTATTTACTAGAAATATAGCCCGGCGTTGCTCGGGTGTAATGAAAACTTTAAAACTAATCTATGATCCTGGAGCTCAAACTCTTTTGGACGTTGGCACGGAAGACTAAAAAGCAATAGTTGTTTCCAGTTAAAGCGGGTTATAGAAGGAGTGGTCGACGAAATATATTAAACACAGGACAAAAGAAACGCTACCATCGTATTCCTCACCCAGTCAATACTACAAGATAAAAAAAGTTTTGTGTTGTCTTATCGTCGTGTCAGTTTAATTATGTGTTATGCAAGAAGCAAGAGAAAAGCTGGGGGGGGGGGGGAGAAATTAAAAGAAACCGATATGGAATAAAAGGAGCCTGATATCTCTGACAGGGAAGCGTAGATTTTTTTCTTTTCTTTACGACTATCAGCCTCATGTTTAGGTAGTTTCATGTTTAGCTAGTTTCATGTTTAGGTAGTTTCATGTTTAGATGGGTTGATTAGTCTGGTTCTCAAAATACCAGAATATTTCACAGTTATTTTTAAAGGAAATATTTTTCAACATGTCCGAACTGAATTCGTTTTCACAATTTCAAGTTCATTCTCTTGTTTGTTTTTATATTCTGTTTTTTTTTTTTGTTTTTTTTTTTTTTTACCATTCAGTATTCAGATATTGTTATTATTGCATTTTCACTTCGTTTTTCTTCTGTTTAAATTTCTGGTTAAGACTTGGGTGTACCAAATTTTAACCAAAGACGAGAAAAGTTGCAAACATGGCGTGCCATGCAATCTGGAAAAATATATTTGTGATCCTTGCATGGAGAGAAATCTACGCAAGATGTTAGAAGTACCGATGAGGAGGATTTTTGAAATTCCCATATTTTAGGGCTACCATGTATTTGATCCACATATTTTTTGCTTATTTTGATATAATACCTAAAACCCAACAGCAACAGGTAACGTTGAGGTGATTATTATTATTATTATTATTATTAGTATTAGTATTAGTATTATTAAGTGAAAGAGTAAACATGCCGACAGTGACGCTGGGGTACAATTATACAGAGCTCAATATACCTATCATGGCACTTAGGCTTATCAGTTAGTTGCTTTTGTTTAGCGGTGTATCAACCTCTATGGGTTATTAAATGCCGAAATCTAAATATTTTTAACGTAATTTGATGTTTTTTGATAATCATTACACCCCAAGCAAAGCAGTACTGCCACTGGTGCGCAGGGGGCTACAGTGAGAAAATATAAAAGGTACAGGGGATGTTAAAGAAAAAATAAGAGATGGATTGGAATCAATTAGATAAAAGATGGCAATTTGACATTGCATTTAAACTTTTGGAGATTGTAGCTATCAGGAAATCAAGCAAATGGAAGTAAGTTCCACAAACGGAAAGTGCGTTAAAAGAAACTGTTAAAGTAGAAGGGAGGGTTACATTTAACTATTGCAACTAAATAGATTTTGAACCCAGTTGTATGCCCTCAGTTACAGGAAAATGTATTGATCATTTTGCCATAAAATATATTGTTGATAATTCTATTATAAAATGTATTGCTGGTCATAAATATTGTTGATAATTTTGCTATATAAAATGTACTGCTTGTAGTTATACTGTAAAAATTTATATTTTATACTTTCATAGTGTTTTGTTCTTGTTTTAGAGTCCACTATTTGTCCATAAATGGGATCCCAACAGGTATTACCACCCCGAGGTTGATAAGGGCATACAATCTCATGCACGGAAGATGGTGACAGGTTTGGATAAAATCGGCGTATAACCTCGCAGATAAACCTTTAGCTCGAGTAACCCGGCAGGTTAGTGTCCACAAGTATCATAATGTGACTTCCAAATCGCCTTGGCTGCCTCATCTTTGAAGCTTGGGAAAAAATACACCTCTCGACACCCTGCCATAATGCTCCTCAAGTATTCGCGCTTGCGAACTTAGATGTACCGAGCATCACTTGCTTGTGGTACACGCCCAAATGGTTAAATTCAAGTGACAAGGTAGTCTGTGCCAGTCAGTCAGTCAGTTAAGTTCCGTAGGTGATAGACTCTTTGGGCGATCATGTCTCTTTCGATCCATGACTTTCTCGCAGTAGGTTACCATTCCTTTCTGCTAAGGCTTATAGAACCCAATGTGCCCTACTATTCAACCGGAGATGGATTAATGCCATTCCCAAGGGTATTTGCAACAAATTCAACTGGAATTCGAACTCGGCTCTCCGATCTCTCATTTCGAGCTTATATCAATTGCGCCACAACAATATCGATGATGACAGTCAATTAAAATTAGAATTCATGTGAGCAATGCATTGTGTAGCATTAAGGCAAATGAGAATCATCTATAGTGTAGAATTGGAACATTTATTATTATTATTATTATTATTATTATATAATCATATCACCCCAAGCAAGGCATTTTATTGCCACTGTTTTGCACGGGTTCGTTTTATTCACTTACGTGCAAATTCACTTGGGAAAGGCATGAATCCAATTCTTCTCGACTCCATTTGATTAGTAATACTTGTATCACTAAACCGTTATCTCCAAAACAGATTCTTACAATCTAAGAATATTATCTGGCTTTAAATAACCTGCAAATAGTTGATAAGCCGTAAAAAACGAATCAATAAAAAAATGATCTCTATAATTGCAACCCGTTCAAATCTAGGGTTAAACCTTATCTTCCCGACACACGTCCCCCATTAACTGTGCATTTTACTCTCAAGCTCTCTACCTAGAGTGACTCTCTTGCCTTGCACATGGTGAATATTATTGCAAAAAGCAGGCATAATAAAATCTGACTTATAAATCATTTGTAGTGTTTTGATCCCCCAAAGGTAAACTCGATTCGCGAGTTTAAAACTTAATCAAACTTCGTAATTAGAAATAGATTGGTTCGCTTATCATCTTAGTCATACTACTCCCCGGTCGTTTGAACAAGAGTACAGGCTTATCTCTTGTTCCCTGATTAAGATTGGCTTCTAACGTCTCCGACTGAACTCTGAAATTTTATTCAGTAATTAAATCTTGCCCTTTTCTTGTCCAGAATTAGCTGTTATCTTTCCTGCATAACCTTAAGAACTTCACTTTTTGCTCTTTTTTACGCTTATACAGCACCACACAGCAACCCTCTACCTTGAGCGGCTCTTAGGTTCAGTATTGGGTGAATATTACTACAAAATATTAATCATTTAAATATAATCATTAATTATTTATTTTAATTTTATAGAGCCCATCTAAAATTTCATTGGGTGTAGTTGATTAAGTAATCTGAATCAACTACACCCAATGAAATTTTATCAGCATTTTTGGTGGGTGCAAAAATTCAGTCGTGCATTCCTGTATCTTCTGCTGTTTTTTTAAATGTTTTTGAATATTATCGAGTTAGGTTTTTAGGAGAGCATGTCGAATTGTTATTGACTTATGCTTCTAGGAGAGTATGATGAGATTTGCCCAAAGAAAAAGTATGACCAATGAAAATCGTTATTTTCATTCCGCTCGTAATCCCTGTGGGGCTCAAACATTCTTTACAAAGTGAAAGTTGAATCTTCAGAAATTACTGGTGTCCTTTTTATGTGCATATATCAAAAAGATGAAGAAAAATCGGTACGTCTGATCTTTTACCAAACAATATATCTACAGCATATCTTTAAGGAATCTGGCGTATATTATTTCAATAAACAGTACTTCAAAAAACTTTTAATGCGTTTTATTTTTAAGGCCATCCTTTACGTTACGAAAATTGAGAAACGGACTTAACTGTTTGCTCCACATTTTTTTCTTTTTTCGCTTTATTTAACGATTCTTATTGAGCTCCTGGTTACAAGCTAAAAAGGTTTAGCCCAAAATTGAAAATTCTTCTTTAACTTTTTTTTTCTTGCGTCAAAATAAGACCAACCAATATTCTTCTATCCTGACATTCGACATGTTTATCAAAGATATCATGGAACCGATCAATTCTACTCCAGGATATGTTTTATAAATATTTTTGAGAACAAAATTACCAAAATTATAAAACATTAAACTGAGATGTGCTCTATATGCGCGGCAAAAATATTGCGTTCCGTCAGAAGTACGTTTATTGTTATTATACCTAAAGACACTGCATGTATTGTGAAGAGCTACAAACGAAATCGATCGATGATCAAATGTTTTCTTTTTATTACTTTGGACGTGAATCGGGTATAAATTGGACAGTTTGCCGGTGAAGTAAAAGCAATGGTTACATTGGAGTGGCTAAAGAGATATCACGAGAAAGGGATTGAATAGCGATTATAATCAGTTCATAAACATGATGATGAAAACTTTGAAAGCCATTACTAACCTGAAGTGACTGACGAGATATCTCCAGAAAGAACTGACTTGGGTTTTCAATTCTTGTTATGTATCGATTAGCAATTATAAACAGTTCGTATACATTTGAAAACTATTACTACCCAAAAGTGGCACTTAACTGACTAATCTAACAGGGATTAAAAACATCTAATGCGCGATGAAAATCTCCAGAAAAAAATTGTCTTAGTTTTTCTTATTCTGGCTATGTATTGAATAGTGATTACAGACAGTTCATATACATGTTGATGAAGACCGTGAAAACCGTTACTACCCTGAAGTGACTGGCAGGATATCTCAAGAAATAATTTCGTATACATGTCAATGAAGACTGTTAAAACTATTACTACCTTAAAGTGGCTGACGGGATATTTCCAGAAAGAATTGTCTTCGGTTTTCCTGTTCTGGCTATGTATTGAATAGTGATTACAGACAGTTCATATACATGTTGATGAAGACTGTGAAAGCAATTGCAAACACGAAGTGGCTGACGGGATATCTCCAGAAAGAATTGTATTAGGTTTTCCTGTTCTGGCTATGTATTGAATAGTGATTACAGACAGTTCATATTCATGGATATGAAGACTGTGAAAGCAATTGCAAACACGAAGTGGCTGACGGGATATCTCCAGAAAGAATTGTATTAGGTTTGTCTATTCTGGTTATGTCTGAAATAGGAATTATAAACAGTTCATATACATGTTGATGAAGATGTGGTGATACCGAGCAAAACGAGGGACCGGATGTTTGCACTCTCAGGACCAGAAAGCAAATGACCAAAACTGGTCTTTGTACACCCGGCTTCATGCATATGTTCCGGCAAAAAAAACAAAAATTAATAAATATCAAATTCCAGTTCGCGAGCCTACGTGAATTTTATTTATCGGCCAATGGGAAGCCCAGAATTTAATACGGGTGTATTCCCAAATGACCTGCTGGTACCCACAAAGACGAAATAAAATGCCGAGACAAAAAGCATCGTCATTTGAGAAAGTGCGAGCGTAATTAGCACGTCCCTTGACCTCGTCAAGCGACCCACTATGCTCGCCTCCTTTCCCTCTCATCTTCTTCGCTGTCGCCTGAGCTACTTACCCGATCTACGGAGCGGAAAACATCAAAGACATTCCTGACTGCCAAACGCTCCCACATACATACCACAAACTCTCTTTTCAGCATTTGCTGCTATAAACATTTTAACGTCCTTTAGACCCATCCTAAACCGATTACTTTTATTTGTAAAAACCTTAATGGATATATGCGTATATATAAAATGTTGTTTCTATACTCAATTTGATTATCTTGTTTTATAACCCCTTTTATAACTTATAGTGGGATATCTACTAACGAGGCCAAATTCAGTTAATCTGTTTTAACATACAACTACGTTTTACTAGAACGGATAACCCACTATAAAGAAAATCATTACTAAGTTGACATGTCTGAAGAAATAGCTCCATAAAGAATTGTCTTGAGTATTCCTGTTCTGGATATGTATCAAATAACGATTAGGAACAGTTCAAATACATATTGAGGAAGACTGTGGAAGCAGAACTACCCTGAATTGGCTGACGGGACATCTCCTAAAAGAATTGTCTTGTGTTTTCCTATTCTTTCTATGTATCGAATAGCGTTTATTTCATATGTATGTTAATGAAGGCTGTGAAAGCCATTACTATATGAAGTAGCTGATGAAATATCTCCAGAAGGAATTGTCTTAGGTTTTCTTATTTAGCCTATGTTTTTAATAGCGATTATAAACAGGTCATATACATGTTGATGAAGACTGTGAAAGCAATTACAACCCTGAAATAGCGGACGGCATATCTCCAGAAAGAATTGTCTTGGGTTGGCTTATTCTTGTTTAGTAGCAGATAGAGATTTTCAACAGTTCATATATGTTGATGAAGATTTGAAAGTTATTACTGCCCTGAAATGACTGACAGGATATTAATTGGAGTAGATAGATCTATCTATCGCCCGGTTCACACTCCACCCACGTCTATTGAACAGATTAAGAGGCTCATTTCTTGTTCCCTGTTTAGGATGTGGTTTCCGGCTTTCTCTTTACCAATCTTCTCACTTTTTTTTTTCAATTGGAGTAGATAGACTGAACTATCGCCCGGTTCACACTCCACCCTCGTCTATTGAACAGGTGAAGAGGCTCATCCCTTGTTTCCTGTTTAAGATGCGGTTTCCGATTTTCTCTTTTCCAATCTTTTCACTCCTATGTAGCTCCCTGCACATCAGTGGCGTTACCGCCTTGCTCGGGGTGATACGATTAAAAAAAATATCTCCAGAAAGAATTGTCTTAAGATTTACTATTTTGGATATATATCTAACAGGGATTAAAAACATCTAATGCGAGATGTTGAAGACTATGAAAGCAATTACTGCCATGAAGTGAATAAAGGGATATCGCGGTAAAGAATTGTCTTGAATTTTCCTATACTGTTTTTTCTTTTCTTTTTATCGAAGTGGGATTTAACTTCGTCCCTGCATATTGATGAGGACAGTCGTTGGTCTGGCTATCCTGATACAGACGACACGATATTTCCTTTTCCTTTGTCTTTCTAATCTGACAGTGAATAAGCTCGTAGTTCTAAAACATTCATAGATGTTGATGTAGTTACTTAAATCAGTGACTGATTTGGAACGACTGACGAGACGTTTCACTGGTAGGGAGACTGTTGTTGAAAACATGTAAAAAGATATTTAAAGTACCATACGCAAGCGCTTAACAGTAAAAACATACAAGTTTCACCAGACAAAGAAAAATAAAATATTTGACTTTTCCATTATTTTCATGCGTTTTCTTCACTGAGATAAGCGGATCATGTTAATATTTTTTATGAATATTTTGCGGATAGATTTTGTTAAGTCTCCATTTATATTTAATAATCTAATAGATTTTTTTTTTATAATCATATCGCCCCAAGCAAAGCATTTTATTGCCACTGTATTGCAGAGGGTTACATAGGGGGAAAGTTATGAGAAAGCGTGTCGGGAAGTGGTTATAGAAGGATGACTGTGGCCATAAAGTGAGGGATTAATTTATATATTGATTGTAATATAAAATTGATCCCCCACTATATTTACATATAATTTCTTGTCCGTTGATAAACCGTAGAAAACAAATCAGTCAGTCAATGAAATACTGATTAGCTACACATGCATGTCTTTTAGATTTATTTACATTCTCTGGAATATAAATGTATAGAATTTTTTTTTATAATCATATCGCCCCAAGCAAGGCATTTTACTGCCACTGTTTTGCAGGGGGTTACATAGGAGGAAAGTTATAAGAAAAAGTGACAGGTTATAGGGAGTGTCAGGAAGTGGGTAAGAGAAGGATGAGAATACTGATGAGAGAGGAATGGACGGAGAAAGAGCATGAGAGAGAGAGGATGCAGGTTAATGAGATAGGAGATTACTATTGGCTTTACATTTAAATTCTTGGAGATTGTAACTGTCAAGGAGGTAATTAAACGGAAAGGAATTCCACAGGTGGGAAGTGCGAGAAAAGAAGCTGATGGAGTAGAATTTGCGTTTACATTTTATTGGTTTTACACTATAAAGGGTGGGACCTAGTTGCTAATCTTGTGGCTCGAGTAAATTCATATATAGGTGGTACCAGTGAGCTATGTTCATCGGAGCAGAATATTTTTATCCTCTATGAACTTTCCTGCCCGTCATCATCATGCCTGATGTAAGTCTCCTTGAGAGTAACACACTGAGCCTCCATGGCTTCACTTTCTCAACTGATTTGAAGTGAAACGACTATATCGTATCTATAGCTGCATCTACTGCTAGAAAGTGTAAGTCTCTGTGTCGGGCGAGAAAGCTTTTCATCTTCTACATTTTTAAATCCACCTTTCGTCTATGCATTGAATGCTGTTACCATATCTGGTCGGGTACTCTTGTGTGGGGAAACTTGTGTAAACGGCTTACCTCGGAAACGTCAACGTGTCTGTGCGTTGCGTAAAATCTAGCTGCTCCGTGGTAAAAAGAATCAAAATGACGGCGCCCATGTTTTATGCCAGGCAATATCGGACAATTAACGCGAAATCTCGTTGTCTCGTCATTCGCATGCAAATTATGGTCGGTCCTCGAGAGTGTAAAGCAAGCCGGGTTTTTTTTGTTTTTTGTTATTTTTTTGTTTTAGTTTTTTTTGTTTTTGTTTTTTTGTTTTTTAGAACGGCAGAGCGCGTTTTGTTTCTTGCGGACCGTGCGTGAGTTGTTTAAAGAAGAAGAAAACTCTCGCCTATTTTTTTCCCTACCACTAAAGAAAAAAAATCATTCTCATACAACGATACATTCGCTATGCGTTCCTTACCTCCCAGCGCCACGTATTGTTTACATTAATCACTCAACCGATGTTTTTTTTATGGCAATGACATGGTGGTTAGTAAATATACTACACATTTTTCATTGTCTAAGGGTGGTTTTACTTTCATAAAAATGAATTAGAATTTTTTTTAATACGCATGTAAAAATATAGACCAAAGAAATTTTATTCACCCTCAATCCTGCTGAATTCATTTAAAATCTCTAAACTTTTTTTTTTAATCATATCACCCCGAGCAAGGCGGTAACGCCACTGATGTGCAGGGGGCTACATAGGAGTGAGAAGATTGGAAAAGAGAAAACCGGAAACCGCATCCTAAGCAGGAAACAAGGGATGAGCCTCTTCACCTGTTCAATAAACGTGGGTGGAGTGTGAACCGGGCGATAGTTTAGTCTTTATCCCTACTGTCAGTCAGCAATAAATGACCCTCACTACCATCCACATCATGGGGGTAACCATGGTGGTAACTGTTACATTCGTCTTGGAAGACGCACCCGTATTTTTCAGGGTATTTTTTGGAAAAGAAAAATGCGTCTTGCTAGCAGAAAAATGCGGTATCTATCTATGTGCTTTTGTCTATCAAGACAGAAGTGATCATGGCTCTTCACAGTTTCTAATCTTTGTTACTTTCGGTAATACTTAATCTTTTTATGATTGTTCTTTATCTTTATGCTTCTTGCTTCGCCATCTATTTGCACAAAACTCATCAACTAAGTTTCTCCAGCTCCCCTCTGTTTCTCTCGCATTTGATGCATCCTGTGAGTGTTAAATTCTGCAAACATATCTTTCTTTTGCCTCAAAAATCTCACTTGTGTCTTTACAGGCAAAATATAAAGATTCTATAACATTTAGACTTAGAATTAGGGTTAGTTGTGGCACCTACAATATTAAAAAAATAAATGCATCACTATTTTCTGTTTTCCCGAACCTGTTTTTTTCCCTCTTAGTAAAGTTTTCCCATTTTCTTCCATGTCAAGTAATTCCCTTGCGTCTTAGTTAAACTGAAATGATTAAATATATATACAAATAAATACACAACGGTCTTAATTATAATAGAAAAAAATGTATCCATTATATTTTACCTTTTTATTTACACTAGCATGATAACCCGGCGTTGCCCGTGCAACTCAGAACATTTTAGTAATAATTAAATTAACCATTGGCATATTTTTTTACATATTTTGTTTTGTTTGAAAAAACACTTTTTTTAATATTTCTTTTGTTTCAAAATTACGGGGGAAAATATTCACAATTTTTTATTGACAAAATGAATTTTTAAAACGTCGGAATAAAAATTAAATATAAAAGCTCATTTTTTTTTTAATAAAAAATATTTTAGTCGCGTTTGACACGTGTGATTTGATTTCTGTGACGTAATTTAGCAACCATCTTAGATCTTAAATGTTTTACGGAGAAAATGTAAACAATCGGCTCCTTTGGCCAAAAAGTTCGAAAGGGAAAATTGCTGAACTTAAACTCAAAAGTATGTGTCGACCTGGCTTCCCTGTAGATATGTGTCCCCAGAAAGTTTGAATGGCGTATCTTAAAAATGTAGGCGTGCATAGGGAACAGTCACACACAGACTCACAGATTGCCTTTTATATATATATAAATATTTATGAATTTAGATTGATCAGCAACACAGTTCGTAAAGGGACATATGATTTTGTAAATAATATTGGTTCGCTGTCAATTTGATCTTGCAGGTTAGTTATAATGAAGTTAGCATTTTCAAATATTTTGGGTTTTGTCGACAGGAGTTGTATATTTCTTTATAATATTTCTTAGGAATATTTCTTTATTATGTCTCTATAATAGTTCTTGCCTATAGTTACCATGCATTTGATTTTTATAGAAAATGTTAATGTTCGTGGGATTTTTTGTTCTTTTGTTTGTTTGTTTATTGTTTTGTTTTTGTGTATATATATATATATATATATATATATATATATATATATATATATATATATATACTTTGAGGTTCTGTGTATCTATTGGTTATGATGGAAAGAAAAAATATCTAGTACAGTGATCTATGAGATGATTGGAAACCCCTTATTTACCAGTGTTTGTTTTATGTTGTTAAGTTCTTGAAAGAAAAGATGAGAGAGTATGACTTCTCATGCGCTCTCAGGGGGAAATCTTTTATGACACCAATTTTATATTTAAGAGGCGATTGACTAGTAAAAATATAGTGACAAAACTTTCTACTTGTGGGTTTTTTATAAAATGATGTAGTGAATGTACAGTTACTGGACTCGAAGAAGGTCCAAGAATAGGAGTTTAGTTATTTGTCTAAGTTCAGGCGTAATGTTGAGGACAGAATTTTTTCGAATGTAGTTTCGAGATTATTAGTTTCGTTTTTTTGTTTTCAGCTAAAATAAAAATATCATTTACATAGCGGGCATATATTTTCGGTTTCCTAACTTTTTAGTGCCTTGTTTTCTACGTGGGATATATAATAGTTAGAGAAGCACTGAGTAGATTTCCTATACTTGATCCATTAACTTGAAATTTTGCCATTATTGTCGTAGAATGGGGTTATATATGGGCCAGTGGTTAGAACGTTCGCTTTCTGACCATGAAGCCTGGGTTCGAGTCTCACAATGGTCGATTTGTGAGGAAGATAAATTCGGTCTGGAGAAGGCGATCACATTTGAAAAGTGCCTGAAAACTGTACCACGAATTGACGCAAGCCTTGTGACGATTCTCTTTAAGGGACCATCAATGGTTGTGCTAACACGAAATCACAAGTCATCGTGACTGAGGCTTTGAGCGTTCTAGCCTTGTTCCTGCCAGATAATGCGATTTCTCACCCAGAAACTGTAACTAAAGTCCGTTCAGCAGAGTTGCAGTATAAACCACAAGTGAGGTTCTGCGGGTGTTGAACATGTGTGCCTGACCAGGCGTCTACAATGGGGATTAGCTAGCTGCCCTGGTAGATGGGTATGTTCTACTACGGATGGCCATTATTATTATTAATATTATTATTATTATTATTATTATTATTTATATATATATATAGAGAGAGAGAGAGACAGAGACAGACAGACAGACAGACAGACAGATTATAAATAATAAGCAGGTTTTCATATATGTCTGAAAGAAAATTATGTGCATTGTGGTGTAATGAATATCGGCTCGGAATGAGAAATTGGAGAGCCAAGTTCGAACTTCAGTCGAATTCGTTTCATTCGCTTACGCACAAATACCCCCCCATACCATTTATAGATTGAATAGTGGAAAAATCTGCTTAGGCAGTTATATCTCGAAAGGGAAAGTCAGTCAGTTAATTGCCATACGTGATGCACGCTTAGGTGATCATCTCTCGAAATAGACATGATCGCCCAAGCTTTTATCGCGTATGGCAATTAACTAACTGTATTCGTTGAAAAATTAACATAACCTCATAAACTGCACCGCTTGTCTTTTCTTACGTTCCTACGACACCACACTGAAACACTCTATCATGAGTGGCTCTTGGGCCCTGTATCGGGTGAATATTAGAAACCATGTGCACAAATACTGAGAGCAAGAGTAATAATCATAAAATACACTTTAAAATCAGCTATTTTCTTTAATTTTTTTTATAACTGTGCATATACTGCACATTTAGATAACAATGGCGCTAACGTTATTTCGAATAAATTTGCACGTCATAATGCTGTCGGGTAAGCTGGCTAATGATAGTAACGTTTAAATAAAATTCTTTACATTCAAACAACCGACACAAAGGACTGTCAAATTAAAGTCATTAAATCTCCGTTTCAACTGTAACTATTGATTTCTCAATTGATAGATCCTGATGAGAACACCAATTCGAAATAATTAAAGGGTATGGACAATTCCTCATCTCAAAAATGAAATACCAAATTATCTATTTTATGAAAATCTGTACAAATACGCCATACTAACCAAATGTCGAAACTGATATTGAATATACAAGCTTCAAAAGTACATCAATTTCGCTAAATTAAATCTGGTGATTATTGTGTTATTTTCTATCTGTTACTTACTCTGGTCAATTTCTACTGATCCAGTAGATATTGGATAGACTATACCTAATAAATATATATATATATATATATATATATATATATATATATATATATATATATATATATATATATCTGATTGAGCACTCTGGGAGAGTGGTAGACTTTGTAAACAGTAGCTACTCCGACATTTACGCACTGCTCATTCGATAATGAATTGGATCACTCTAGCTATTGGGCGTGTTTATACGCGCAAAAAAGCCTGCCTTCTTCTACTGGACGCTCGTGGCCTAGGGGTAGAATCGCCGACTGACGCCAATTCGGTCGGGTTTCAATCCTGGGTTAGGAAACGACCGGAGTCTAACCCGTACTGATGAGCTGTAATACAGCGAAACAGATCTGTCTGCTGATGACTATAGTAAATATATATATATATAACGTTAGATACGTGTTCGTGTGATAAAGCAACTTTAGATGTTCGTGTGATAAAGCAACTTTAGATAAAATGTTTGTTTAACTGTATGTGCCAACGCCACATGCCAGTTTAATTAAAAAAGAACATGACCCTTTAAGGATGAAGTACTTTGAAAACATATTAATAACATTATTACCAACTATAAACACATATATATATATATATATATGACACACAGAGGAAAGCAGAAAACAACCACCCACAAGATATGATACAATAAAAAAGTACCCGATAAAAAATTCAGCAAGAAGGAAGTAAACCAATATATATATATATATATATATATATATATATATATATATATATATCCTATCATATTGTTGTGGAATAGTTTTCGCACTCAAAATTATAATCGTGCTATGTCAATTGCTAATCGATTTAACGCACCCAGAATGTTAGGAACTTGGTAATCTTCCACTGAAAGCTGACTTCTTAGTATTCGGCTAACAGCTGACTAATATCAACTGCCTAGTAGTTCTACTGAACTCCAATAGAACTCTCTAGAACTTCTAAGAACTCTTATGAACTTCTCAAGAACTTCTCGAATTAGCTTCCTGTTAACTCTTATTAATATAGGAGGGAGAGTCTCCATTATCTGAGGAATAGGTGTGTTTCACCATAACACATATGAACGCGGGCGTCCGTCAAGGCTTCTATCCCAGGTTCTACGCTTTTTCTGATTTTCATCAATGATCTCCCTAATGTAATCAGATCCCAAGTAGGCATCTACGCTGACGACATCACTATTTACTTCCGCCTCGTTAAGAAATCTGCCGATGCAGACAAAACTAACCTTGCTACTGCCCCCGAAAAGTACTTCCAGTCAGTGATAGGGGGTAAGAAATGGCTCGTAAACTTTAACGATTCCAAAACAAAGCTGCTATCTTTTAACCATCATAGACAATCTTTCCTACTTGCCATCAGCGTGAATCTCCCTGAAAGCAATACACTGCGCCTCCTCGGCCTCACTCTCTCAGCTGACCTGAAGTGGAACGACTATATTGAATTAATAGCTAGATCTACTGCTAAGAAGGCCGGGTTCCTGTGTCGGGACAGGATGTTCTTCTCTTCTGAATCTATCATGCACATTCAGAAATCTACTATCCGTCATATCTGGTCGGGCGCCTCTGCTGTTCACATTTGGGTCCTCGACAAGATCTAAAGAAGAACCTGCAATGTAGTCGATCCTGGCCTGGTGATCCAATTCCAGTTTCTCTCTCACTGACGAAATGTGATTTCCCTCTGTTTCTTCTACAAATAGTTTCACGGGTTCTGGTCCGGCGAGCTTAACACCTTGGTGCCCTACCCCTACGCGAATTTACTCGAGCTACTCTCTGGCAACAAAGTCCCACCCTTTTGCTGTGAAAAAATCAAATGTAACCACAACTTATACTTAACAGCTTCTTTTCTCGCACTTCCAGCCTGTGGAACTTTCTTCCGTATTCTTGTTTCCCTAATAGCTACAATCTCCAAAAGTTTAAATGCAATGTCAACTGTCATTTTTTGTCTCTTTGCCTTCCATCCGTCTTCTCATTTTACACTTTGCTCTCACGCAGCCCTCTTTACACCAATGTACCCATCCTTCTCTTACGCATTCTCCGACACCTACTGTGACCTGTTCTCTTACTCTCTCTCTCTCTCTCTCTCTCTCTCTCTCTCTCTCTCTCTCTCTCTCTCTCTCTCTCTCCAGTCTCCTATTATGTAACACCCTGCGCATCAGTAGCAGTTATACATTGCTTGGGGTGAGTCGATTATAATACGTATAAATTGTAATGTTGTTTAGTGCCCAAATTGCTGTATTTTTTCAGTGGGATGTGCGTTGTGGTGCAGTGGATATCGGCTCGGAACGACAAATCGGTGAGCCGAGTTCGCATTCCAATAGAATTCCTGGCATTCACTTGCGCACAAATACCCTTGGGAAAGGTATTAATCCGTCTCTTCCCTCCAGTTATGGGTTAAATAATAGGACACATTGGATTCTATAGCCTTGGCTGACAACCAATCTACAGCAGAAAGCAATGGCAACCTACTGCGGGATAACCTTCTGCCCAGTCAGTCATGTCTCTTTCGAGACATGATCGCCCAAGCGTGTATCACATATGGCACTTAACTGACTGACTGATGCAAAGGCATTTTTGGCAAGCAATTTTTTCTGACATATAGCACTCGATATCAGGGTAAGAATAGCTCGTTGATAGAATTAATGTGAAGAACCTAAGAACTTATCAGCTAAGTGACAAATTTTTCTGCATTAATTCTAAGTATATTTATATGTGTGTGTGTATGTGTGTGTGTGTGTGTGTGTGTGTGTGTGTGTGTGTGTGAGAGAGAGAGAGAGAGAGAGAGAGAAAGTGCATGTGTCTGTGTGTGTCTTTCTCTCTCACACAGGCATCCACGCAATCACATGTTGCTTAAAATCTTCTATATTTTTTAATTATTTCACTCCATGCAAGGCAATAAAGCTGCTAAGACACAAGGGGTGACTGTGTTTAATATGAGAAAAATACTATTACAGAAAGAAAAAAGAAAAAAACAGGAAGTCAGAAGATAACGATTAATATTGCATTTACATTTTTGAAGATCGAAGTTGTCTGGAAACAAGGAACTGGAAAAAAAACTTCCACAAGGGAGAAGTGAGGAAGAAGAAACTATTAGCATAGAACTTACGGTTACATTGACCCATTTCAACTGTAAACTCCAGCCGCCATTCTAGTGCTGCATTTAAATTCATAAAGCCAGATGCCATATTTTAATATTCCTTAAGTTAATAATCCTCTATTCTAGAGTAAATGCAAGGTCATCAGCAAAAAGAGCAACCCAAACTGCCAATTACAGGTGAGGGACTCTAAAATCAAGCAGGTACAGAAATTTAAATACCTAGGGAGTGTTCAAACAGAAGACGGAAAGTGCGACACTGAGATCCGAAGGCGAATTGGCATGGCGAAGGAAGCATTCCAGAAGTTGAGTAAAGTATTAAGAAACAGGACAATTTCACTAGAAACAAAGAAAAGAGTACTGGATTGCTATGTGATGTTGGTGCTTTAATATGGCAGCGAATGTTGGACAATATCTTTGAAGATGAAGGAAAAACTTGAAGCAACTGAAATGTGGTTCTACAGAAGGGTGCTGTGGATATCATGGACCGAGCAGGTGAGCAATGATGAGATTTTTGAAAAGATGGAAACGAAAAAGAAATTAATACTGAGCATCAGAAAGAGACATTTAAAGTTCCTGGGACATGCAATGAGGAAGGAGGGCTTGGAGAACCTGATACTAACAGGCCAGATATAGGGAAAAAGAGACAGGGCAAAGCAATGTATAACATATTTGAAGGACCTAATCAGGTGGATGACAGAACGAGGGTTGCATGGTGTAACAGGAGAAAGCGTGGTAAGAGCCAGGGATAGGGAGATGTGGAAAGCCATGATCGCCTACGTCCTGAAAGGACATGGTACATAAAAGAAGAAAAGTTAATATTTCAGTATAGTTTAAATATTCCTATATTCTAACATTAATGTTAATGTATTCTAGTATTTTGCGGCATCTGGACAAAGTTGTGCCTACTTCTCACTTCAACTTTACATATAAAACCCGATGAATATTTTTAGGTAAATTTTGTTTGTTGTTTTGTTTTTTGTATTTTTTTTCTTTTTGGCGGGTTCTTATATGCTATCATATATGATAAACAACGCTTATCATGTAACACAGTCTTCATCAGAGAGTGAAACCCATTTCTCCCACTTCCCAAATTACACTTTTCCCATTTGTTGTTTGTGTCTTGAACTGTCTATCCTGCTTTTATGACTTTTCCCACCTCTCTCTTTCTGTCTCATTATGGCCTGGTCTGTCTCTTCTGCTTCTCTCCCACCTCTTACCTCGCATTTACTCATTTTTTTTTTCTCCTGAAGAATAAAGATGAGTCTAGCTTCTAATGTGACATGCACGTGTATTTGTTTTGGTTATGCACTGTTGGTTATTGGCTGAGTATTTTGACTGCAAAACCATGAAACCCAAATGATGGGCATGAACTCCTTTTCTATTGTCTGGAACCTGTCAAGGTTTACAATGAATCTTACAGCCTTTGTTATTTTCTTTGTTTAATTCTTACTATTCTCTGAACTGTAAGATAGTTATGAGAGAGGGATTTACCCACGTGATTATCTTTTTCCATCTTCATTCATATTGGCGTACCACAGACAAGATATTTTTAAACAATTATTAATTATCTTAAACCTATCGCGCTGTAAATAACATGTCTGCTGTACCTCAGTTTGACCGAAAAACACATTGTGATTCAGATATAATATTGGATGCGCCTTTGTGCATCGAACGTTTCAGAAACATCCTTGAAAAGATCTTTTCTACACGAGAGAAGGGAGAACCCACGAATTTGTTTCTCTATT